>CM040129.1:157609478-158119478 GCA_022559845.1 Amorphophallus konjac | reverse complement strand
ATTTTTCTGGGAGCTCGACATACTCGACGGCATGGGCGACTCTCCGATTTGATGGCGACGATCACACCCGACATGAGGGTCTACATGCATCAGTGGCATCTGACGTGCCTGGTCATCATGGTGAAGAGGCTCAACAACATGAGGTGGAAGTAGGAGGCGCTCGGCACACTCCTGGAGCTCTGGCATCCGGGGACAGACACCTTTGTATTTCTAGAGTTCGAGGGCTCTATGCTACTAGAGGAAGTCGACTTCCTCTTCCAATGGGGTGACCTGGACACAGGAGACCTGCTAGACTTCCCTCCATGGGAGGAGATCTTGGCCGAGATAGTACGTGACAAACGGGAGATTCGGCGGATGACAAACCAGCGAGGGATCTTGATCGACGGCCTTGCCAGATGGATACTTGGCCAGATCAAGGATAGATCGGCTGATGAGGGAAGACTGATGCAGGGACTGACACTATGCCTCAATGGGGAATTGCTCTTTTCGGTGTTAGGGGACGTATTGACACTGTTGACACCCATTTTTAGTCCACAAGTTGGTTATTTCTCTTTTTCATCATTTTTGATGTCCCGAATTACCCATTATTTTGGAGCCTTCCTTGGATGGATTTCGAGCCCATTTCATCATTCCCTAACTTTTGAGCCTTGGAGATCATGATTTCTTATAGCCCTGGAGTTTATCTTATCAACTTCCGATCTTCCAAGTTGACTTGCGGCCCATTTATGCCCATTTTAATCAAGCATTCGGCTCTCTTTTGCAGCGCAATCTTGAAGATGGTCCTTTTTCATCCCATTCCTTTTCTCTATTCAAAAGGTTGTCTTCACCAAAGTTGTTTGCCTTTCAAAGATCTACAACTTATTCTTCTACTTCATTGGCCAGTTCTCCACCAATTTCAAGTTATTCACATTTTTCCAATGTACTATGTTGTTCACCTACGTCCCATAATTTTCTCTCTCTGTTCTAGCCCCATTTTCTCCCTCTTCCAATCATTTTTTCATCTTGCTATATTCATCAAAGCTGTTCATTTTTAAGTTATCTATAATTTTCTATTCTACCACTTTCACTAGTTCTGCACCGTTTGAGAGATACACTCCAATTTCCAAAGTCGCGCGCAGTCTGTCCAAAATGTTCCTCCAGCCGCCAAGCGGTCTATTGGTAAACCGCTAGGGCCCAAGAAGTGGTCTATTAGTAGACCGCTAGACCACAAGAAATGGTCCTACGATAGACCACCAAGCCCAAACTTGCCCGAAATCATCCCGTTCGACCCCTAGAGCCTTGCGGTCACTCCCTAGACCGTTTGTGGTCCTCATGCGATCTTTTAATAGACCGTTTTCTCTATAGGCGGTCTTACAATATACCGTTTGCCAGACAGAGAGTCCTAAACTTCCTGAACTCTGATTTCTTCATCGTGGGACTCTTTAGAGACCTTGTTTGATCTATTTTCTCCTAGGAGAAGCTTCCAGATCGTCTCTAATTGATCTAGGACTCTTATCCCCACTATTATCTAGAGTTTTATGCATCTAAATCCCCTATTTTGGGTGTTCATCTCAGATTTAAACTCAATGACTTTTTTGCTCCTATAAATAACTGCCCAGTTCGCAGTTGCAAAGGAGGGCTCTTTCTGGATGTAGGGCGAAGGCATACTGCATCTCCAACTCACAACTTCGACCCCATCTTGAAGAGAGAAGTATTAGCTTTCCATTCCATCCTTCTGGGCTTAATTTCATGGTCTATGCTCTTAGATCTCCTCTCCTCAATTTCATAAATCATCACAGTTTTCTGCACTTTTCTGCTACACATGCACTTTTGCACGTTTTGCATCAACGATTTCTCCCTAGTCTTTGCATCTTAATCCGTGATTTCAACTCTCATGCATCCACAATACACACACCTATCTTTTGCACCCTTCCACAGGGATTAAAAACCTCCCCCGGTGAGTTTGCCCTCAATTTTTACCCCTATTTATCACTCCGGGATTGATACTACACTTCATGATCTAATGGGTTTTTCTCTTGTGATTTTGCTTTGTTTTATAGGAGAGCATGAATAGAACGTGAGGCCTTCTTCTTCTAGCCAGTTGGGAGATGAAGAGGTGTAATCCACAACATCCCCCGCACCCCGTTCCTTAAGCATGATCAAGTCTTCATCTTTTTCCAAGGTACATGGCGTCGTTCCTTTTATTCCTTCATCCTTCGTCGTTGTTGGAACCTTGGTGGCGATCAGGTATGTTCTTTATATCTTTCCATCGCCCTTTTCTTTGTTCATATTGTTGCATGATTCATGCATACCTATTAGTCTAAGGGGCGGGGTGATAGATAAACTATCAACATCTATAATTTTTTTGGCGATCACGCTGGGACTCCAATGCCTATCACGCTTGTTTTCATGCTCTTTTGTAGGTTGGGTGGGTGCATGTTCATGTTTAGGTAGTATTTCCTCCATTCTCCAACTATTTTTGACGTTTTACGGGCTCCGGTTGTCTAGCGATCTTATGGTAGACCGCCAGAGTGCAAGAAACGGTCATTTGGTAGACCGTTTACGAATTCTGGCATTGCTCACGGGGCCCTGTTCGTCGGGGCATAACTTTTGATCACAGAGTCAGATTGAGCTGATTTTTATTCCGTTGGATAGCCCTTTGTATTATCTTTCCATCCATATATCATTTGCACTATTTGTATCACATTTGCATAATCTAACATTATCCATCTTTTTGAGTTGTGTGCATAAGTTCTGCAGGCAGGCTCAGGAACAGGTTCACAGGTACATCTTTGCTCAGTGATTTGACTACCTTCCCGACATCTGATTGCACTAATTTTTATTTCATTGGATAGTCCTTTGTATTGTCTTTCCATCCATAGCTTATTTGCATCATTTGGGTCTCATTTGCTTAGTTGAAAATTGTCATCATTTTAGCATTTTGTGCATAAAATCTGCATGCAGTTTGCGCACAGGTTCACGGGAGCAACTTTCTTGGAGGATTTGATTGACCTCCTGAGGTCTGATTACTCTATTCTTAGGCTCAGTGTGTAAACCTTTGTATTTTCTTTCCATCCATATACTACTTGCATCACTTGGGTCACGTTTTCTTAGTTAAAAATTATCATCATTTTAGCATTTTGTCCATAAAATCTTCATGTGGTCTGCGTACAGGTTCACGGGGGCAACTTTGCTCAGTGATTTGATTGATCTCCCGAGGTCAGATTGATCTATTCTTGGGCCCGTTGTGTAGACCTTTGTGTTGTCTTTCCATCCATATACTATTTGTCTTATTTGGATCATGTTTGCATGTTTAATTTTATCTTGATTTTCTAGTTTTAGGCTAGAAATTGCATGCACTCCGGTGCACATAGGGCCATGCATTGCATATCATAGTCACATTCCTACCTTGGTAAGTGATCCTCTCACCTCCATATTCCTTGGGGTCGACTAGGTGATCTTATCCGGGACCTCCATAAGTCCCCGCGAGCCGTGGATTCTCACACGGACGCCGAGCCGGTTGTACCTTTTCCACCCCTTAGGCTTGCATTTTGCATACGTGTGAGAGAATTAACCTTAGTCAACCCAAAGTTTGGACCTTATTCCCATAGGATTCCTATCTTGTGAGAATTATTATTAATTCAAATCATTAAAAGGTCCATTAAAACTTCTAAAATATTTCCCATTATATCAACTTGTTTGACTTGGGTGAAAACTCTCACATTGCATTGTTTGTGTTGTTTGGGCTTGTCCAAGCCCATTAGTGGTGTTTTATGTTGCATCCACATGTTTTGCTGTTTTTAGGCCCATTTAGGTTATCCCATTTTGTGTGTCCCTTGTCTAGTCCATTGCCCAGTCCCGTTCTCCATTCGTCTTTGCATTAGTGGGTCAGTCCCCTCTTATCCTCGAGCCCATTAAGCCATTGATTCCCCACCTGTATTCTTCTTGATATCATTGTATTAAGTCTCCATTTGCCCTCATGGAGCATCATTCCAATCCCTTGTATCATCCTTTTCCCCAATCTTCTTCCTATTCCCGCGTGGAATCCTCTTCCCACGCAGGCCCATCTTCCCGTGGTCTCTCTGATCCATCCGAGGAACAGACTAATATCATGGACCACTTATCAAGCCTTGTTCGCCAAATGGACCCGACCCAGGCCCAACGTCTCATTGCATCTCATCTTAATGGGCCCTCTTCCCTTCATGGGCCTCTTTCTTCTCCTTCATACGCTGCTGGCCGAATTTCTAATGGCCTATTTCACCCTAACGGGTCTGCTCCTTCTGCCCATATTGCTACTGGCCCATTCGGCCCATTTGCCAACTTCTCTTCCAGGCCCGTATATCCTTCCACTCTCGGAATGAGCCCTTCTTCTTCTCAGCCCGGATCCTTTTATCAGGGCCACTATCATCATCCTGGTCCAAATTCACAACATCTTGCTCAGGCTGGCCCACCTTTCTCTCGATCTCTCCCTACCCAGGAGATGATTGCGCAAACCCAGTGCCAGCTTGATTAGCTTCAACGTCGGATTGATCCTAAGTCCTCCTTAAGTATTCCATTCGCATTTCAAGGACTTCGGCTTATGCCATCTTCACAAATTCCCGCATATCGCTGTTATGGTGGAGTTGGTGATCCCTACGTGCACTTGAAGGAGTTTCTTTATGAGTCGGCCCATTTTCGACATGACCAACGCTTGATGGTCTATTGTTCGGTCTGTCTTTGGAAGGCCCAGCTCGGGATTGGTTCTTCTCATTACCGCAAGAGCAAGTTATGAATTTTCAAGCAGTTCAAGAAAAGTTTATTCAGCAGTTTCAAGACTAGGTTGGACCCGAGTATACTATGGTGGATTTAGCCCATGAGATGATGAAGCCCGAAGAGGAGTTCTCTACCTTTGCCGATCACTGGCGTCGCCTTGCTGCGTAGGTCCCGGGGCACATTCCGGAGGGAGAGCAAATCAAGATGCTGATATCCAATGCCGCACCCGAGTATCAGTTTATCTTAGCCCTCAACGATATTACCTCCTGGCAGTAACTCTATAGCCTAGCCCGCTTCATTCGTCAACAAATCCAAGATTCCCTTGACCCATAGTCTTCTCCACCTTCTACGCCTACTTACACCCCGCCATCTACATCTACTTCCACCTCCACATATCAACCTTCACCCTCCGCGTGCCAACCCTGTACTCCCATGAGCCAGCCTTCCATGAGTTAGCCTTACGCCACATCTGCCTCCGCATATCAAACCTCCACATACCAACCTTCCATGAGTCAGCCTCCCGCGTCCACATACCTGGCTCCGTCTCCACCTCCGGTCAAGGGAACACCACACCCGGAGCAGGTAGATGCGTCCACTATATTCCCGCTCCTGCGCCACTGCCTAGTCCTTCCACTGGCCATGCGCCCTTGCCTATGCAATCGCTACAATTATTACCTTCCGATATCCCTCGGCATCCACCTTGCCTGAAGCGGGCCCCTCACTATCCTCCGTTGCCGGAGTGCTTTACCGACATTTTTGGGGCTTTGAAGGCCACTCACGCGTTGCAGCTCCCTCCGGCTGTGCCTTGCCGACCCGTGGTCGGGAATATGCTTCAATATTGTGAATATCATTGCCAGTAGGGGCATTTGGTTGAGGATTTCCATGAGTTCCGGGATTATATTTATGACCTGGAAGATCAGAAAAGGATTGATTGGGCCGCTATTCATAAAGTCATTTTACATCTTCGTAGCCAACAGCAGCAGTAAGAAGTGCCGCCCGGGCAGTCATCTCTGTTACTTCGAGACCAGGGGCACCCCTGTGATTCTTCCTCTAGCGTTGCACCCGCTCTATCACCTGTTCCATTACCCACACCATTTTCTACCCCGTCTCCACAACCTCCACAAACCCAAGCCTTCGCTCAGGCTAGTGATACCTCCACTTCCGCCGCCACTTCCACTCCCAATGTCGCACAACGTATTATACCGATATGCTGATGATGGGCGCCACGATCATCCCCTTTACCTTCCCCTTTGCCTCCATCACCGCCTCCATCTCCTCCCTCGTCTCCATATCTACCTCCTTTATCATCCCCCGAACCTGCGCAAGCTACCCCTACACCTACACCTTTACCATCTCCTACACCTCCACCTTTGCCTTTGCCTCCACCTAAGCCTGTCATTGCTGCTATCCCTTCACCACTCGCATTGCCTTTACCCCCACTTACGCCTTCTAAACCTTCGCCTCCGCCTTCTAAACCTATTACCTCCACTACTCTATCCATTTCCACCCCACGAAGCGGGTGTGCGTTACCCATGGTGCCCCTCGGGTCTAATCCCCAGGGAGACAATAAGCCAAGTCAGGATGATTCAGTGCCGGCCATGCATTTCAAGATTCAGGATTTTATCTGTCGGATGTCGATCTACGTCCTGGTCCCTGGTTATTTTGGGGATGATGCGCCTCTACTTTCAAAGATGACAGTTGCTAAGAAGAGTTCCCTTGAGTTGATGTCAGTTTCTTCCCGAGCGAGGCCAGTGGCAATCTCTTTACTCATCGGAGGGTTCATCATTGATGCTATTATTATCTGTCGCTCCGTTGCTGTTCAGATAACTGGCCAAGAGGGGTCCTCTACCCGAATTGTGCTAACTTATACGGCCGCTAAGCAGATTATGAATTCTATATTCAAGGGGCAATTGGCCGTATCTTCTGCACTCTCAAAGGACATTCTGCACATTCTATGCAATCTCCCTTGGTTCATTAGCAAGTCGGCTACGTCAACGCCGCGCATTACACTCCCTCAACTTCATCCCACTCTTCTATTAAAGGAGTTGTACTTCATGCCCGATTGTCGAGTGGAGTTGCCAAATCTCAGGATCCTTGTGCCGGATTATAGGACTCCATGGTTTTTTGATGTTCATCCATCTAAGGAGTTCACTATTTAAGAATGTCCACATGGTGTTAGCACCGGGTGTCTAGGGGCAACCGCCCCGGTAAGGCTGCATATTCATAGCCGGGCCATGATGTTTGCTAGATGGGCTCTCTATCTAAGAAGATATTGCAAGGCAAGGTGCCCATAGATTCGAGCCCGCGCCAGGCAGGTCTATTACAAGTCAGTTTCCGCTAAGAAGAGGCGGCGGCCCAGGTTCAAGAGCCGTCAGTTGTGCATTCAGGGCTCCACCTATTCCTCCCCTTCTTTTCCTTCATCCTTCCTTCTACTTAGTTCCCACCCTTGGGTGGTGTACCTTCCTCCATCTGATCCTATTTTCATCACTCTCTCCTCCTTCCGTAGGTCTGTGCATCCCCATTCCTCACCTTTTTCTTCAGATCCTCCAGATTTTCCCTCCTCTCATAATTCTAGGCCTCGGCCTATGTCTTTTCATCCCGATCTCGGGACATCTCCGAGTTCTTCTCCTCCAGTATCTCCGGGTTCCGTCTCTAATTCTCCTTCCCCGACCCTGTCGGGTGATTTTCACTCTTATTCCCCGACCCTGTCGAGTGTCTATGTCTCTTCTTCCCCGACCCTGTCGGGTGATTCGAATTCTCCTTCCCCAACCTCGTCCGATGATTATCATTCCTCTTCTCCGACTATGTCGGATGATTCTTCTTCTCATCTTTCTACTAATTCCTCCTCACCCTTTCGGGGTCATCACCCCTTTTCTTGCTATTTTCGAGGTTTTAGTCCACCTTGATCCCAGCTGATCTCTGCTTATTCTGTATTTGATTCCTTGTTATCAGGGTCTCTGTGACTTAACGAGGGAGTTCTAGCTCTCGTCTCTCTTCCTTTTTATCCTTCTTCATCCAGTATAATGTCCGCCGCTCCCCCGTGTAGAGGAATCTTCAACCCTTTGCTATCCTCTCCCTTTCGTCCTGTCAAGCAAGGAATATAACGCTCATGTTGTACGAAGCTAGATGATCAAGATCACTTCAGGATGCTGTTTTCACGCTATGGATTTGCAAGGTACCTTTTATTTTGTGCAAGAATATGCTATCATTACCGTTATTTCCATTATTCATGCACACGCTTATAATGCTGTTCCTCAAACCCGGTTGAGTGGCGTTAGGAAGTTTGCTTAGTTTTGTCAAAAGTGTCAAAAAGAGTTCACTTCTGCAGCATCCATAGGCTGGTGATAGCTCCACGCTGGGAGTCTAGTTTCTTTCCCCGATCGTTGAGGGTGACCTTTTTGCATGGGTTTTCACACACTTCACGGTGAGCCATAGTCGATTCCTCCGAGACAACACCATTGCTGCTTTGGCCATACTTTGGGCGTGCATAAAGGTCTTTTCTTTTCTCTGCTCGACCAAGTGCAGGGGCAAGGGATTGATGGATGAGATGACCAGCTTAGGCGCTCCCTAATACGAGAGAGGTCTCAAATAGGGGCAATCTTGACCTTCGAAAGTGAGCTTTCATGCAATATCTAGCCAATAAGGGCTCTCAAAATCAATGATTTGATCAATGCAAAATTATGGAGATCAAAGGCATGGCAAAGAGTGGCAATACAGTTCCTCGTGGGACATCATGAGCCCGGTCGCATGCATGCCTGATAAATATGGGTCTCGAAATCAAAGACACAAAGCCCCGGCGTAACAGACTTGCTCTTTGAGAGGTAGTGCCCTGGAAGGAAGTCGAGTCCTGATGTCTCCCATCTAGCACAAAACTTGTCTCCATTTTTTCTTCTGCTTCTCCCTCTTAGGCTGGGTTGTATCCCGGGGATGGCCTTAGTAGGGGCACCAATTTGGAGGCGGTTGGTTGTGGTAAGCCACCCTTAAATGCACGCCCTGCTTAAGGGAAGTCTTCAATGAAAGGGGGGGATGACGATCTTTGGCCAGTAGTTTGAGCCCGTCTTTGGGTGCTACGGATTGCTATTCAAAAAAATATATATATATTATTAAAAAAATGAGATATTGTTCAAAAATTCCAAAAAAATGAAATATTGTTCAAAATCCAAAAAAATGAGATATTATTCCAAAATCCAAAAAATGATGAGATATTGTTGAAAATTCTAAAAAATGAAATATTGTTCAAAAAAAATAAAAAAATCAAATATTTTCAAAATCCAAAAAAATTAGGAAAATTGAAAAATCTAAAAATATGTCTTTTATTTTTTTATGTATTTTTTGTCTTGAGAACAGATAAGTAATCTGTTTGTTAGGTGTGCAGGTTGTAGGTACTCAAGCTTTCCTTGCTCCATATTTTGTTCTATCTGTCTCCTGTTCACATTTTCTAATCTGTTCTCTTCTTCAATCTATATCTCTCGATCTGTTCTGAAGCTTGTGTCCTTCTTAGCTACTGCCTCGCTTCACCATGTCTCTATGAAAAGGCTTTGCCTCACGATTGTGAACCTGGCGGTTCTGCTTCATCTGATCTTGGACTTTGATTGAAGAGCATATTTGTCATGTCTTTCGTCCCGCCGTGTCCTTGTCACGTGTTTATGTCCCTCCGTGTCGTCCCACGCATGTTGTTAGTTGTCTTGCATGTTGTTAGTCGTCTCTCTATTTCCCGTGTGTTGCCCCAACCGTGTTGTCATCCCTCATATTTTTGTCTCAACCGTGTGTTGTCCCACCGCGTTGTTATCATGTCCCACCATATTCATCGTGCATACACGTGGTTTGTTCATGCCATTGCATATGTGTGCTTGTTTATCTTTGTTATGTCTTGTTTGTCTTGTTTTCCATTCCTTTGATCATGTTGTATTGTCTGTCGTTCAGTTGATGGTTATGTTATCGTCGTTATGTTCATGTTTGTTTATCATGTTCATTCATCGTGGTTGTCTTATTTGAAAATCCCATAAAAATCAGAAAAATTCAAAAATCTAAAAAAAATGACATTTCGCTTGGCAAGTAAGTCAGGTATAGGTCTCTATCCCTTCTCACTATTGCATTACTATATGGTATCTACATTATTATAGCCTCTCAAAGACCGGCTAGTTGGCTGTGTGTTCTGGGATCTGATGTTCCCCTTTAACAAAAATGATGATGATGTAGGACTATACGGTTAATCGTTGGATAGGCCGCTCGGTTGAGTCAGGTAGGGAACAATGGTTCTGTCTTGCACGTCGTGCTTGCGGATAGTGTCTTGACCCTGATTGTTCCGGTCTAGCAACAATATCCTTGAGTACTTTCTATTTTATGTTTTCTTTGCATTCGTTTTGATGATTTCTTTATTTTAGCCCAACATGCATCATGTCATTTTGAGCATTCACGTCTCGTGATTCGTTCAAGGTTTCTCCTCAGTAATGGTTGATTGCACTTCAGCTCTCTTGAAAAAGAGATTATCATTCCACTCTAAATTTGAACGATTTCTATGATCTGCCCACTCGGTCTGGTTGGCCAACATGATTCCTATCTGGATTTTATCTCAGTTTGACTTCTCCTTTCCAGCTCTTACACTGTGTTTCCTTCCGACCCACTCATTGTCCGTGGATTGTGTCCCCAATGAGGCTGGTCGTGTTTCCTTTATCTTATTACTATAGTTCTCCAGGCATGTCTCATCCGCGTCAATCATTCCTCGTGGTTAGTTTGACATTTTCGGGAGAATTCCTGTCGCTTGTTGGTTGTGACGGGTGTCTTTTACCTTGATGCCCGCTCTTCAGTTCTCTCCGCTTCATCTCTGCATCATCTCCACTTCACGACGCTGTCGCTTTCACTCCATCTCCTTTCCACTCCGCCTCTGCGTCACTTTCGCTCGCTCCCTTGCAAAGCGGACATCAAGGAGGGGCATCTATTGACACCCATTTTTAGTCCACAAGTTGGTTATTTCTCTTATTCATCATTTTTTATGTCCCAAATTACCCATTATTTTGGAGCCTTCCTTGGATGGATTTCGAGCCCATTTCATCATTCCCTAACTTTTGAGCCTTGAAGATCATGATTTCTTATAGCCCTGGAGTTTATCTTATCAACTTCCGGTCTTCCAAGTTTACTTAAGGCCCATTTAGGCCCATTTCAATCAAGCATTCGGCTCTCTTTTGCTGCGCAGTCTTGAAGATGGTCCTTTTTCATCCCCTTCCTTTTCTCCATTCAAAAGGTTGTCTTCATTAAAGGTGTTCGTCTTCAAAGATATACAACTTCTTCTTCTACGCCATTGGCCAGTTCTCTACCGATTTCAAGTTATTCACATTTTTTCGGTGTGCTGCGATGTTCACCTACGTCTCAGAATTTTCTCTCTTTGTTCTAGCCCCATTTTCTTCTTCTTCCAATCATTTTTTCGTCTTGCTATTTTCATCAAGGTTGTTCATTTTTCAGTTATATACAATTTCTTCTTCTACCACTTTCAGTAGTTCTGCACCGTTTGAGAGATACACTCTAATTTCTAAAGTCGAGTGCAATCTGTCCAAAATGTTCCTCCAGCCGCCAAGCGGTCTATTGGTAGGCCGCTAGGGCCCAAGAAGTGGTCTATTAGTAGATCGTTAGACCACAAGAAACGGTCCTACGATAGACCGCTAAGCCCAAACTTGTCTGAAATCATCCCGGTCGACCCCTAGAGCCTTGCGGTCACTCCCTAGACCGTTTGTGGTCCTCATGCGGTCCTTTAATAGACCGTTTTCTCTGTAGGCAGTCTTACGATAGACCGTTTACTAGACAGAGAGTCCTAAACTTCCTGAACTCCGATTTCTTTGCCGTGGGACTCTTTAGAGACCTTGTTTGATATATTTTCTCCTAGGAGAAGCTTCCAAATCATCTCTAATTGATGTAGGACTCTTATCCCCACTATTATCTAGAGTTTTGTGCATCTAAATCCCCTATTTTGGGTGTTCATCTCAGATTTAAACTCAATGACTTTTCTGCTCCTATAAATAACTGCCCAGTTCATAATTGCAAAGGAGGGCTCTTTCTGGAGGTAGGGCAAAGCCATGCTGCATCTCCAACTCACAACTTCGACCCCATCTTGAAGAGGGAAGTATTAGCTTTCCATTCCATCCTTCTGGGCTTAATTTCCTGGTCTATGCTCTTAGTTCTCCTCTCCTCAATTTCACAAATCATCACAGTTTTCTGCACTTTTTTGCTACACATGCACTTTTGCACGTTTTACATCAACGATTTCTCCCTAGTCTTTGCATCTTAATCTGTGATTTCAAGTCTCATGCATCCACAATACACACACCTATCTTTTGCACCCTTCCACAGGAGTTAAAAACCTCCCTCCGGTGAGTTTGCCCTCAATTTCTGCCCCTATTTTATCACTCTGGGATTGATACTACACTTCATGATCTAATGGGTTTTTCTCTTGTGATTTTGCTTTGTTTTGCAGGAGAGCATGAATAGAACGTGAGGCCTTCTTCTTCTAGCTGGCTGGAAGACGAAGAGGTGTAATCCACAACATCCCCCGCACCCTGTTCCTTAAGCGTGATTAAGTCTTCATCTTTTTCCAAGGTACACGGCGCCGTTCCTTTTATTCCTTCATCCTTCGTCGTTGTTGGAACCTTGGTGGCGATCACGGTATGTTCTTTCTATCTTTCCATCGCCCTTTTCTTTGTTCATATTGTTACATGATTCATGCATACCTAATAGTCTAAGGGGCGGGGTGATACATAAACTATCAACATCTACAGACACGAGAGAACACCATGCCTCTCTCTTTCTCTCTCTTGTAACTAGGGCATTCCCTCTCTCAGGTCGTGCTAGCTTATTTGTATTGCGGACTGAAACAGATGAGCATGGGAGGGAGCACGATGGGAAGTCTTTACCTGCTGCAAATATGGATGGAGGTGCATTTGTGCTTCAACTTTGATGACACGGTGACTATTGCCTCCCGTATTTTTTAAAAGAGTGCTCTATATCCGACTAGGGCCATCTTTGGTCCTGAGGATCAAGTGAGATGCAAGACAACATATTTAAAGACTAGACATGACTGGCATGACTACATTAATTTCCTGCTTAAGGAATAGTTAATTTTCGTCTCGATGATGCACCAGCATTTGGAGTTCCGAGTCTGCAATTCACCCGATCGGGAGCTAGGGCTAGTCGGTGCTCAAGATGTTGTGTTGTACCAGGCTCATCACTGTCCCCGCCAGGTGGGCCTGCGTAGAAGAGTTCCAAGGGCTACATTGAGTGAGGCTCTAGTTATTAAGCACCTTTTGGGAGCCAAGGAGGGTAAGACACGTCTTCGGAAGATCAACCGAGCATGGAGTCGCCATGCCACCTCATCAAAAGCACAGATAGATGTGGAAGAAAATAGAGATAAATTGAGAATTTATATAGGCTATTTAAGAAGCATCCGACCAGCTGTCAACGAGTTTTTCATGAGGCACCAGATTTAAGGCATGAATGTTTTGTACCTATACTTGAATTTATATTTGAAATTAAAGCAAATAAAAAGGAAGAGAATTTTCACTTTTTTGTTCTTTTGTGTTGTGTTACTATTTTTTTATTTTTTGTTTCATTATTTTTTATTTTGTTTGATTGTTGAATATATATCTATGTTTTTTGTTGTTGTTTGTATCTGTATATATATATATATTCTTTTTTATTTTTTTGAACAGGGCTAAGCCTACTGGGAATGCACTACACAGAGTGGAAGGCAACCGCCTTGGTCTCAAGTGGGCGGCCAGGGCTATGGCCTCCCAGACCAAGGGGTTTATAAAAAGGGGGAGGGGGTTTAAACCAGACGGCCATCACCATAGCCATCAAACACCGCTCCAAAGCAGCCATCCCCTTGCTCCCCTTCCCTCCATTTGACCCCTCACTCTCTCCTTTCACTCCCCTCGTCGCTATGGGGCAACGGAGGGCTGCCATCACTCATGAGAGCTCGGAGGACAGCTCGAGCACCACACGGATGGAAGGGTCTTCTGAGACCACATCGACTAACTCGTTGGCCCTGGGCAATGGAGGAAGCATGTGGTAGTGGGGAAGTGGGAACACGACAAGCTTAAGCCAATCAGGAGATGGTGGGACAAGCTCGGAGCACGATAGTGACGGTGATGTAGAGGAAGAGGATGGGGGTTCCCCACCTGTGAAGGGTGAGATAGAGGTGTAACCACACCCACAGGTGAGTTTTAAATTTAATTTTGAAGATTTCATTCCCGTTGTAGGCATTAGAATGGAATGGGGATGATCAGGGGAGTGGACCTGAAGGCGGCCAGGCCGCGGGCCATCCAAGCCAAGAGGCAGCCAACCTGCTGGCCATCTCCTGGGAACTAGGCGGCCAAGACCCTGGCTGCCCATAGGACTAGACGGCCAGGGATCTGGCCGCCGGTGGAACGATTTTATTTATTTATTTATTTATTTAATTTTTATTTTTTATAGATTTATTAGTTAGTCTATTAGGCGTGCCAGTCACCAGAGTACTATGCTAATTTATTTGCAGGATATGAGATGAGATATGACATTAATGTACGGAATAAATCCGGCAGCATATCCCCTTATTTTGGACTATGTCAAAAGGAGAGTAAAAGTCATCCATCCACGGAGTACCGAGATGGAAGCCAAAAGAGAGATGGGCGTAGCCTGAGATCCAAGAGGATCGGAATACAGCGGGACGATGTCCGCTCATCATAGCATTTATTGATATCCCCGTGAAGAGAACATAGGAGAACATGCGGTGGCAGATCTCCAAGGGCCAACAGGGTTAAAAGAAGACATCGCAGTCAAACGGTGTAATGTGGGGGTAAACCCCCGTCAATTTAGCTCCCTTAGATTTGGACGAAGAACTATGGTCCCCCATCATACGATGAAGGTTGGCATGAAGGCTAATGAGGTTGGGATATTGGGTTTAGACTGGGTTTAGGGCTCATTAAGGTTGCTAGGAAGTTGAGTGTTTGAGTAGTAGTCGGTGCTGAGACGAACCGGCACGGATGGGAACCGGCGTGAAGGTAAATTGGCGTGGCACGGGAAAATGAGGTGGTCGGCGTGGTGGAGTATTGGCGCGACCGGCTTTGGCACGGCAGCAAGCACAAGGGGGCATCGGCCTGGGGGTTTGAAGCATAGGCGGTCGGAGCGCCTGGTGGGCGGCCGGGCCTCGGCGCGCCCATCACTCGGTGCGGAACTCGCGCCGAGAGAGGGCTGCGCCGGGAGGCCATCTGGCGCCGACAGGAGGGGTTCCTTTATGGATTTTGAGGGCTTTGTGAGTTTATGGATTTTGGTGGGTTCTATTGAGGAGATCTCTTGTGTTTAATTAGGGCTTCATGGACTCTGGCGATGATGTTTAGGTAAGTTGAAAGGGGAGGATAAATTCATCCGCAGAAGGTCTAGGGAGACCATGTGACCATAATGATTATGTTCCTCTTTTATAGTGAGAAAAGGGCCATGAGATAGTCTTTCTCAGGAGTTTGTCACACCAAGTGGGGTTAATTCATCAATTTAACGAAAACATCACACGATACGATAAAGCAAGGATCGCGAATGAATTTCGGCAACATCTCCCTTTATTTTGGACTGTGCCAAAAAGATAGTATAGGTCATCCATCCACGGAGTGCCGATATGGAAGCCAAAAGAGGGATGGGCGTAGCCTAGGATCCAAAAGGATCATAATCCAATGGGACAATGTCCACTCATCGTTGCATTTATTAATATCACCCTGAAGAGGCCATGGGAGAACATATAGTGGCAGAACTCCATAGGCCGGAAGGGTGACAGAACGTAGGGGGGTTAACCCCACTAATTGAGCTCCCATAAACATGAGTGGAATACTCTGGCTCCCCCAGGATGCAAGGGTTCTCATGAAGGTTGATTGGGTTGGGATATCAAGTTTAAATTGGGCTCAGGATTTGGTCACAGTCGATGGGCGGTTCTGGACTTCACAGTAGTTTTAAGGAAGTTGGAAGGTTTAACGGTGCAGGGCTATCAGTGCGGGTTGAACCGGCACGAAGGGTATCGGCATGACATAACCGGCGCACGGGATGGCCTTTGGCAAGTTCAGCTCTCGGCGCGAGAGTATACGCACCGAGAGAAAACAGGTGCGTCGAGAGAATTCTGCACCGAGGGGGGGTTTCCTGATGGGTTCAAGGCCTGGGATTTTCAAAGCGGTTTGTTCTCTAGAATTTTCAGGGGGTTTGAGTCTTGATCCAGGGGATCTTCAAGAGTTTGTTCTTGGAGGTTTTCAGGGGTTTGAGGTTTCACAAATAGGTGTCACATGGGATACCAAAAAATTGGCTTCAGAAGGATCATCCCAGGGGACACAACACACTTCACTCAGAAATGCCACTAGGAGCCAATTATTTGTTGAATCACATGTATTGTGATTCTATTATGTCCCTTACCACTTCATAAACGAAGGACCATGAGATAGACTGTCTCAGGCCTCATCCTAAACGTGAGGTTAGAAATATAGAGGCGATACAGCAAAAACATACTTAGATGATCTGAGGGATATGCGTACAACAGAACCAACCTCGCTCACAACAACGGTCGGATATAATAAATTTCAGAGAGGCAGAGGGAGGAAAAATCTCAGAATCCCATATTTCCTTTCATTCCAAAAGAACACATTCATTTAACATTGGGGGGAATCAGATTAGAAAAGCATACATGCAGGCCAATGCTCCTTGAACATATACCAGACTGTGCTGGCGCTTAGCATCTGTAGAGGAACAGACCTCGGAAGCAAAAGCATAAAAAGAAAATAGAAGCAGACTACATAGGAGAAGATAGATCGAAAACAGAAGATGGGGGAAGGGGAGAATGTAGCCCCTTAGGGCGTTTGAAAACCAACCCCACCTTGCATCTCTTTCCACATACTTCTGCAGCTCTCTTTCTTTCTTCAGATCTTTTCAGCAGGCTCTCAGACCTTTCTCTTCCCTCTTTTTCTTTCTCTTCAGATTCCTCTCTTTTCTCTAGTTCCTCTCTTTCTTTTTCTGATTTCGATTGGATTCTCGATTTATCCCCCTTGATGATCTCTTCGTCTCCCTCTATCTATTATTCTCGCCTTTGGGCGAGGATGGGACTTATATATAGGAGGAAAGGATTTCCTCTCGTGGCGTGGTGCCTTCCCGGGGCAGCGGCATCGGCGCGCCCGGCAGCAGGCTCCTCGGCGCGCTAGGTTGTTTTGGGTTTGGGCCCGTTCACTTGGTGTATTGGCGCCGATAGAAGGATGTTGGACAAATGGGCCTTCTTCGTTGGTTATGTGGGCCTCTCAGAGTGCTCATTGGCTTTCTTTGTTACTTACTCATCATCCAACATTAGCAGACATGTGCGGAGCTATGTAAATCCTATTTTCTAAGCATCAGAATATTCTTAGGATCCTTTTCAGCATGTAGATGATTGCCCGGGGGTTGACGTAGTCTTCATCAGCATGACTATCTGAATGATAGCCGTGCTGGACAGTAGCTTGGCCAGTAATGGCTTCACCCGGACAGAGTGTCAGGTGTAACGGATCTTCTTCTATTCTGATTCTCATAACTTCCCGGGATAACACAGGAGCCGCATCCTTGACTGGTCTTCAAAGGTCTGAGCTTGCTTTGGCTTCTTCTTTTATCTTTGTATATTTTGGGTGTCAACAAATGCCCCCCACCTGCAGGTGGCATAAGCGAAGAATGAGCGGCACGGGACCCGTGGGTGCATATTGTGATGTACTTTGTACTTTCTTCAGGCTTGCTTCCTATTCATTGTGTCTATTCACAGCTTGGAATCTTCACTTGTTTATATAATCCCAACACTTTGTAAGTATCTTTGGACTAATGCCAGATTGTTGGGTCTTAAATGACCTGCATTTTGACTTAATGTTCTGGTCACAGTGGCCCGGCGTGGGCAAATCAATGCGGTCAACAGTCTCGGCACATTCCATCTTCTTCTTCTGAGCCAGATATTGGCTTATGGGCTTCCATAGACAGTGAAGTTACTTTTGATGTGGTGCAAGCAGCCTCCCTTGGCTTCTCATAATCAGATGATTTTGTCTGGCAGCACTTGGAGATGTTGCGCCGAGTAGTAGAATCCCAGCCGACATTGTCTTATCTCCAACTGAAGGGAGTGGCTGAACGACTGACGATTAGTCTGCAAGCACTAGGCTGTCTGTTAGACATATGGACCCAGCTGTTGCTATTTTTGCTAAAATTTGTGAATCACCGAGACTTTCTCGAGCGGATAATGAATGACCGGCTGACGGCCCTTAAATTGCAGAAGGCCGATTGTCAGACAGAGCTAGAGTCGCTGAACTTTGATCTTCACATAAACAAGGCCCAGGTTGAAGCTTCCGCTGCTCGCGCACAATTCTTGCGTAGCCGACGGGAGGAGCTTAGAGTTGAATTGAATGCTGTTGAAGCTGAGATATCGTTGCTGGAGGCGGCAGAAGCCCAGGGTATTAAGGAGACCACATTGCTGGAGGGTCGAGTTGCATCTTTACAGATCGAGATGACTCGTGTTCAGGAGGAGGAAGTTCAACTCCGTGAACTGGGAGCGGCTCCATATGTTGGGCTTCTTGACTTTGAAGATATTTTTTTTGGCGATCTTAACTAATCTTTCTTTTGTAATCCATCCCCCTTGAAGGCCCCAATTGTCTTTATCTTCCCTTTTTGCAACGGAATATATCTTTCTCTTAATGCCTTCGGTGCCCATCTCCACACCTTTATTCTGTCATATCTTGTAGCAATTTTGACAACTTGGATGGAAGCATACCCGTATCTGTATCGCAGGAGAGCGCCCACCCTTTCAAAGAAAGGATGGGGACCTCGCTCCACCGCGTGCCGGGATTCCAAGAGTTGCCAAATTGGCATAAGTGTAAGTCTCATCGGCCAGAAGTGCCGGATGTATGACTGACATATGTATAAAATGGTTCATATGTCTCGTTGAAATAGACAGAAGGTCTATCTCAAATAGGTTTTAACATTGATCATGGCGAAGTGCCGCATGATTATTAAAAGCTTCATCACCGGCATTGGGTTTATGCCGATGCAAGGAAATGGGTGTGCTTCATCAGAATAGACAAAAGGTCTACTCCGGGTAGGTCTCATTACTGATCCGGGCGATGATGCCTTGTGACCGATAGAGGGTTTTATCGTCGGTGGGACTTTAGGATAGTAGAAAGTGGGTGAGTTTCATCAAAGTGGACGGAGGGCCCACTTTGGGTAGGTTTCATTATCGGTTTAGGCGATGATGCCTCAGGACCGACAGCAGGTTTCATCATCGGCATTGGGCTTATGCCGATGCAAGGAGATTGATGAGTTTCATCAGAATGGACGGAAGGTCTATTCTGGATAGGTTTCATTATCGATCGAGGCGATGATGCCCTGTGACCGACAGAAGGTTTCATCATCGACATTGGGTTTATGTCGACGCAAGGAAATTGATAAGTTTCATCAGAATGGACGAAAGGTCTATTCTGGATATGTTTCATTATGGATCCAGGCGATGATGCCTTGTGACCGACAGAAGGTTTCATCATCAACATTGGGTTTATGTCAACGCAAGGAATTTGATAAGTTTCATCAGAATAGACGAAAGGTCTATTCTGGATAGGTTTTATTATTGATCCAAGCGATGATGCCTTGTGACAGAAAAAAGGTTTCATCATCGACATTGGGTTTATGTCGACGCAAGTAAATTGATAAGTTTCATCAGAATGGACGAAAGGTCTATTCTGGATAGGTTTCATTATCGATCTAGGTGATGATGCCCTGTGATCGACAGAAGGTTTCATCATCGACATTGGGTTTATGCCGATGCAAGGGAATTGACAAGCTTCATCAGAATAGACGGAAGGTCTATTCTGGATAGGTTTCATTATCGATCTAGGCGATGATGCCTTGTGACTGACAGAAGGTTTCATCATCGACATTATATTTATGTCGATGCAAGGAAATTGATAAGTTTCATCAGAATAGACGGAAGGTCTATTCTGGATAGGTTTCATTATCGATCTAGGCGATGATGCCTTGTGACCGACAGAAGGTTTCATCATTGGTGGGACAACTGGTGGTGGACGTGCCGCCAAAAAAAAGGATAGTATGTGTTTTCATGTTATAGTAACCACATTACTGACCCAAGCGCCCTTTCGGATTTTTACCGGAGCCAGCCCCCTCTTACTTTTTCCCACACGCCCTTTCGAGTTTTCACGTGACGGGGAACCCGATTTTGCCTACAACGCCCTTTCGGGTTTTCACCACAGCTGGGTTATAGCCCTTTTTACCCTTGTCCAGGATGTCTGAACAAGTCTGGCAGGGCACCTCTATTTTAAGCCCTATTTTTTATATATATTATATTTTTTCTTTTCTCTCTCTTTTTTTTTATAATTTTTGAGATTGCACGTTGCCTTTGATCATGTAAAAGAGGTCATCGTTGATGTGGGGATTAACATCAGCGCAAAGAAAATGTGGTTTCATCATCTATCTAGATGGAAGGTCCGAATTGACGTTGGTATGTCGGTGGCTTAGGCCCGAAGCCGTTTACCGAGAATGCATATGTGTTTCATCGTTGATGTGGGGTTTACATCAATGCAAAGGAGATAAGGTTTCATTATCGATCCAGATGGAAGGTCTTGATTGATATTCGTATGAAGGAGGCTCAGGCCCGTAGCCGTTCACCTAGAATGCATATATGTCTCATCGTTGATGCGGGGATTACATCAACACAAAGGAGATAAGGTTTTATTATCGATCCAGACGGAAGGTCCGGATTGATATTCGTATGAATGAGGCTCAGGCCTGAAGCCGTTCACCCAGAATGCATATATGTCTCATCATTGATGTGGGGTTTACATCAATGCAAGGGAGATAAGGTTTCAATATCGATCTAGACAGAAGGTCGGGATTGATACTTACATGGAGGAGCCAGTAACCCTCCTCATCAACATCATCATTCTTCATAGCTTTATGACCCTCATCTTTCATGTTGAGGTTGTTCATTCAATCAGTCGCCATTCCTTCAAAGGGCAGTGGTACGGCATGATAGAGCTTCCGATGTTTCCCATTGAGCGGCGGGAATTGAACTTCCCCCCGGTGGTTGATAACCACATAGGCTCCGCCTTCGTAGACCCTTTGGACCACATATGGACCCAACCAGTTTGCAGCCAGCTTGCCCTTTGGGTTGGAAGCCATGACTTCTTTCTTCTTGACCATGACTAGGTCACCTTTCTTGAACTCTCATCCTTTGACGAGCTTGTTGAAGGCATTTGCCATGCGGGCTTGGTATGCCTGGATATTCTTCTGTGCCTAAAGGCGCTTTCCTTCCAGCTCAGCCAATTCTTCAAATCTTCTTTCAGCATTTTCTTATTCATTGCGGGCTAATCCATATTGAATTGTAACCCTGAGTGATGGGACTTCCAGCTCTATGGGGACTACTGCCTCGGAGCCGTATACTAAGGAGAAAGGTGAACAACCTGTAGGGTACTTGTAGACAGTACGATATGCCCATAATGCTTCGTACATCCTTTCCCCCCAGTCCTTCTTGTTAGAGCTGATAGTCTTAGCTAGGAGCGTGCATAGGGTTTTTTTGAATGCTTCAGCTAGTCCATTTGCTTGCGGATTGTAGGGGGTGGAAGTCCTCCAATCAATCTTGTACTTCTCGGCGAGCCGATATATTTTCTGATTCTTGAAGTGGCTTCCGTTATCAGAAATTATTCAATTGGGAACACCAAACTGGAAGATAATGTTCTGTTTGATGAATCTGGCGACCAGCTCACCAGTCACTTCTCTGAGTGCTATAGCTTTTGCCCATCTGGAGAAGTAATCTGTTATAGCCAAGATCTACTTGTGTCCAGCTGAAGACGTCGGAAGAGGTCCAACCACGTCGGTTCCCCATTGAGCAAAAGGCCAGCTGGGAACTGTCGGGTGTAGGGGCACATGCGACCTTCTAGGCACGGTAGCATGCTCCTGGTATTTATGGCATGTTTTTACAAACTGACAGTAGTCTTCAAACATAGTAGGCCAGTAATAGCCCAATTTCTTAATTTTGATCTTCATCTTTGGTCCAGCTTGATGTGCTCCACCTGTCCCTGTATGTATCTCTTTCATCACTTGCCAGGCTTCATTGGTGGATAGGCAGCGGAGCAGAATCTTCTTACGAGCGTCTGCCATGATTCGGAATAGCGTTCCGCTTTGGAGCTCATAAGAATCTTTAGTCCGGAGGAGTTTCATTCTTTCTTCTTTGTTTTTGGGTAGCTATTGGTGAAGGAACCATTGTAGCAGATGTTGTCTCCAGTCGGACTCCCGTGCCTCTTCGGCTACATTGACCTCATATTCTTCTGGGCATGATTCTAACACACTGGTAACATGCCGTCGATTTATCACAACAATGTTAAGTGTTTCATCTGGCGGGACTGCTAGTGAACTGGCTAGTTTTGCCAAAGCATCGGCCTGAGCATTATGTCCTCTGCCCACATGGTTGAGTTTGATATGATGAAATCTCGCCATCAGGCGTAATGCTTTTTTGTAGTAGGGGTTTAGTTCTGGCTTCCGCACCTCAAACTCCCCTTGCATCTGTTTTATTATTAGCATTGAGTCACCAAACACTCGGAGCATATAGATTCCCATGTTGAGTGCAATTTGCAAGCCGATTATCAGAGCTTCATGCTCAGCTTCATTATTGGTGCATGGCTTGTTTATTGAGCACGAAGTGTATACCACTTCCCCTTCAGGTGACTTCAGAACAATGCCGACTCCTGCTCAGACTCTGACCTGTCCAGCTGAGGCAGTTTCTGTTCTTGATGCCCCATCAAAGTAGAGGTGCCACATCACTGGCTGGGCTTGACATGTCTCTAGTGTCTCATCATCAGGGAGTTCAGCTTCTAATGGAACATCCTCTGGCACAGGGTGTGCTGCAAAGAAGTCGGCTATGGCTTGGCCTTTTACGGCTCTTTGATGCACATATGAAATGTCAAATTCCATCAGGATGACGGCCCATTTTCTGAGCCGCTTGAGTGCTGGCTGAGATAATATGTATTTGAGCGGGTTCGCTCCAGATATTAATCTGATTTCATGGGACAGCATGTAATGCCGGAGTTTCTTGACAGCAAAGACCAGGGCCAGACAGGTCTTCCCTATAAAAGTGTAATTTTCTTCAGTCCTTACCAACCTTCTGCTAAGGTAGGAGAGGGCTTGCTCTTTTCCTTCTTCATTTATTTGATCTAGCATTGCCCCCAGAGAACAGTGAGTAGCTGCTATATAAAGAATTAGGGGTCTTCCCTTAATCAGCGCTCCCAACACCGGAGGGGTCTTCAGATATTCCTTCAGCTTCTCAAAAGCTTCTTGACATTCTTCATCCGAGAAGAACGGTATATCCTTCACCATTAGCCTGTGAAAAGGGTGACATCGACCTGACAAGTTTGAAATAAATCGATGAATGTATGCCAGTCGGCCTTGCAAGGACCGTAGCTCTGACAGACTCTTCGGAGGAGGGAGTTCTTGAATGGCCTTAATCTTGGATGGATCAATCTCAATGCGTCTGTGCCGGACAATGAATCCAAGGAATTTCCCGCTGGACACGCCGAAGGCGCATTTCATGGGGTTCATTTTTAGCTCATATTGGCGCAGCCTTTGAAACACCACCCTTAAATCTTGCAGATGGTCTTCCTTTCTCTTGGTCTTCACTACCAAATCATCAATGTAGCACTCCACCTTCTTGTAGAGCAAGTTATCGAATATCTTCGTCATGGCTCTTTGATATGTGGCACCGGCATTCTTAAGGCCGAACGACATCCTTTTATAATGGAATATCCCCTTTGGTGTGTGAAATGTAGTATGGAACTTGTCTTGCTCAGCAATCTAAATCTGGTTATATCCGGACAATCCGTCCATAAATGAGAGGGCCTCATGGCTTGTGGTGGCGTCTATCATCACCTCGGTGATCGGCACAGGGAAGTCATCTTTCGGGCATGCTATATTGAGATCCCGAAAGTAAACACATATTTTTATCTGCCCATTTTTCTTCTTCATGGGCACTATATTTGCTAACCATGTTGTGTATTGATTTTCTTCGACGAACCCCACATCGATGAGCTTGTCGACTTCCCATTAATTTGATTAATCACCTCGGGCCGCATCCGCCTGGGAGGCTGCTTTACAGGCTCTGCTCTTGGATCAATAGACAGCATGTGTTGTACTACATCGCAGTTCAACCCTGGCATCTCATTGTAGGTCCAGGCAAAATAATCCCAGAACTCCTTCAAAAATTGTGTATACTGCTCTTTTTCTTCTGCTGACAACAATGTACTGGGAAAGGTGGGTCTCAGATCCCCCTCGCTCCCCAGGTTCACTTCTATTAGCTCATCAACGGTAGCTTGACCGCCGTCTTCGAATTCTGGTGGAGCTTCTTCAAGGTTGATGAAGCCTCTGTTGATGTAATCTTCTTCGGCTTCTAGGGCCTCCAGTTCCCCGAACGATGTATAAGTCGACCTCGGGTCTTCAAAGCCAGCCAGTGACTGTTGATTTTCTTCCGACCGAATCTCTGGGTTTAGAGGAACTTGTCCTTCATTTTATTTACTCCATTGTTGAATGATCGGACTCTCGGTCGGGTTTTGGTCAGCTCTGCTTGGTGGTTTTGATGTCTCATTTTGTGCTCCCGACATAGGACCTTCTGCCCCCTGAGGGTCTGCAGGTAAAATTTCTTCTGCTGGATTTGCTAGGTCTTGCATGGCCCGGATCTCCTCCAATATGCGCTCAAACTCCAGGCGCTCCTTTTATTTTTCAGCGGCTTGATCTTCTTCATGTGTTCCCCTGTCAAATCTGGCCTCATCTTGGAATAGATCCTCCCTGAAAAAGGGCTCCTTCCAGTATTGGCATAGAGTGACTTCATCTTGCCCCCCTGAGCTTTCATAATTATCATGGGTTTCAGCATCACCTTCGGGGTGTTGTGTTGTTTCTTCGCCATATGGTGGGTAATCATCATAATCCGCCTCGAAAGGGTCTTCGTGGGTGAAGTAGGTGGAGATAACATCTACCTTTGTCTCATAATACTCCTGTAGAGTATAGCCCAGCCCCGGATGCCGAGTGATCTTCAGCAATTCTTTATTGTTGTTGGGAGGGTCCCAGAGTTTTTGGAATGACTTCTTCTGGCCAACAGGCTACAGCAAGGGCATTTGCATTTTAGCAAACATTTGGGAGACCCGTTGAGTAGTGTAATCTAGACCCGATATTGGCACCATTCTGGTAGTTGCCACCTCTAGGATTACACTGTCTTCATCATCCTCATCGGCAGGTTCCCCAGGACAGAATATCATAGGGGACTCACCAAGACGGGGAACCTCCATAGTCTTCAGTGGTTGCACTGTCTGGCATTCCAGGCTTGGAATGGGTTTGAATAGTCCAAGCGGGACCTCAACAAGACTGAGCTTCTCTTTTACGTCATCATCTGCTTCGATAGGGTAAGCAGCTGGTGGTGCAACTCTAGCAAAGTCCCCAGTCTGAGAGACATGGGTGACCTTCTGTTGTTCCACGTAACCCAGGGGTGGTGGAGGGGACCATTCATCTACCTCTGATATTGCTTTATTCTGCCTTGCAGAAGCTTCTCTTTTCGTCACCCCTTAGGAGACTTCTGTATAGAATGGTGCATCAAGCATGTGGCACTCATTTACTTCGAAGGGATGCAGATCTGCAAACACCCTTTCCTCTTTGCCGTTGTGGTAGTATTTGATACATTGGTGTAAAGTAGAGGGCACTATCTGGTATTTATGTAACCAGGGTCGTCCCAGCAAAGCCTTGTATGTGGTATTTGAATTTATTACATAGAATTGTACGGTGGTGGTGAAGTCACCCAATGTGAGGTTGAACTCTACCACTCCGAGCGGAGTTTCACATTTTTGATTGAAGCCAGCAATCCTCATATCTTTCACCTTGGTGAGGTGTAGATCAAAATAGTACTTCTGGTAGATGCGGTAAGGCAAGATGTTCACTGCAACTCCTGGATCTATCAGAATCTGGCTTAGTGGCTGACAGTTGAGATGCCCCCTCATATACAGAGGCCTGTTATGATTGGGGTCAGGAATTAACATGTCATCCTCCGTAAATGTAACAGCTATCCCGGAGTTAACTTCTGTTTGAAGTGCTTCATACTGGGCTGGTGCCTGTAGGGCGTCAATAATAGCTTGGCGAGCTTCTTCGCTCAAGGAGAGGATCTCACATATAGAAAACCATGTTGGGAGCTTCTTCAACATCTTCATAATTCTTCTGCCCACACGGACATTGGATAGTCGCATCTCCTCCACCCAGCGGGGTCTCGGAGGCTCATGTGGTGCTTGTGGCATGGCTTGCCCTTCTCTTGTTTCCTTCTTCTGTGGGGACTATTGGGGAGTCTCCATTGGGGCTGTTGCTTCCGATGTTGAGGGAAGGTTGTTGTTTGCTTCATCTTTTTCTTTGCTCATTGTGGCAGATGGTCGCCGGGGGCTTTCATTTTCAGCAGCAGCGTTTGGGGCCGGCTATTTGCTTTCCAGAACGGAGAGGAATTCAAGGAATGACGGGGTCTCATTACCCCCTTTTGTTTTTACATAGAGGCCTAATGGGGGAGGGATTTCAATGCCCCAGACTTCTGGTTATAGTATCTGATAGGGTTGCTCGCCCCTGAAGATAATATTGTGGTTGGGTGGAGGGAAACGCCCCCACCTTTTCCCGGAGCGGGTAGCATGCATCGAGGTCGAAGCCTCAGATTGGTTTGCTTCTAGTGATGGAGTGGAAGACTCTCCTTCATCTTCTTCCCCTGGTAGGGTGAACAGTGTTGATAGAGTATTACGTTGCAATGTGACTATTTTATTCTTGTTTCTTGGTTTATTCTTCTTTCGACGCCTGGACTCGGCTAGCTTGTGCCCCCAGAAGAGATCGACCTCAGTTTTCTCTTGCTCTTTTTCTGACTGTTCTTTGGCGGTTAATCCCTCCAGCTGTTCCCAGAGGACATGGTCTTTCACCAATATCAGCTTCAGATTAGGTTGTTCATATTCATCAAGTTGGTTGATGTGCTGCTGCAGGCGCCTCACCTCGGGGCTTATCTTCTCATGGGTTGGCAGCGGAGTCTGCTTCCTCCGGTTGGGAGTGAATATTCAGATAACTAGTGGTGACTCTGTAGTACGCCACACAGGGTTCATTGCTGGCGGGGGTTGCTTTGGAGTGACACCCCGGATAGAGGCCCCTGACACTTCTGAGACTAATGGCCGTCTCTTGGTCTTGGATGGTACTGTCTGCCATCCCACTTGATCTTTGATGGGAGTAAGAAAGCATGCTTCATATGTATGTTGTGTGCAGGTTTCAGCAGCCTCTTTAGGCAATTGTTAGTATAAGGAAATCACATTGACAGTCGGTCTCATCACTGGGGGCTCATTAGGGAGTGGGGGATCCACCTAGTGCTCTCCCATTTGGAGCTCGCCCTTCTTAATCATGCTTTCCATGACATCTTTGAAGACGTAACAATTTTCAATGGTATGTCCCAGTGCCCGGTGATATGGACAGAATAGGGGATCATCCTTCTTAGCTGCATCCTCGGGTCTCTTCGGCTCGGGCAATGTTATCTTATTGTATTTATATGCCCAGTTGAATAAAGGCCATGTCTTTTCTTTGGGAAATGAATATAACTTCCTCATTTTGTTCCTTAAAGAGACTTTTTCTTTCTTTTCTGTTGCCTCTGCTGGCGAAGGGGCAGCTGCTGCTTTGGCCTGTGCTGTTTGCTGGTCAAAGGTATTGAAATCAACAGTATTTGCTTCAGTCAGCACTGGTTGCCGTTCAACAGCCTTTCCTTTCTGAGTAGCAGGAATGTTGTTTGCGGGATGTCTGCACAAAAAGGTCACGACCTCTGCCACCATGCTATTCAGACGGTCAAATGTCCTGACATCAGTTCCAATCATCTTTTCAAGCACTTCCCTCCTGAGGTTTTGCTTGCATATTTGAACAGCATCTTCTTGATATGGAGGCCGCTTGCATCTCATGGCTAGGTTCCTCTATCTTTTAATATAATCCAAGGCCGTTTCATCCTGCCTCTATCTGGTAGAGTATAATTCTGCCACTGTAATATCTCTTTCCGTGACATGGAACCTTTCTCGGAATTTCCGCTGCATATCGAGCCAATCAGCTACAGACCCGGCAGGTAAGCTGGAGTACCATTCAAAGGCCAGGCCCGTGAGGGATGAGCCGAAGAACTTCAACATATAAGCTTCATCAGCAGCCAGATCTCCCATGACTATTGTGTAATAAGTAGTATGTTCCCTTGGGGAGCCTTGCCCATTGAATTTCTCAAACTTTAGTGGCTTGTTAATGCCTGGGGGTATTCTCTTTGCAGCATATTACGGAGGATAAGGTACCCGGTAGACATCAAAGGTCCCATAATCACCATCGACCCTTTCGGACAGCTTCATCTCTATCATCCGTTCGACCATTAGCCTGTTCACCATAGCAGTATCGACAAGATCTGGATAGAAGTGCTCCTGTTGTTGTGTGAAGGGGGTTGTCATGACAGTGGCATGTAAACCCGGCTACACTCTTGAAGGAGAGGGCTGCACTGCTGGCTGTGGCGGGAAGGGCTGGCATGGAGCTTTCCCGTGACTTGCTTGGTGGGAGATGGAAGGTATTACCACCTCCGCAGAACTGGAGACTTCTCTTGCCGACTCCGCATGCTTGGAGGCAGGAGTTTGTTCATTCTTCTCATTTAATTGCCTCTGAAGAGACTCAATCTTCTGTTGATATCTCTCAAACATCATAAGGATGGTTGGGTCCAGAGATGCAGCCATAGGCATATCTTCTATCACCCGACCAGATGTCCCCTCACCCGGGTTCATGAGTGGCACATCTTCTTCTAATAAAGTCACCACATTTACAGTTAATGTGGTGACCCTTAGTGTATCATCGACGGCCATGAGTTTTTCCTTTGCTGCTTGACTCCGCCTTGTTATGAGGCCAGGTTTTTGAGCGAATCTGGTGAGCTCTTCAGGCTGGTCAGGCAGAGCACCATACCTTCCAGCAACTCCAGCCATGTTACAAGCAAAGATTTGCAACTTTCCTCTTTGCCTGCACACTCTTCTTCGAACATGACCAGGGAAGGTCAACTGATCGAACACAGATATTCTTTCTTTTTCTTCTCCCAGCAGCGGGGCATCCTTCGAACATCCGGCCCTTTGGCCATCCTCAAGTTCATTGGAGTCAGAACACGAGACTCCTGGCATCATTTCTTCTTTGTTATCTTCCTCTTCTTCTTCGGCGCACATGGCACGAAGTAATCTTTGCTACCCCAGGGATGAACTCCCTAGACAGTGGAAATAATCTTGGACTACTCTACCCATTTCTTCTTGACTACGCCTCTAGGGGTCAGCTCGAGGCATCAGTCGCTCTTGTGTTTTCGGCTGATAAGCCAGCCTTGTCATCTGTGCAGCTTGATACATTTTCTGGGGATACCGGAATACATCTGCCTGTCGGGCGCAGGCCCTCGGCATGTAGGAAATAGCCATTGCAATAACCTCTTCTTCTTCTTCTTCTCTTATCAGAACTTTCCTGCCCCCACTCTTGGGGCGCATAGCAGCAACTTCTGTCTTTTCAGGGGCTGGTGCTGGGCCCTGTGCTCTCTTGGGCACCCAGACTTGCTTGAATCTTGCCAGCTTAGGTGCTAGTGGCTTCCTTTCTTCTCTTTCCATGTTGGCCCTCCTGGTGGCTAGCACTTGGAACTTGTTGTTGGTAGGGACCATCGGAATGATGCGGTCGGGTAGTGCTTCAGTTGAGCGACCGTTTAGGTACACCCGCATCCCTCCTATCAGCATGGATTTCCCTGAGACTGACAGACATCCCTGGGGTATAGCAGTCATGTTCCTCCCGTAGTTCTTCTTCTTCCTGCCAGTAGAAGCAGGGGCAATGGTCCTTCTATCCACCTGGTGGACGTAGCATGGAAGAACAGTGTATGAGACAATCGTCTCCCGGGTTTTCTTCTCTTCTGGTATTTTCGTGGGTTCTACCACAGCAGTCTTCTGGGCTTCTATATCAACTTGGAGCAAATCAACGAATGCCAATCCTAAGCAGTTAGGGAATCCTACTGCCGGGGGCATGGATCCGAACATCATCGGCACCGCCAGGTACCCATCGTGAACATGGTTGTCGACGACTTGGTGGCCGAACTCGACAAAAATTAGTCCAGTTTCCATTTGAATTCCTTCAAGTGAGATTAGCACACAGTCAGAACTTTTAGAGAGGCCGCCAGGCCTCTTACCTTGGCGAAAAGAGGAAGGGAGACTTTGTCCCACCGGGCGTGCCAGCATTGTGGAACGATTTTATTTATTTATTTATTTTATTATTTATTTTTTTATTGATTTATTAGTTAGTCTATTAGGCGTGCCAGTCACCGGAGTGACAATTTATTATGCGCTCAATCTGACTTGGTCAGTCGATTCTGAAGTCCGAGTCTGGACCAGAAGTCCGTCATACCATGAAGGTTATGACGTTAATTACATCCTTCCAAGAAAGGACAACCCTTGATTAAACGCCAAATTAAGAGGAGCCCCAGGGGCAAAACGAGATAAGACTGCTATGCTAATTTATTTGCAGGATATGAGATGAGATATGACATTAATGTACGGAATAAATCCGGCAGCATATCCCCTTATTTTGGACTATGCCAAAAGGAGAGTATAGGTCATCCATCCACGGAGTGCCGAGATGGAAGTCAAAAGAGAGATGGGCGTAGCCCGAGATCCAAGAGGATCGGAATACAGCGGGACGATGTCCGCTCACCATAGCATTTATTGATATCCCCGTGAAGAGACCATAGGAGAACATGCAGTGGCAGATCTCCAAGGGCCAGCAGGGTAAGAAGAAGACATCGCGGTCAAACGGTGTAATGTGGGGGTAAAACCCCGTCAATTTAGCTTCCTTAGATTTGGACGAAGAACCATGGTCCCCCATGATACGATGAAGGTTGGCATGAAGGCTAATGAGGTTGGGATATTGGGTTTAGACTGGGTTTAGGGCTCATTAAGGTTGCTGGGAAGTTGAGTGTTTGAGTAGTATTCAGCGCTGAGATGAACCGGTACGGATGGGAACCGGAGCGAAGGTAAACCAGTGCGGCATGGGAAAATGAGGTGGTCGGCATGGTGGAGTATTGGAGCGGCAGGCTTTGGCGCGGCAGCGAGCACAAGAGGGCATCGGCGTGGGGGTTTGAAGCATAGGCGGTCGACGCGCCTAGAGGGCGGCCGAGCCTCCGCACGCCCATCACTAAGGCGCGAAACTCGTGCCGAGAGAGGGCTGCGCCGGGATGCCATCTGGCACCAATAGGAGGGGTTCCTTTAGGGATTTTGAGGGCTTCGTGAGTTTATGGAATTTGGTGGGTTCTATTGAGGAGATCTCTTGTGTTTAATCAAGGCTTCATGGGCTCTGGCGATGATGTTTAGGTAAGTTGAAAGGGGAGGATAAATTCATCCGCAGAAGGTCTAGGGAGACCATGTGACCATAATGATTATGTTCCCCTTTTATAGTGAGCAAAGGGCCATGAGATAGTCTTTCTCAAGATTTTGCCACACCAAGTGGGGTTAGTTCATCAATTTAACAAAAACATCACACGATACGATAAAGCAAGGATCACAAATGAATTTCGACAGCATCTCCCCTTATTTTGGACTGTGCCAAAAGGAGAGTATAGGTCATCCATCCATGGGGTGCCGAGGTGGAAGCCAAAAGAGGGATGGGCGTAGCCCGGGATCCAAAAGGATCATAATCCAACGGGACAATGTCCACTCATCATGGCATTTATTAATATCCCCTTGAAGAGGCCATGGGAGAACATGCAATGGCAGAACTCCATAGGCCAGTAGGGTGACAGAACGTAGGGGGGTTAACCCCACTAATTTAGCTCCCATAAACATGAGTGGAATACTCTGGCTCCCCAAGGATGCAAGGGTTCTCATGAAGGTTGATTGGGTTGGGATATCAAGTTTAAATTGGGCTCAGGATTTGATCACAGTCAATGGGAGGTTTTGGACTTCACAGTAGTTCTAAGGAAGTTGGAAGGTTTAACGGCGTAGGGCTATCGGCACGGGTTGAACCGGCACGAAGGGTCTCGGCATGACATAACCGGCGCGTGGGATGGCTTTTGGCAAGTTCAGCTCTCGGCGCGTTTCAGCTCTCGGCACGTTTTCAGCACTCGGCGCGAGAGTATACGCGCCGAGAGGAAACAGGTGTGCCGAGAGAATTCTGTGCCGAGGGGGGGTTTCCTGATGGGTTCAAGGCCTGGTATTTTCAAAGGGGTTTGTTCTCTAGAATTTTCAGGGGGTTTGAGGCTTGATCCAGAGGATCTTCAAGAGTTTGTTCTTGGAGGTTTTCAGGGGTTTGAGGTTTCACAAATAGGTGTCACATGGGATACCAAAAAATTGGCTTCAGAAGGATCATCCCAGGGGACACAACAGACTTCACACAGAAATGCCACTGGGAGCCAATTATTTGTTGAATCACCTGTATTATGATTCTATTATGTCCCTTACCACTTCATAAATGAAGGACCACGAGATAGACTGTCTCGGGCCTCATCTTGAACGTGAGGTTAGAAATACAGAGGTGATACAGCAAAAACATACTTAGATGATCTGAGGGATATGCATACAACAGAACCAACCTCGCTCACAATGACGATCGGATATAATAAATTTTAGAGAGGCAGAATCTCAGAATCCCATATTTCCTTTCATTCCAAAAGAACGCATTCATTTAACATTGGGTGGAATCATATTAGAAAAGCATACATGCAGGCCGATGCTCCTTGAACATATACCAGACTATGCTGGCACTTAGCATTTGCAAAGGAACAGACCTCGGAAGCAAAAGCATAAAAAGAAAATAGAAGCAGACTACAGAGGAGAAGACAGATCGAAAACACAAGATGGGGGAAGGGGAGAATGTAGCCCCTTAGGGCGTTTGAAAACCAACCCCACCTTGCATCTCTTTTCACAAACTTCTGTAGCTCTCTTTCTTTCTTCAGATCTTTTCAGCAGGCTCTCAGACCTTTCTCTTCCCTCTTTTTCTTTCTCTTTAGATCCCTCTCTTTTCTCTGGTTCCTCTCTTTCTTTTTCTGATTTCGATTGGCTTCACGATTGATCCCCCTTGATGATCTCTTTGTCTCCCTCTATCTATTATTCTCCCCTTTGGGCGAGGATGGGACTTATATATCGGAGGAAAGGATTTCCTCTCTCGGTGTGGTGCCTTCTCGGGGCGGCGGCATCGGCGCACCTGGCAGCAGGCTCCTCGGCGTGCTAGGTTGTATTGGGCTTGGGCCCGTTCACTTGGTGTATTGGCGCCGATAGAAGGATGTTGGACAAATGGGCTTTCTTCGTTGGTTATGTGGGCCTCTCAGAGTGCTCATTGGCTTTCTTTGTTACTTACTCAGCATCCGACATTAGCAGACATGTACGGAGCTATGTAAATCTCATTTTCTGAGCATCAGAATATTCTGAGGATCCTTTTCAGCATGCAGATGATTGCCCGGGTGTTGACGTAGTCTTCATCAGCCTGACTATCTAAATGATAGCTATGCTGGACAGCAGCATGGCCAGTAATGGCTTCAGCCGGATAGAGTGTCAGGTGTAACGGATCTTCTTCTATTCTGATTCTCATAACTTCTATGGATGACACAGGAGCTGCACCCTTGACTGGTCTTCAAAGCTTTGAGCTTGCTTTGGCTTCTTCTTTTATCTTTGTATATTTTGGGTGTCAACACCGCCCAAGCACCTCACGTTGGGCTCTTAGAATTTGTCATTTTGATAAAAACACCTACAATGATTAGCAAAATTTTGTTATTTATGTTGTGCTTTGTAGGGCCCACGGCATGTTCGTGCCCAAGTTTTGTGAGATTTAGTGTGGGCGTGGTACCACTCCCTCCCACACGAGCAGTGGTGGAAGGTTGACTGACTGGGGTTTGCCCCCTTCTTCAGGATTTCACCATTCCTAGTGGATGCTACATTCCTGGCGGCACTCCGAGAGCGGTGGGTGGATGACTGCCACATGTTTGTGATGCCGTGGGGGAATATGATCCCCATCCTTAAGGATATAGCTTTCCAAACAGGCCTACCTATGGATGGGGTGCCCGTCATTGGCCAGGAGCTGAGAGACTATTAGCGGGAGGTGGATCGATTACTCGATTTGAGACCAATCTGCACGTAGGGGCTCATGACTACGATCCCCCTAAGGCGTATTAGTGCGATGGTGGGCCTAGCTGGCGTGACCGGAGGACCACTGGAGGAGCTGGGGGCATACCTACAGAGGGTATGGCGGAGGATTCAGCTGAAGGAGAGGGAAGAGGACCACTGTAGTGTCCTAGATTTTTAGATCTTGCACCCATGAGTTTTAGAGTGTTTCCGTGGTTCTCGAAATGTGTTTTCTAATTAAAATGATTTTTTTGAATATTGGATCTTTGGGTCCCTCAAATAAGAGAAAATAAGATGTTTTCTTGTTCCACAATGTGACTGGTGAATTGTGCTTTTTCTGAGGAATGTCGAGCTAAAATTTTGGAATTTTTCCCATTCTATTCGAATTTTTAAAGACTCAAGAGGAGAGAAAAGAAAAAGAAGAAATAAAAATAATGAAATTTATTTTATTTAAAACCCCCTCCCTTCATTTCTCTCCATCTCTCTCAAACTCTCTTATCTCCCTCTCTCCCATTTCCCCTTCTCTCTTCCACTCCCTTCCTCTCTCGTTCCTCTCCATCTCCTCCCCCATTCTTTGGATGATCGTCGGAGGATGCCGAGGAGGAGATGGTGAGCTGTGTGGGGTGATGTGTGGCGTGCATGAGAGCGAGGAACGTGAGGCGGTGGTGAGGCGAACAGGTCACGTGTTCGTGGGAAACCCCATAGTTTTTAGTGTGGATCGACCCTGGCTTCGTATAGTTTCTTCGGAAAAGGTAGGGGGACAGACCCATCCACCTCCCCGCGTGATTTCTCACCGATTAGAGTAGATTCTGGGTGAGAACGAGTGGGTTTTGTTCATGCTATAGGTAAAATACATGTTTTAGGGTGAGCGATGGTTTTACCGATTCGATAGTCAATTTATGGTTTATTTGATGTGAATGGGTGTGCTTAGGCTCGGGAGCAATTCCCCATGTTTCTCGCTAGCAATGAGGTGAGTTGGGCATGAAACGAGGACCTTAGAGGGTCTTCCCATTTGGCCGTCACCAGAATAGGTCGACCAATCTGAAGGATCGGTCGACCGATTCCTGGCCGAGAGCACGACAGGGCACACAGGTTGGGTTCGCTCGACCGACCTGGGCAGGTGGTCGACCAACCCCAGGGTCTGGTCGACAGACACTGTGTAGCCACAGCTCTAGGGCGGTTTGGTCGACCAGTTCTCCAGACTGGTCGACCGATTGGTCTAGTAGGTCGACCGACCCATGTGATAGGTCCACCGACCCACTGCAGAAAAGGTCGCTTGGGCCCAAAAATTCCAATTTTCACCCCGAAATATAAAAATTAATCTTATATACATGGAAACCCATAAAAATTGGGCCAATTCAGCTCCGTGAGTGCAGCAGTCGCCCGAGAATGGATTTGCATAACACAAGGTTTCATAGATTCTTTACAATGGGTTGGGCAGTATATGTGGGATCATTTACACATGGCTTCCGTGCCCATGGTAGCTATATCCGCGAGAGTTCCGTGACCGCGGTGGGTTATATCTGCGTGAGTTCTGTGACCACGGTGGGTGGTCCTTGTGTGAGTTCAGTAGGCCGACATCCACTAGGTTCCATCATCTGGCCTTGGATGGTTTCGCAGCACCCTATGGTGTCATGCCGTGGGTTACGGTGGTTCACGTGCGTGCATATGCACATTCTGGAGATTCTCACGAGACCGCGGATGATAGTTTTATATTATGGATTCCCACGAGATCGAGGAAGATCGTGTTTTGTTGTTACACTGTCTTGAGGGCATTTCATGTCTGGCCAGGCAAGGGTAGCCTAGTGGCGTATCGTGGACGGATCGGGCGAGACCGTCTAGTGTGTACGGCGCTCCTTGTGCAGAGACGAGACTGCCTGAGCATGTGTACCTTGGTTAGAACATGTGTAAGTGGCTGACAGGTGCAGGGGCGCGTATCCCATGTTAGGTAGCAGGGGCGCGTATCCCATGTTAGGTAGCAGGACACGACAGCGCTGACGGATGTAGAGGCACGGATCCTAGCTAGTTCCATTGTGTGGTGTGTGTGTGTGTCTCCTCTGCTCCTCCCGAGACCGGGTGTGGGCAGTGTGTGCATATATGAGACCTTGGCGCAGTATAAGACATCAATGTATGCATTTGACCTTGTTGTGTATATTTGAGTGGTGGACCCTTTGCGGGTAAGGTTGAGGTACTGACAACGTTGTCGATGGCCCTTCCGAAAGTCGAGCTGGAGTCACCCTGTGTAGAGGGCATGGTTTTCTTATTGGTTTTGGTTCGAGACCAAGGTTTACCAATGTTGAGGTAGTCCTCCCGAGAGTGGAGGTTGTGCCTGTGGCTACGTGGCCTTGACTGGGGTTCCATCAGAAAGGATAGCTTATTACGACAATGTTGTTGTGGGTTTTTTCTCAGTAGTAAGATCGTGGTTTCACCATGGGTCGGCCGTCCTGACTAGAGGTCATGGCTTCCTTGTCGAGAGTCAGAGTAGCGTAGAGACTCTGTAGTTCCGCCGTCTACCCTTCTTACTATTTCTGCTACTTCTGTCATTTTATTGTTGTTATTATTGTTATTACTGTTGTTGATGTTGGGTTGTTACTGCTTACATCCATTGTTGTGGTGAGGATTTTCGGGACACCTACTGAGCCACTGAGATGAGGCTCACTTCCTATTTTCCAGGTGCGGTGCTCTTCCTCAATCTTGGTGCAGCATTCAGACGATCGTTAGTAGCTAGCTTGCCAGTGCCGAGGTATGCCCCACAGCAGTGTACGTTCCTTTCTTAGTTGATTGTACTTGTGGACTGGACTCTGTAGTTAAATTGTTTAATTGTAAAATGTTAAATTTATTATTGTTATTAAATTGATTAGTCTTGTAGTTTATTCCATGCAATTGCTTTAATTTCAATGCATCTCCACAACACCAAAATAACCCTTCCAAGCCTCCCAACTCATGGGTGGTGGTGTAGGATTCGAATAGTATCAGGTTCTTCTCGGTATCCGGATTCTGGGTCGTTACAACCACGAGGCCTGACTCTTCCTCCTATACTTCTTCGAGAGACTGTTGTTTGCCACAACGTCGAACAACGTGAACCTTAAGTACTTACTGCTGCTCCGAGACCTCGTGCATGAGCCCTGGTACGCTTGGGGGAGGGCGATGCTGGCACACCTCCTCGCCTACATGGACTCGTTCCTACCAGGCTCCGAGAACATGGGCGGATTCACTTGTTTCTACAGGTAAAACAATGCTCAGAGAATCCAGTCTGCATCTTTATGTTTAATATCTTTGATGAGTTCTAACCTTTGTTGGTGACAGCTTTGGGGTGATACATGCTTCCCTCTCAACCGGGGTGTGATCGCTCGCGGGCGAGCCTTGGAGGTTCCACTCATGGCGAGATGGGATGTTTTGCCAAATTGGCGCCTGGTGGCCACCTGGATCATCGACATCCGGATGGCATTGGGCAAGTTCCCACACCATCGGGTAAGCATTCTATTTCTTTTAGTTTCCATTTCATCATTCAATTTTTTCACAATTACTTAATGGATTCCAGCTTGAATTTCACAGGTGGTGTGAACACTATATGCAGGAGAGGACGACTCCACCCAACTGTGGGCGGTGAGCGGGCGATCGTGGTTCCGCAGAGATACCGTACTCTTCTGTGTGAACCTGTGGGAGCCACTCTATCTTCGTCTGGTGCAACGGACCTTAGGGTGGCATCAGCCACCGGTGGCAATTCCTGAAGGGCACAGGTCGGACCAAGGATGATGCTGGAGTACAACGTGTGACCATGACTGGGTATCGCTGTATAGGATAGAGGCTGAGGCGATGTAGGAGGGTATCCCCCTAGCATCGGATCTGAGGTTGAGGGATAGCGAGGCATACGTGGCAGATTATAGGCACTAGTATTCCAGACGACTCTGTCTCGACACCTGCATGGTGAGACTTTCTCCTTTCTTTATGCCAATATTTCAATTACATTTCATGCATCTAATCTCTAGTGGGAATTAATGCAGATGCCATAGATAAGGGCCACTCGCATCCTCCAGGATGGGATTGCAGTTTTGCATCATGAGAATGTGGATTTGAAACATCAGATCCGCGAACTGGTGAGCCAAACTAATTTATACTTAGTGAACAATGTTTTCCATATTTGACTAACCATTTAGCCTCTTCACAATGAGGGGAGCTAGAGTTTGTTCAAGTGAGGGCCGAGGTGGCCATAGAGGTAGGCCCTTCTCCTCGAGCATTGGGGACAGAGGACTTGGAGGCTCACCTGGAGGTGACACTTGAGCGGGCCAAGGCGAGGGAAGCTAAGCTGGGATATATGGTAAGACCTGAGACCATGTGCAATTCCTTTCAAAATGAAGTGTTTACCTATTTTCTTCATGCAACCTCATGCTTGTGTTTGTATGCAGCAGGAAGAGGTGGAGGCTGTGATGCGGGACGGACACGGGAGACGACACTATTCGGTGCCACCCTCGGACTCTAGATGAAGACGCGACCAGCAGCACACACCAGGGAGACACTAAGCCCAACACTACGAGCTCCTAGTGGCAAAACGTCGCTAACAGAAGTGGAAGCTCACTCGTCGTCCCAAGCGAGGGAAAGCGCGGACCGTGCGCGGTTAAGGAACCGGCGGAGGTCAAGGGTAGTCCGACTCAACTTCCGGACTCGGATCGAGTCGCGGGACGGGTCACACTCACTCTCACAGCGGTGACATGGACACATGGGCTAGTACCTACACTCTCGGCAGCGGCAAAAGACCGTATACTAGCTAAGCAAATGAACGCCAAGAGGTTCGGACCATTACCTCCACGCACCCGGCGTGGCGAAGACAACCCCGGCCGAATTACGGACTCCCGGTTAAACAATATCACAGCAATACAAAGATTTGACCCACTCCACGCAGGGAGGTAAAAGGTCACATGTGGAGCCCGGGAATCACGCAACTAGGGTTGACGGGCAGCATCTTGATGTCGCCTGGCGGTGCCGAACTCCGCGTTTTCGTGCTTTCCGAACGGTGGATTCTGCGGGCCCGCGGGGCCCACGGATGGCGCTGTCCTCCGGATCTGCGGGGGTGGGACCCACTATGATGGGGACCCCTGGTGGCGCGCCTCCACGGATGGCGGTCGGCCGGGAACACCGATCGGGGGTCGATCGGCCCCGATTCCCAATTGTTGAACTAGCTGCCCACGGATTTTGATTTCTGTTTTCCGCCGCGCGCTCCAGCGAAAACGACCGCTGTGATCAGCTCCGTCGTCGGAATGTGACGAAACTAGTGCCGTTGGAAAGAGGACTCAAAATAATCCAACCTAGGGCCAGTGGAATCTTCTGAACCTCTGCGGACCTGGGCCTTAAATATTTTTCAATTCGCTGCTCCATAGTTTCAGAAATCTCAGATCAGCATATCAGTTCCCTATAAACGGCCGTTGACCGCCTACTTACAGTGGGATTCAGACTTCGATCTTTTCTTCAAAGTTGTAGATAATCAAACCCCGAAGCTGGGACAATTTTTGGAATTGGATTTGGAGGTGGTGGTGATTTACTATGATTTTGGGGGTGACTGGTGGTCGGATCTGGGAACAGGGGGATAGAACTGTAGCTGGGACTGAGAATAATTTTTATAAAATATGAAATGGACGAACCAAAAATTGAGAAAAATAATGGATGAAGGGGTGGAGGGGTGAAACCTCTAGTAAAATTGGGCGAACCAAAATAAATCAAAAAGTGGACCTAAGACATGAAACTCAGGGCGGGGATGAATCTAGACAGAACTCTGGCAGAACTGAAATGGAAGAGTGGATGAAAATCAAAAAATATGAAACGGGATCTGAATGGCAAACCAAAATTTTTGGGATGCCCTTGAACCTCTGGAACATCCACTAAAATTCCCAGATCTATCTGAGCTCGGGGCTGAGACAGGAAATTCATGGAAGCCTCTGTGATACTGTGCGGGCAAAACTCCGTTGATGGCGAAGGCGGGGCGGTGGCGGCTCGTGGCGGCGGCGGCGATCGTCGGAACTGATAAATGAGGCTTCACACCTCAGAATGGAAGCCTTCACAGCATCCAAGGGGGAGAGGGAGGGGAGAGGAGGGGGCGCCCTTGGACCAAGGAGAGAGGGTGGACTAGGTGGTGGGGGTAGGTGGCCTCCCATGTGGACTTTTCTAGTCCATTGTCTCCCATGTGTCCATTTAGCATTCAAACTTCTAGATGCCCCCATGTGGCATGTTGACTGACCCCACGTGGGACCCTAGGCTGAGGTGGCCCAATGGGGTGGGGCCTGGGGGGCCCGTGGGGCCCACGGGGTCCGAATTACACATAAGCCCCTATTACAATCAAAATGGCAAACCGAATGCAACGAAATAAATACAAATTAAACACACATAAAGTCTAACTAAATATAATAAATGGGGAGGCTCAAGGCAGAGTCTCTAGGCTGTCTCCGAGCCAGATGGACGCTGAGGTGGCTCGTGTCGTGCTCCGTGTGCGGTACCAGTGGCTCGGCGTATCGTGCCGATCAACTGCTCGGGTGTCCGCACCAATTCTCCCCGGGTGGGAGAAACTCGACCCTGTCGAGTAAGGGTCTGCATCGCTCTGTATCGCTCCAAAAGGTCTGGATCAATCCGCTGCAACTCGCCATGTGTGATCCATGTGTCCTCAGTAGCGGGCCGTCCTCTCCATCGCACTAGGTAGCGCGGGTAAGATCCACTCCTGGTAACTGTCACTTGCTCGTCCAGTATACGATCGATATGCTCACGCTGCCGTGAAAAAGGGGCTGGAGGTGGAAGTGGACACTCAGGTGTGGGATCACTCTCAAGGGGAGGAGATGGCTCAAAAGGCTCACTAGGGATCACCGCTGGGTCCCTATATGCAACAAGATCCGATACATTGAAGGTAGAGCTTATACCATATTCCTCAGGCAGGTCCACAACATACGCATTGGATCCAACGCGTTTCAACACTCTAAAGGGACCGACTCCGCGAGCTTGTAACTTCTTAACGGTTCCAGAGGGAAACCGTTCAGGTCTTACCCTGATCATGACATATTCGCCCTCCTGGAACTTTCGGTGGTGTCGGTGGGCATCGGCTAACTCCTTGTACCGTGCATTGCTGGCCTCAACTGTGACGACGGACATCGTCATGCAGACTCCTAACATGATTAGCAAAAGAAAAGAAACACAGGATGCACACACGACCTAACATGCTTAGCAAAAGAAAAGAAACACACGGATGCACACACGACCCTAAACAACCCTACAGTTAGTAAAACCCAATCATATGCAAGGTGGTCCAGGACATCCGAATGTATGCCATGCATGCATTTGACATAACCGGAGGTTAATGTCATGGTGGACTCCTAGACATCCTACGATGCACCAACCATGGACATGGGGTTTGGATGTGGGAAGTCTGGGAGGCTTGGGTGGTTGAGGTGGGCCGGGGAAACCGAAGTCTTCATTACCCCCAAATGACGGTTCGGACATATTGCCATGTGAAGGTTGCCAGGCCCGAGTAGGAGGGGTGTGATAGTGGACTTCCTTAAAGAGGGGGAATGGAGGTTGTGGGTCAAGGGGCCCATGAAGAAAGGGATCGAAAGGATCAAAGAATGTGTAACCCCTCGATATGGATTCCCTCATCTCAAGATCCCATGTGTGGAAGTCTAGAAGGTGTTGTTGATCTCCTTCATCCTTGAAGGGAGATGAGACGGTGGGGGTATGATGGTGGACTCTCTCAAAAAGGTGGAGTAAATGTGGTGGGTCACGGGGTCCACAAGAGAATGGGTCGAAGGGATCAAAGAAGGTATGACCCCTCGGACTAGGCTTCCATAAATCGCTGTCCCACATTTGGAAATCTTGGAGGTGTAAATGATCACCTTCATTCATTATGAGAGGTGGGATGACAGTCATAGGTAGAAAGTAAGATTCCTCCCTTGGGCAAAAGGAAATGAAGTCGGACTCGGCCGGCATAGGGAGGAGTAGAAGAACCTCCGTGGTAACATGACCCACGGTGTACACGGAGGTGATGGACCCTAAAGAAGGATGAGTGAAACTACGACCTGTGGGTCGGTCGAAGCCTGGAGCCAACAAGTGCGTAAATGTCCACTGCCGGTCTAACCCTTTAAGAAGGTCATCCAATGTATCCACATAGTGACCAGACCGGAAAGTGGTGTGAAATGAATTGATTGGCACCAGAGGTAGGATAGGGTCCATAGATGGGAAGGGAAGTGGGACCAAGCCCTTCTTGAGCCAGCTAAGAAGCGGCTCGGCTATGACAAGCATACCGGTTAGAAACACGGGTGGCTCGGGCTGAGGTGACTTAGAATAAAGATCGGAGAGTGGGGCTTCTCCAACCCTTTTGTCCCTTATGGCTAGAGATGTCCGAGTGGGACATTGTCCGGCGTAGTGGCCGAACCCCTGGCAGCGATAACACTGCTGTCGTGACCCACTACGCTCCCTGATAAGTGGGTCCCTACCCTTATCCTCCTGACGGACAGGGGGTGTAGGCAATGGGGCTCTCGTGGGTGGGAGAAGAGGATCCACTATGATGGGGAGAGGGCTTGGGGACTCCATTGATGGGGCCGGGTTAAGACTACCGGCGATGACCACCTTAGGCTCGGGTTGGAGTACATCACTAGGAGTACGTGTCCTATCCACCCCATCCAACCGGTCCAAAATCATTTGCATAAGTTCGGCAACGGAGTGGGTTGGAATAGGGATATCATGGTGGACTCGCCCGTAGTCGTCCTAGGATTGGGTCTTGGCTCATCTACGTGTGGGACTCTTTGCCTCCGACTAGAACCCACTTGGTTGGAAGTGATTGGGTGGGGCCGGTTGAAGGTGACCGGTTGGGGCACGTAGACCTTCCTAAGCTCTCTCTTCATGTCACACCATGACTCGATGGGCCATTGCCCCCTAACCGCTCTCATTCTTTCGATGTAATCCCACTTTTCGGCAGCCTCATGAAGAAGCCGCTCTTTGGCGAAAGATAATTGCACTGCCTCGGACATAGTATAACACTCAAAGTAGGTGTCCATGGTGGCCTCCCACTTGAGGTAGATGCCCGGGTCATTGGAGCCAAAAAAAATCTGAGGCTTCAGGCCTACAGAAGCGGAGAGGATGGTTGCCAAGCCCATGGGTGGGCCAACGGCCATATTTCCTGGGTGATGAGGAATCCATGGGAAATTGGAGACTATGCGATGGACATGCCGACACAAAGGGACAAGACAAACCGACTAATGCAAACACACACTAGATGATGCACTTAGACCTAAATGCAATTTGAAACACTCTCTTTTTTTTTGGTATTTTGAAAAGAATACAATTTAAAACATTTTTTTTTGTTTTGAAAAGAATGAGACTCGACTACACCCTAGACACGACCAAGACTCGGTACGCGGCGGAGATAATTGACCCGAAGGTCACTCGCACAAGTGTGTGGTCTTCCCGATAGGCGTAACCTAACGGTCGGACAACACCTTTTGATATACCGAGTGAAGGTGTGTGTGGGGTAACCTTAGACTATGCATGACTTATGCAACGACTACCCTAGACTCAACTCGCTCTGATACCAAACTGATGCGGGACGGACACGGGAGACGACACTATTAGGTGCCACCCTCGGACTCTAGATGAAGACGCGACCAGCAGCACACACCAGGGAGACACTAAGCCCGACACTACGAGCTCCTAGTGGCAAAACGTCACTAACAGAAGTGGAAGCTCACTCGTCGTCCCAAGCGAGGGAAAGCGCGGACCGTGCGCGGTTAAGGAACCGGCGGACGTCAAGGGTAGTCCGACTCAACTTTCGGACTCGGATCGAGTCACGGGACGGGTCACACTCACTCTCACAGCGGTGACATGGACACACGGGCTAGTACCTACACTCTCGACAGTGGCAAAAGACCGTATACTAGCTAAGCAAATGAACGCCAAGAGGTTCGGACCATTACCTCCACGCACCCGGCGTGGCGAAGACAACCCCGGCCGAATTACGGACTCCCGGTTAAACAATATCACAGCAATACAAAGATTTGACCCACTCCACGCAGGGAGGCAAAAGGTCACATGTGGAGCTCGGGAATCACGCAACTCGAGTTGACGGGCAGCATCTTGATGTCGCCCGGCGGTGCCGAACTCCGCGTTTTCGTGCTTTCCGAACGGCGGGTTCTGCGGGCCTGCGGGGCCCACGGATGGCGTTGTCCTCCGGATCTGCGGGGGTGGGACCCACTATGATGGGGACCCCTGGTGGCGCGCCTCCACGGACGGCGGTCGGCCGGGAACACCGATCGGGGGTCGATCGGCCCCGATTCCCAATTGTTGAACTAGCTGCCCACGGATTTTGATTTCTGTTTTCCGGCGCGCGCTCCGGCGAAAATGACCGCTGCGATCAGCTCCGTTGTCAGAATGCGACGAAACCAGCGCCGTTGGAAAGAGGACTCAAACTCCTCCAATCTAGGGCCGTTGGAATCTTCTGAACCTCTGCGGACCTGGGCCTTAACTATTTTTCAATTCGCTGCTCCACAGTTTCAGAAATCTCAGATCAGCATATCAGTTCCCTGTAAACGGCCATTGACTGCCTACTTACAATGGGAGTCAGACTTCGATCTCTTCTTCAAAGTTGTAGACAATCAAACCACGAAGCTGGGACAATTTTTGGAATTGGATTTGGAGGTGGTGGTGATTTACTATGATTTTGGGGGTGACTGGTGGTCGGATCTGGGAACAGGGGGACAGAACTGTAGCTGGGACTGAGAATAATTTTTAGAAAATATGAAATGGACGAACCAAAAATGGAGAAAAATTATGGATGAAGGGGTGGATGGGGAAACCTCCAGTAAAATTGGGTGAACCAAAATAAATCAAAAAGTGGACCTAAGACATGAAACGCAGGGCAGGGATGAATCTGGACAGAACTCTGGTAGAACTGAAATGGAAGAGTGGACGAAAATCAAAAAATATGAAACGGGATCAGAATGGCAAAAAACAATTTGTGGGATATCCTTGACACCTTTGAAACATCCACTAAAATTCTCAGATCTATCTGAGCTCGGGGCTGAGACAGGAAATTTGTGGAAGCCTCTGTGGTACTACGCGGGCAAAACTCCATTGATGGCGAAGGCGGGGCGGTGGTGGCTCGTGGCGGCGGCAGCGATCGTCGGAACTGATAAATGAGGCTTCACACCTCAGAATGGAAGCCTTCACAGCATCCAAGGGGGAGAGGGAGGGGAGAGGAGGGGGCGCCCTTGGACCAAGGAGAGAGGGTGGACTAGGTGGTGGGGGTAGGTGGCCTCCCATGTGGACTTTTCTAGTCCATTGTCTCCCATGTGTCCATTTAGCATTCAAACTTCTAGATGCCCCCATGTGGCATGTTGACTGACCCCACGTGGGACCCTAGGCTGAGGTGGCCCAATGGGGTGGGGCCTGGGGGGCCCGTGGGCCCACGGGGTCCGAATTACACATAAGCCCCTATTACAATCAAAATGGCAAACCGAATGCAATGAAATAAATACAAATTAAACACACATAAAGTCTAACTAAATATAATAAATGGGGAGGCTCAAGGCAGAGTCTCCAGGCTGTCTCCGAGCCAGATGGACGCTGAGGTGGCTCGTGTCGTGCTCCGTGTGCGGTACCGGTGGCTCGGCGTATCGTGCCGATCAACTGCTCGGGTGTCCGCATCAGGCTGGCTTGGCCTCCCGGAGAGAGCTTGAGGCACGGCTGGACGTGGCTACCGCCCGTGTGGAGGAGCTCACCCGCCATCTGGCCAAGGCGGACACGACTGTGCTTCTGAGAGGATGCCTCGTCGAGGCGAAGGCACAAGAGGATAAGGCCCGAGCTAGAGAGGTGAAGGCCTTGGTTGGAGAACAATGGGCTCTCGAGGAGGCCGCTTCTGCTCGGCAGTAGCTAGAGGCTCTGAGATAGAGAGTACTGAAGAAGTACCAGATCAGGGCTCCTGCGGGTGAGGCCGCTGGCAGATGTGCTACCCCTTCGGAGTCACTATGAGTCGGAGGGTCACTAGCCTTCTCTATGAGGGAGCTGCTAGCACTCGGGGTCTCTTCACCCTAGGCACAATTACTTGCTCAGCTAGCAGCTTCAGGCGCTTCTCGTCCCCTTAGGTCTGGCGAGAGGCATGGTCGGGAGGAGAAGGAGGTGAGCAGCAGGCGTATCCGACCCCGTCCAGATGAGGACCGAGAGGGTGAGGGAGAGAGAGAGAGAGTTAGATGTGATCTGATGTACACTAGGGTATGCCCCTGAAATGTTGTAAACAATGAACATCATGGTAAATGAATGGATGATTTTGAATGTACTCGTACTTGCTTGTAACTTCATCATCTTGGTTTCCTTTTTACCTATTTCAACCACACTAAACAAAGAGAAAATGGTTAGTGTAGTTTTGATTTTAGCTCCTTGCCTGAAGAGATTCATACTTTCCTTGATGCAAGGTCAAGGGGCTAAATCTTATTAACCAGATTTAACTAAAAACAAATGTGAATGTGAATGCACATGCAAGCAAACAACTTGCAAACAGGAAATTAAACGTGAACTTGCAAATGCGTAGACGGATGCAACATTTTTTTGTTTTTTGGTGTATTTTTCTTCTTTTCTTCTTTTTTTTTGTTTTTTTTGTTTTTTTTTGTTTTTGTGTGTGTTTTGCTTCCTTTTTTTATGTCACCACCCAGCAACCATCCATATGACACTTAACCTAAATGGGGATTGGGATTTGCCATTACCTCCCAAGCATCCTAAGCAAGTATCTTGGTTGATTTGGTCATCTAGACTCCTCGAATGATACTCCCACAGCTTAAGACTTATCCTAATGATAATATCATCATGCCAAGATTAGGCTCCCAGTTGCTATCGATCGCAAGGATACAACTGTTCGCAGCTCGCGGGAATTTCTAAATTTCTCCCGCGGCTTGACACACACTCGCCTTTCGGAAGGCTGAGATAGGTCGACTTGGCATGTGGGGATTCAGGGGGGGTTAACAGGGAAATGCGAAGGAAGAAGTATGACTGGGTCAAGGGTAGCTAGATGGAATGTAGGTGTGCCAGCAAATTTCTCGACGATCACCTACGGAACCAAATTTTGACCGGGTAAGTGCCACCAGGGCACGACATGTGGGCCCGGGATGTCAGGCAACACGTGGAGAGAAGGAGATTCTACTGGAACGAGTGGAGGCGATTGTGGGGACTCATGTACAGGATATCTTCCCCACCGATCGCAAGCGATCAGTGTTTATTTTACAACCGATTGAATCTGAACACCTTTGTTTCTTATGCTGAAGGAGGACTAGGGTACCCTAGAAGTCGTAGCATAAAAAAAGGGCATGGTTCGCACTATAGCTAGAATATGACTACCGGTTCCAGTAGACCGGGTTGACAACACCAGGTTCTAGATTGACTAGGTGAGACATAAACTGGAGTGGGGCTGTGGACACTAGTTCAACAAGGAGTAAGAAGGCACTAGCTTGGATGTACGGTAAAGAGCGGATTCTTGGTTACAATTCTTTATAGATACTATGAAGGCTTTATAGGTAAGCACTAAAGGCTTGAGTACAACTGGTGTAAGTCACGAGACAAACCCGACATATGTGTCGGCCCTCGGGTCATTGGCGGGTAAAGCAGATGTCCGCATTTTACAGAGGGTTCTTGTAGGGAACTACAAGTATAGTGGAGCAACCAGGATTGGGCTGTAAGCTGTATGCTGACATTGACTGGTGTGAGGGAGACTGGGTGCGGCTCCTAGGTGAGCATTTGAGCACTGGCTCTGAGGTCGAGCATTGACGTGTCTGGGAGTTAGGTCCGGACCCTTGAAATGCTACTTCCGGGCAGGCTAACTCGAGTCAACGGGCGGGACAGTCGATTGTCAGGTCGGATGAAGTGGTCGACAAGCAATCCCGTATGATGGGAGGCTTCGGCATTGTGGTATCGATGTCGTTACCGTGACGTACCATACATAGGTAGACCTAATGCGCGAGTGTAGTCGCCATTACCATAACGCTCCATATGCAATGAAGAAAGGGGATTGTGAGAGTTGGCTAGATGCCATATGTGGGATGTGTATTCGACATACCCTCGACATGTGTTAAGCCGAATCAGCCAACCCAATCCTTCACCGTGCCTTGTCGTCCTTCACTGGTCACTGGCTTGGCAGATGATCTCCTCCTTGAAGTCTACTTGCTATTCTTGCCCCTTGGAATTCCTAAGGGGGTTTTTATAGAAGAAGTTGAAGGGTTAGGGGGGTTTACCCAGGCTGGGATGGCAAGGGCAACCTGGTCTGCGTAAACCCCCCCCTTTACGCGGACTGGGTTGGCTGGGAAAAGTTTTTTTTTTAATTTTGTGAGAGGGGGAGGGGGGTTTACGCGGACCAGGCTAAGGGGGTTAGCTTGGTCCACGTAAAGCACCCCATTATGTGCACTGCGAAGTAAACCCTTCCTTTTTTTAACTTTTTTGAGCGAGAGAAGAGGGGTGTACGCGGGTCAGGCAAGGGGGGCCAGCCTGGTTTGAAGTCTCGCGATCAATGACACCCAAGAGGGGGGGTGAATTGGGTGATAACAAATATTAAGAAAGCTTTAACCAATTTGAAATTTATATGATGAAATAGCAACTATCAATTTAGATCTGATGCAAAGGAGAATACATATATCAAAATCAACCACTACAATAGCTCTTTGATACTAGGCGGAGCTACGGAATCCGAAGATTCTCTCACGCAAGGTGTTATCTTTCCAACAAGATTAGCCTTGTCGGTCCGAACCCAGCTTTTGATATACCAGAAATCTATTAGAGAATGATCAATTAATCTAGATCTAAATGAAGAAATCAGTAGATGCAAATAATTAAACTACAGGAACATGCACAGAATGGAGATAGGAGAAATAGGATCAAACCACACAAGAGACAAAAAATTTTAGGTGGTTCGAATGCAACGACGGCAACCTACGTTTGCCCCTCACAATCTATGAGGATTCACACACTATCTTGTAAAGGGTTACAAGATCAAAACACACACACACACTCGTGTGAGTTCGGAACTCCCACGAAGATGCACAAGCACTGAATCATACAGAAATATGAAGAAGAGAAGAACCACACACACACAAACACGGATCTAGGTAGATCCACACGCACACAAGTGTTTGAATATTACAAGAACACACACTTGAAGCTTGAAGAAGGATGTAAGGAGAAACAAAAAATGAAAACTTCAAATTAAAGCTCCCCCTTAGTGAATGAAGATTGTTTTGGATGAAGCTTGCTCCTCAGCTTGATCTTCACTTGAATGACTTACAGATGATCTTGAAAACCTTGCTCTTGAATGAAGAACTCTTGGACGCAGCACTGTTCACATAGCTACAGTAGCAGCCCTCTTTCTTCCTTGGCAGCCCCCTTTGTTCACCCTTCAGTGATTAGGGTATCTTTCCCCCAAGAGATGTTTTTATATAACTTGGATGGTCAAGGACATGCCAAGACACAGATCCACAATTCCAGGGATGTCTGGAGACTTTTGGGATTAAAAAACCATGGATAGATGCTTCAGCCTCGTGGAGAAAAATAAGTCAACAATGGAGGCTTCAAAGTTGGCGGTCGACCGGGCATAGGGGGGCGGTCGATCGGAATTTTATAGAGATTGATCCTTTCAACGTTGGGAAAACCGATCGACCGGGCCCTGTCTGGCAGTCGACCGCCCCTGGAAAAACCTGCATTTTAGTGGCGTTAGGCAATGAATCATAGCATGTAAACAAATTACTTTGAAACCACTTCTTGTGCCAAACAATATGAGTTGGTTTGACTTATCTTGGGCATTTTTGAGGCACGATAGAATTAGGCATTTTGCTTTGATGGAAGATGGCTTGAGAAGGATTTAAGCAAGTTATCAACCTATTTATAATGTCAGAGTTTTATTATTATCAAAATCGTCTGGAGAGACTCAATAATCTTCCCCTTTTTGATGATGGCAAAACTCTAGATTACAAGTGCATTGGCATGCCTTTAAGTAAAATTTGAACTAAGCACGGTCAATAGTCCACAAGGTGATTAAACCCAAAACTCATTTCTTTAGGCAAATCAACGCAAGCCATGCAACACTTTATTTGCTAAATAGAGATGAAATGAGAGACAATAGCCAACCATGTGATATCAAATACTAATTGCATTCATTTTATCATTTCATTACAAGGTACATTGATTTGCAAGACTTCTAGACATCATGACAAAGGGAAATGCAACACTCTGACTCACAAACAAAATGCAATGACTCACAAGCTGTTCTCACAAATGATCATTCATACAGAACATATATATATATTTTGTTTAACAAAAAACTGGCCTATCTGGAGTTAGACCTGATCGAGTGCACCCCCCCCCTCAGAAAGGGAGAGTGTTCCCACTCCCCCAGGCAACTCCAGGGCCCTAGCTTTTATTATTTTTTGTTGCAAAAATTACATGGTCCTTGGGGTATTCACCCCTAAGAATATCAAAAAAGGAGCCATAACATAGGCCCTTATGTATCAAAAGTCAAAAGCACAAAAACAGCTTAACAAAATATAGCCAGGAGAACATAGAAGCGAAAAGCTGGCAGTCTTGCCTTGTCAATCCTGAAGGTACCCCTAACCAGCCACGGAAGATCTCTATCACGAATAAAAACCGAATTGCTGGAAGCATTACATGCGTAGGATGCTAATGAGTCAGCAACTTGATTCCCCTCCCAGTATATATGCTAGATCGGGCAGCCAATCTCCTGCAGCAGCAACATTATCCTCTTCCACCAAGGGTGTGTCATCCAGCTAGGGGGAGTACCCTTCCTAGCTGCCTCCACAAGAACCGCACAGTCTGAAAAAATAGCTGCTAGATTAATTCCACATTGCTTTGCAGCTGCTAGACCATCATGTAGTGCTCTAGTCTCAGCCACAAGGCTATTCCCAATACCATAGTTGAAGGCAAAAGCAAGAAATAAGCTTCCTGTTGAGTCTCTTATACAGCCACCTCCCCCACTCCTGCCGGGGTTTCCTTTCGAAGCTAAATCAAAATGTAAAGTATAACCTTGCACAGCAAATTTACATGGAACAGAAACTGGCTTTTGGACAACTATCCGAGGAGTTAGATTAAGAGCAGCTATAGTTCTGGTATGAGATGAGGACATAGGCCTATGAAATATTATTCTGTCAAGAGCCAAAGTAATAGAACATAAAATTCTCTTTTTAATAGCAGCACAGTGGACAGGCACATCTTCATATCTAGCAGCACATCTGGATTTCCATAATTCCCATATCATCAGAATAGTTGCAAGGAACCCAATAAGGCTAAAAGCCGATTGCATATTTGTAGCAGAAATAAGATTCCATAGCCGGATTGTAATTTGATCACTAACCCATACTCTGTTATTAATCAGAGGATACAACCATCTCCACAAATCCGTAGCAAGCTCACCAGTGATAAAAACATGATTAAGATCCTCCTGGCTAGGAAGAGAGCAGCAATTACACCTGGATACCATATTAAAACCACAATCCATAACCCTTCTGTCAACCGGGACTGCTCGATGGAGAAGCTTCCAGGTAAATAAGGCAGCTCTCGGAGGAATGGCAGAGTGCCATAACTTGGCCCAGGCAGGCCTCCTTACACCTTTAGGCCTAATCATATTGTATACTGATTTAACAGTGAAATTACCTTTAACAGTTCCAGTCCATACACATGTATCACATTCATTAGTCAACTGAACTTGGGGGAGTTGAGAAAACCCATTGAAATTCCTGGCAGCATGTTCTGGGTCCAACAGGACCTCTCTTACTAAAACAAAGGGGTGACCTGTACCCTCATTTGTACTACTGTCCGGGTATACACAATACAAAGGCCCATTCCCAGTCCAATTATCCCTCAGAAAGTCAGTACCATCCCCACTGCCAATGAAACATCTGCTATGTTGTAGAATGATATCCCTGGCTTGCCTGAAAACTGCCATAGGCATGCCAGCAGGAAAAGGCTTCGAGCAGCTAGCAAAATGAATTTTAATAAACCTACATCGGGCATAAACAGACCAAAGAGAAGACCCATGTACAATGTTCCACAGCATCTTAACAGCCAAGGAAATTTGAACTGCTGTCAAATCCTTGATGCCCAAACCACCCTCCAACCTAGGCTTCTGTATAGTAGACCAAGCTACCCAGTGTCTTCGAGTAGTGTTTTGATTACCTTGCCAGAAAAAATTAGCACTCAGGCTTTCAATGATATGTATTACCTTCCTGGGTATAAAACAAGCTGAAGCTAAGTAGACTAGAATACTGTGTAAAATAGAATCAATAAGCACAGCCCTTCCTGCTGCTAATAACAACTTAGACTGCCATCCTTCCAGCCTGAGTTGTACCTTGTCAATTAGAAATTGAAAATCAGAGCACAGATACCTGCCTTTCTTGACAGGAACACCCAAATAATTCAATCCATCAGACTGCCATTTAAATCCAGTAAGAGACCGAATGGACTGTCTAAGAGAATCGGGAGCCTTTGAAGATAAGATAAAACTACTTTTTGTGGGGTTGACTTTTTGCCCTGAACTGTTTTCGTAACAGGTAATAAAATGGTTGAAAGCTTCAATATTACGCCTGCTAGCATTTAGAAAAACCAAGGTATCATCTGCATAGAGTAAGTGAGTAATCTGCTTACAATGCCTCGGCCCTTTATAACCTTTAAGCTGGCCTGATTGAAATAAGGCAAAGAGACCTCTACTTAAAACTTCTGAGGCTATAATGAATAGGAAAGGGGCAAGTGGATCTCCTTGTCTTATGCCTCTGCTAGACTTGAAATACCCAGTTACCATGCCATTGAAATTGACAGAGAACCAACTATTATAGAGGATCATGCCAATATAAGAAGTGAATCTAGAGTTAAAGCCCATTCTTTTCAGAACTGCTATAATGAAATCCCACTCCATTCTATCATAGGCCTTAGCCATATCCAATTTAAAAATCACATTATGGCCTCTCACTTTCCTGTTAAGATCCACCATAAGTTGTCGGGCTAAAGCAATGTTGTCCAGAATGTATCTTCCTTTCACAAAAGCTCCTTGCTCCAAAGAAATAAGATTTGGCAGTAAAGGAACCAGCCTTTCAGAAATAATCCGAGTAATAATTTTGTATACAAAAGTGCATAAACTGATAGGTCTGAAATCATTAAAAGATTTGGGTTCATGGACCTTGGGAATTAAAGTAATAATGGAGGAGGAAATTCCCCTTGGAAGGGGGTATCCTTGAAAGAATGCACATACCGCTGCTGACACATCCTCTCCTACAATATCCCAAACAGAGGTAAAGAAATCACCAGTAAAGCCATCCAGGCCAGGAGAGCTAGAGCCTTTAAGAGTCCAGACTGCATTGCGGATTTCACTAACATCTGGCTGAGCACAAAGACATTTGTTTTGAGCCTCAGTTATAATCTGAGGAATGCAGTTCAATAAGGAATGATCTATCATATGCTCTTCTGATGAAAGAATTTGTTGAAAATATGCTACTGCATGATTCTGCAGAATAGCTTGCTCACTGCACCAATTAGTAGGGTTCCCGACCTTGAGTCTAGTTATAAAATTCCTCCTTCTGTTACATTGAGCAATAGCATGGTAGAAGGAAGTGTTCCTGTCACCACTCTCTATCCAGTCCATCCTTGATTTTTGATTCCAGAAAAGTTCCTCTCTGAACAAAGCTTGTCGGAGTCTGGCATTAGCAGCAGATAGACCCTCTTTATTAATGGGGGAAGGATCTATATCATATAGGTTTTGTTTGTATACAACCTCAGCTTCAGCTTGGCTTTTGTTTAAGGAGATATCCCCAAAAACTTCTTTGTTCCATTTTCTAAGAGCTTCCTTGACAGCCTTCAGCTTATAGAATAACCTATCCATAGCATTTGGGTGGTTGACCTGGGTCTGCTGCCATACAGTAGAAACCAACTGCTTAAAGGAGTCATGAGTGCACCACATTTTTTGGAAAACAAACCGTCCAGGACAAGTTGGCAAGTTGTCCAAAGAAACCAAAAGAGGAGCATGATCAGAAGGACCTCTAGATAAATGCTTGACAATTAGATGAGAAGCCATAGCAAGGTAGATGCTATTTACAAAAATTCTATCAAGCCTGGCCCGGATATTAGCAGCACCAGATCTATTATTAGTCCAAGTCATACATGGACCTTGGAATCCAGCATCAATCAAACCAGTAGAACAGAAAAAAGAGTTAAAATCCAGCATAGATGCAGGGGCTGGGGAGTCTCCACCCACCTTCTCATATGATTTTGCAATACAATTAAAGTCTCCCCCCACCAACCATGGAACCGACACCGAGACACCAAAACTAGCAAGCTCCGTGAAGAGTTCCTGTCTTATTCGAGGATTGCAAGAAGCATATACAAAAGTATAATATGTCCAGAAAGAATTATCAATTTTATGACCCAGAGTAATATACTCAGAGGAGGAAACAATTACTTCCAAATTAATGCTATCATGCCAGAAGACCCAAATCTTGGAGTCATCTGAATTGTTGCCAGCACAGCCCCTGAGATTGAGATATCTTCCCAATTGAGAGGCTCTATTAAAAGAAATCATAGGTTCAGAGATAGCCACTAGACTGACCTTATTAGTCATCACGATCTGTTTTAAGATTCTACGGGAACCAGAGTTCCCAACCCCCCGAATGTTCCAAAACAATATAGGTTGAATCATTGGGGATCCCAAATGATTTCCTCCATAGATCTCGCTCTAGATCTAGTTATGACCCCAGCATCAGGTGGCTTGTTGAAAAACTCATTTCCCTTTCTAACCAATTTGATTTGCAGAATCTCATTATCAAGCCGTGCTCTGTCAGCTACTGGATGTAGTATAGTCTCAACCATAGTACCGCGATCCTCCATTTCACCAACTGCATTTGATGCCTTTGGGTCAGAAAATGTCATCCCCTGTTCAGCATAATTTTGTTGATATTCCACATTTGTATCTTCTCCAGCTGAATTATTCAAGGGAGAGGGAACTACATCCCCTTCACTAACAGGCAATGCATTGGCATCCATTGCCTGAAGGGCATTAGATCCTTGTTCCAAATTAAACAGGGAGGTTGACTCCTTAAGTGAAGATTCCAATAAAATTGAATCTGAGATCTCCCCAATCTCCTGCACCTGATCATGGGATAAGCCAATATCAACATTATTACCAGAAGATATTGGTTCAGAGGGCTCCTCAACCTGATGTAAAATTTCAAATTTATTCTCCGTAGTAACATTTTGTCGAACAGTCGGAGGATCAACTTGTCGGGGCCAAAAAACCTGTCTAGAATTAAAAGGTGGATTCAGGAGACCTCCGGAAGCGGTGTGGCCCAACTGTTGTTTCCGAGATTCAATTTTCCTCTGTTTCTTCTTGCAGTCCCCTTCTTGGTGTCCAGTTTTATGATAGAATGAGCACAATTTCGGCACTCTATGATAATTGATTGATTGCCAGAAACCACCATTCCCTTTCCCAATCCATATACGAGTTTGCCTCTGTGCCTCAAGATTAATTTCAACACAAACTAGAGCCTCAGAGGTATTAGACATAGCAGCTGTAGCATCATGAATTCGTAACACCGGACCAAGATTACCTGCTATCGATCGAAGCATTTCCTCATGATAGAAATTGACAGGGAGAGAGGGGAACCCGATCCACACTGGAACAGTAGGAGGATCTGCTTCAAAATCAAAGTCATGTGTCCATCTAAAAAATCTGAATAAAAAGCCCTTGATATAGAGATTTTTTTGAAGAAGCACTCTAAGGAAATCCGCTTCACAACCCAACCGAATCAGAATGTGCCTTGCATTCATACAGAACATAAGATCATGCATGCATAAACTATATAAGACCCTGCATAACTACTTCTCCCCATTTGGCATCATCAAAGAGGGATAGGATAAACCAAAAGTGGACCCAAAAGACACACGACCGAAGTATAACAATCTAGAATGAGGAAGCAAAAGAAAAATCCTCATGGGTCATCTGCAGGAGGCTGATCCTCTGGAGGAGGAGGCTGATATCCAAGGCGGCGGCGGATGTCCTCAAGAGAATGGTCTTGAAGCTGAAGACGATCCTGAATATGACCAATGGAGATGTCACGGGCCGCATCACGGCGCTGCATTCCAAGAAGTGTTAAGTTCATGATGTGGAAGGCCTGGCTAGAATCAGCAACACTGTCTGTGAGGGTAGTCATATGGGTGGAGAGTGTGGTCATCTGAGTGGAGAGAGTGTCGAAAACTATGGAGAAGGAATCTATGCGACCTGACATAGTGTCAATCACATTACCCATAGTGTCTATGCGATCCCCAAAGGTATCCACTCGAGTTTTTATCCCAGTAAGACGCTTGTCAAGAGTCTCATAGTCTGCCCAAGAGTGTTGTCTGGCCCCCTGAGTAGAAGACTCCCCACGAAAGAACTATGGTGGGGGAGACATCTCTGGATCCATATGATGAGGTGAAGGTGGAGGAGGCTGATCCTCTGCCTGGACTGGAGGGGGGGCTTCCCCTTGAGCCTGCTGCTGCTCTTGTTCCTGCTCTTCCTCACTGTCAACTTCTTCTCCATAAATAGGCACATCCCGGCATAACTCACCATCGGGAGCATAGTAATATCCAAAATCTGTAAATATCATATGCTTATTATATATATCATCTTGTCGAACATAAATGAACTGTTCATTTGCCAAATTGATCCCAACATAGATGAATATGCCGGTCAACTGTGAAGCATAGGGCAAGGATCTCTGCAGATTGGTTCGGCTGGTTCCAATCAGATTCGTCATGAGGTGACCCATGTTGACTTGAATCCCATTCATAACATTGTAAAACAAAAACCTATGAACCTCTGTCACTTCATTTCTACTGCCACTCTTCGGATAAATGAGGGAGGTAAACATATGGTGCAATATACGTTGCAATGGTGGAAAATGATTGGCATTCAATATGATTAAGTTGCTGACACCATGCACATAGTCACAACTAGTCATAGCAAGAAAGGTTTCCGCAACAGCACCATGACCAAAAACCATGTCGGCTCCTCTAGCCGTAACTCCTAAGCCATGCTCAAACAGATCCGGAGTAATATGAAGCTCAACACCTTGAACAACTGTAAATAATTCTTCATTTCTTTTGACCAAATTTTCATAAAACTGCTACACTAGATTGGGGTAATATCGGATATATCTAGTGACAAAATCAATCCAACCAGGTTGAATCTCAAAGACAGCACATAAATTGGGTAAAATCTTGTTCACCTCGTTGAAGTCGACCAAACGAGGGTCGATAATGGGCCGTGGAGGCTACTGAGGTGCTCTCGGAGGTGCGGGAGCCCACTGTGGTGGATGAGCTGGGGCCTCTCCTCTTTGACCATGGGCTTCCCCTTGGGCAGAGCGTCGAGAACTCCGTCGAGGCGGCATCCTGAACTAGAGAACCCGGTGTAGAAATCCTTGAGGAACTATCGCAACCCTGGGGAGGAAGATGGACCAAGGGACACTCCAAGGGCTTGAAATGACCTTCTCCACAGTCTGGAACCTAGGAAGTAGCTCCACGAATGCACGAACGGCCGAATGGAGTTCATCTTGAAACCGTGACGAACACATCGGATCTTGTGCGGGTGGAGGAATGATGAGGTTTAGGGGCTTGAGAGGTGGAGTTTGGGTGTTTTAGGGTTGGAGAAATATGTTGGAGAGAGAATAAGGGCGATGGAATGAAAGACTAGGGTGTGAAGAACCCCTTAAAAGAAGGGTCGGTTGATGGTTCAACCGGACCAGATCGCCGCCACCGGTCGACCGGTACAGGTGCAGCGGTCGACCGCGATGATGATTATTTTGTTTTTTTTATTTTTATTTTTTAAAACATCATCAATCGTCCTTCTAGATTATACCATCAGCATGAAAACAAATATGAGAGGGAAGGAGTTGGAATGAGAGAGGGTAGGGATTGAGAGAATTCTCTAACAACCCCTCAGAAAGTGCCTTAGATCCGAATGTCATACGGGTCCACATTTATTTAATCAAGAAATATTCATCTTTAGAAGGGTTTTCAAGGAGGGATGTATGTATAAATACACTCAAATATGCAGGGATGTAAATACACACAAGGTATTAAAAATAAGTACATACAATATGCATGTTAATCTACCCTTTATGCAAATGAGTTTCTATAAGTGCAACCCTTACCCTAAGTGCAGACCTATGTATGCATGCTTTCACCCTTGCACATGCCAAGTTCTCTTCTTATCTTGCTGAATTGATCCTAGTTTAGGGGTTTTGTGAAAATCTCAGCAAGCTGATTGTGTGTGTCAATGAAATTTAATTCAAAGACCCATTTTCTTATATGATCTCTTAGAAAATGATGTCGAATGTCAACGTGTTTTGTCCTAGAATGTTGAACATGATTTTTTAAAAAATTGATTGCACTAGTGTAGACACGCTAAAATCGACATCATTTTTTAGCACACTTCATATCACTTTATAATGCCCCAATTTGACCCTCAAATTAGCTTTGTTGGAGTGATTTTTCTCACAATTCTTGGGTTTCTCACTTCTTTCCCCTTTTTTCTTATTTTTTGGATTTTTTGAGTATTTTTCTCTATTTTTATGAATTTTTAAAGAAATAAAGTGAATGGGGTGGGTGCTCTTTTAAATGCACATTCATCAACTTTATCCTGCTTAGCATTGACCTTATTTTCCATACATAGATCAACTTAACATCTTCCAAGTGCATTCATTTGCATAGTCTGTGCATCATCCGAAAGTCTTAGCATATCCTCCCAACGTCCATAGTCTGTGCAAGCATCATCCCACGTCTGGGCATATTCCTTCAAAATCCAAGCATTCAAGTCTAAGCATACAAGGTTGGTGCAATTTCCAAGTCTAAGCATACAATGTTGGTGCAATCCCAAGTCTAACCAATGGCAAGGTAGGTGCAATCCAAGGTCTAACCACTATAAGGTCTAAGCATGTTTCATTCCAAGTCCAAGCACCTTTTTATCAAAGTCTAAGCATTTGCATGGTCTGTGCATGTTTCTCCAACGTACGAGCATGTTTCCAAGCCAAAGCCAAAGTCCAAGCATTGCACCGATTTCAAGACCTTGCATAGACTTAATATGCTCAGATGCATACCAGGTACCTCTAAAAGCATAAAATAATAATGAGAAATAAGAAATGGCCTTTTTTTTGAAAAAAGATGATAAAAAGGAAATGACGCCCCAGTAAGGAGGCGTCCATTCAATTTGGAAAATTTTAATATATATTTTTGTGGCCCTTTCAGGGGTGTTTTGGTGGCCTTCTGGGTGTCAGAAAAATATGAAAAAATAGGAATTGGAATCAGCACAGTTAGATGCATGTCCACCAAAAAAATGAAGAAAAAATAATAAGAAATGAAAAATGTCCCGATTTTGCATAATTTGAAATAGCGCCCCTCACGGGGGCCTCATTCCAAATGACGCCCGAATGAGGGACGTCATTTCTTTTTTTTGGCATTTTTCAGATCTTTTTGATTAACGACACACGGGAAGTCGTTATTTCAAATGACGACAGCGCGAAGAGTCGTCATTTTTTCAAGTTTCCAAAACCATCCTGAACCCCGTTCTTTCTCAGTTTTGAGCCCCTTTCCACTTCCGAAAGGACTCTAATGACTTTCTATGACTGGGGGATTCCTTCCAATATTTATATCCTACTAAAATTGGGTTATCCTGATTATTTCCTTGTTTTGGGCTTTGAATATACTTTCTGGAAGGGCAGGTCCCACCTTGGATTGGTTTCCATCGTTTTAATCCCATTAAAACTATGATTCGGGCTCTATAAAAACCTCTCTATTCTCTCTTGTGGAGGCCAACTTGAGTTATAGGGAGAGGTGCTGCTGGTTTCTTGGCTCAAGGAGGAAGCTCTGCACCTAAAGCTTCATCTTTTTGGAGTCTTCCTCCCGCACAATTCTTCAAAGCCAACGCACAGGAGAACATTCCCAGGCTCCTTTTATTGCCTCTCTCTCTCTCTCTCTCTCTCTCTCTATTTTGTTTATTTTATTTTGTGTTAACTGCATGCATACATCATATCATAGCTCTTTCTCCCTCTCTCAACCACGTTAAGGCCATCCAACAGTGCAACACTTGCACACTTTCTCCTTTATTTTCGTTTATATACTTCATTCATCATCATAAATCTTCTCACCCTTTGTATTGGGGTTTAAAGGGCAACACCCCACAAGGTGTGTTCGGTCACATGCTTTTCATGCTTATGCTTATATTTGGGATTGATACTGTACACGCGGTTTTCTAATGCCACATTTTATTTGTTGGTGTTGTTTCTTGCAAGGGTAATCAAAGAAGAACTCCCTCCATCGGCCGGCCGGTAGGAAGGGAAGGAAATCACTCACATCTCCCACACTCTAAGGTATTTATATCGCGATCCCTTTTTTATTTATTGATTATATCATTTGAGGCCAGCGGTCTCTGGCGATCACCCTCCAAAATTGCATCCACGTATGCCTCTTTTTCCCCTTTCCCACGTTTTATCACACATTCACTTTTTATTATTATTTTTTTGTAGATTTTAAATAGATCTACAACTTGTATTGTCACACAGGATTGGAACACATTTCATTTCAACATCCAAATCAAGCAATTGATTTTTGATCTAAAGTACTTGGGCTCCATAATTTCCGGCGGCTACATATTCAGCCTCGGCCGTTGAGAGAGATACTGAATGTTGTTTTGAAAGTGATATTAATACATGCATCATTCAGCGTGATTTTTCTTTTCTTTTGCATTAGCTTGCATTGCAAGAGCATCTATGTCTTGGGAGACTCTCTCTCCCCACACCTTTTAGGATCCATACCCCCTCTTGGTGAAGGAAGGACCCTCCATTGAGCATTCCGTCTCTTTGGACCAGAAATTCCTAAACCAAGCCTCCATAAGTCCCCGCACCTGTGGATTCCCTCATGGACGCTTGGGCAGGTTGTACCTTAAAGTTCCCCGGGTTTAGTTGGCCTATGCATGGTGAGAGAGTGAACCTAGTTGACATTGAAGTAAAATCATATTGAAACTAGGTTCCTATCTTGTGTGACTTATATCACATTTTTTCCAAAATCACCTAATTCACCAAGGTTTAAGTCAAAACAAAAGCAAGCATAAACATCCCAACTTGATTATTATCTTTGTAACATTACTTTGATTGGTTGAATTGTTTGCTTGCATGATGTTTGATCTTGATAACAAAACCACCATGTCTAATCAATCATATATTCATGAGGATGATAAACCTAGCATATCTTATAATCCTCAAGCTTATAATTCTCACCACAATCTTTCTAAGGGACCGTGTCCTCACTTTTATGGTATTGCATGCCCCATGGGCAAGTTCCAATCTCATGGTCCCTCGCATTCATTGCATGCCACTACTCCCTCGGGACCATCTCCTCCCAATGATGAGAAGGTTTCCCAAGTCATCCATGCATTAGATCATCTCACCCCTCAACAAATCCAAGCCCTTAAGACTATTGTTGAAGGCACATCTTCTTCTCATTCTCCCTCCAATCCCACACGGGTGGCCCATCACCCGCCTTCCTCTTCTATGCACACTCCCACTCGGGTGGCTCATCACCCGCATCTTCCTTCTACACAAACTTCTCTTCGGGTGATCCATCACTCGCCTCCCTCTTTTCACCCGCCTTCTTCTACACGTACTCCTTCTCGGGTGAGCCATCACCCACCTCCTTCTATTCCTCCTCCTTCACGGCCCCAAGGCCCACATGTTCCTTGCAACCCGGCCCGTCCGGGTCCTTTTGTGGGTCGACTCATTAACCCACCGCTACGGCCTTCATATCAAGCCACCCCTCCAAGGCCGTCGTGCCAACCCTCCAATATTCAAGTTACACCCCTCCAATAAGCTCTCCTTGATAAAATTGCTTCGACAGAGGAACAACTCAAGAGGGTCACAAGCCCGCGGCCCGCTCCTTCTCCTCTTCCTCAAGTCAACCCTCTTCATGATTTCATGAATAATATCACCAAGATGAAAAAAGATTGGAAGGAGAGGAGAGATAATGGCATTATAGATTCAAGTAAGCAAGATTTCGATGATCAAGTGGACGACGTCCGCCCTCCACCAATTCATCATGTTCATAACTCATTAAGCCCTCCGCCTTCGCCCCCAGTAGCATATTTACCACCACATTATACTCCACCACCACATTATACTCCACCACCCATTATTATGCCTCCACCACGACGTCCACTTGATGTTTTTGATGATTATGAAGATTTGGAGACAACATGTGCAAATGATGAAGTTCTTCAAGAAAAACCCATTCCGAGTTTCCTCTGTTTCCCACTCCCTCCGTTGCCACCCGATGAACCCCTGCTCAGGACGATGCCACCGTCCCTAACCTCGTCTATGAAACCTCTTGGTGTTACGATGATAGGTCGATACTCCAATCACCCGCATCGGCACACCATGACCCTTCTCCTATCCCTAATACATCTCGCCCCATCCGGCGCTTCCTACGCACTAAATCTTCTCCTTTTACACCTTCGACTATCGCACCGTTAGCCTCCACACCATCGGCCTCCGCCGACCCTCCCACTAAATCTCAAACCATTATATCTCCAACCTCCACACCGTCAACTTCTACTTACCCTTTCGCCAAGCCATCCAAGCTTACCTCTACACCCTTAGCCTCTACTCCACCGGCTTCCGCCAAACCTTCCATTAAACCTTTCCCCAAACCAAATAACACCCCATTGCCACCACCTAAGGCCTCCACTATCCTTATAACCCCAAAGTCAGTATTTGCCAACCCTTCACCACTTAACCCTTCACCTTTACCCATGGTAGATCCTGAGCAGGGTCCATCCCTTTTTTCACTCGAGCCAACCCCGTTTGTTTCCGAGCAAAGGGAAAAGTTCGACGTGTTTAAACCTCCGCTTACACTTCCTTTAACACTCTCCATTAAACCTCCATTATACATTAAGCCTACCGCCTCCATCTCGCCTTCCATTACCCCTCGGAGTGGGTGTGTTTCCTCAAGCACAAGTGCCGAGGTTATTCAAGAACCGAGCAAGAAGGATTTGGCCTCGGTTATGTTGATTAAAGTTCAAGATTTTATTTGCCGAATGCCGATTCGTGTTCTTGTGCCGGGCATTTTTGAAAAGTCTCCATCAAGGCTCACTATGATAAATTCTTCTAAGTTGATGCCATATCGGCCTTTTATCATTGTCACCTTATTCATTGGTCGATACTCTTTCAATGCTCTCATTACCCTTCGCTCTGTCATTATACAATTTCCTAAGCAGTTTTTTTCTTGCATCACAGTCACACGTCCTTCTAATAAGAGCTCATGGGCGCTATTTCCACTTCTTGAGCTGTTTGACCGGGCACCTTGCTTACCATGGAGGGGTGGGCAATCTTACATTATTGGGCCTTCCACCAATTCATCCAGATTTTTCTTTTTATGGGCCACTCCACGGGTGAGGAAGAGGATCACATTCTCTCATTCCATGCATTCTTTACATCATATGCACCCCTTGCATTCTGTGCACCCATTGCATTCATTGCATTACATCCATTTACATTACTTCTCTCCCGGGTTTCCGAACCCGTATCTTCCTCGCCTTCCGGAACCTCCGGATCCTTCACATTCACCATCATGTTCACTTCTATCTTCGGGATCTCTGGATCTCCTTACACCTGTTGGGCATTATGCCCCTTTCAGATTTCTCTTAGGGCATCACGCCCACTCCGAACTCTTGCATCCAGACCTTCCGGATTTCTCACTGATTCTCTCGGGGCATCGCGCCCCATGGTGTCTTCCTCCCTCGGAATTTTTAGATTTCTCACTGATTCTCCCTGGGCATCGCGCCCCATGGTGTCTTCCTCCCCTAGAATTTTTGGATTTCTTACTGATTCTCCCAGGGCATCGCGTCCCTCTCTACTTGCCTCCTCCGGAACCTCCGGATCTCTCTCTCTGGGCATCGCACCCCTACACACCCTCACGTCCGGATCTTCTGGGCTTCCCACTGATTCTCCCAAGGCATCGCGTCCCTCTCTACTTGCCTCCTCCGGAACCTCCGGACCCTCCATATTTCTTCCGATTCATCTTCTTACTCTTCCAAGACATCACGTCCTTCATTCATTTCTTCCTCTTCAATCACTTTTTCCCATACCTTTTCCCAGGGCATCGCGTCTCTCGGGATTCTCCTCCTCCGGATCCTCTGAATTCCTCCTACCATGATCCTCCTCCAGATCCTCCTCTTTCCATCTATCAGTTTCTCCTCTTAATTCCTCTCGATCCCGAGTCCGACCCGACTTCTTCCACCTCAACTGCTCTGGGCATCTGCCCGTTCTCCCACTGCTTCCGAGGCTTTAGTCCTCACTCCACCTCTTGATTTTTTGTTTCATTCTGTACACCTTTCCATGTGATCAGGGTCGCTGCACCTTAGTGAGGGAGTTCTAGCCCTCGCCTCTTTTTCTTTTCTCCATATTCATCTGAGTCTGGTCTAAGCACCACTCTTTCTTGTTAAGCCACTTTCAAAGCTTTGCTTCCTTTCCTTTCTACCAAAAGAGGACGACATATCCCACGTTTATCAAAGATTGCCTCCGGCAGCTGCTGCTTCTACAAGGTTACAAGGTAACATTGGTGCGTAAATATGCATTCTTATGCATTTTCGTCACGTTATTCACACTGAAGTGCTTCTTAACATGATTAAAAGTGGTGTTTTAGACCTTTATCTTAGGCTTTTGTTTAATTAAATCATTGTCAAAAGAGTCTTTAGGCTTGCTATGTAGCACTTTGGTAATAAGAACCCCGCGCTGGGAGTTCGGCGTTCTCTCCCCGCTCATTAAGGGCAACCCTTAGTTGGGCATTCCACACACTTCACGGCGTCCTTAGCCATCTCCCTTAGTAAAACATCGTTGCTAATAGGGCCATGCTTGAGGGCACGAGGTCTTTTTCTCTTCTTAACTTGGCTAAAATATGAGAAATAGAGATATTCTTGGGTAAAACAACCAACCTAAGCACACCCCGACAAGAGGAAGTCTCAAATAGGGGTAGTCTATTATGACCTTATTCTCAAATATCATGTTTCAATTGCAGTATCTTTCAAGTCCGAAGGACACAAAAAAAGGAAAATGAAAATCATGAGAAGAAAAAAGAATGGTGAAATCAAAAGAAAAATTTGATGAATATTGCATGGCAAGAGGGCAGTAAAGTTTCCCCGCGGAACGTTATGAGCCCGGACGTATGCGTGCCTATAAGAGAATTTAAGGTTCGATGATATGACACAAAGCCCCGGTGTAACAGATCGAATCTCTAGGGGTTGTGCTATGGATGGAAGTCAAAACCCGATATCTTCTTAACTTATATTAGGCTTATCTCCAATTATTCTTCTCTTCTCCCTCTAAGACCGAGTGTTTCTCGGGTATGGCCTTGGTAGGGGCACCGTTAACCAAGGGTAGCCGGTTATAGGGCGCCACCTTTAATGCACGCCCGACTTTGGGCAGTTTTTAGCGAAAGGGGAAGGAACAAGGACCCTTAGCCAGTGGTTTAAACATCCTTTGATGCTGCTTTAGCAATGTCCAAACCAAAATCTAAAAAAAATTGAATATTTCTTGAAAAATCCAAAAAAATTGAATATTCTCAAAATACATAAAAATTTAAATATTTTCAAAATCTATAAAAAAATTCAGATATCTTCTAAAAATCCACATAAAAATTCAAATATTTTCAAAACCCCCATAAAAATTTGCATATTTCAAAAATTAAAAAAATGCATTATATTTTTTTGATGGTGTTGATTTCACAGGAACAACCATTTTACAAGGACCAAGAGCACGGGATGAGTCCCCTCCATTCACCGCTATCAATCTTTTGATTCTTCCCAATATCATCATGATTTGTCACTATGGGCACTCCTGATTATCATCTCTCTAGTCATGTCATACCGGTCCAAAATCTTTTTAATAAACTCCTACTAATTTCACTTGATCACTCCGCCAATGGGCATTATCAGATCTTGATCATTCAACTCCAAATCTTGATTTGCCAAGATTGTCATCCTCATGACTTTAAAAGAAACAATGCTCTGATGGCATATATGCTTTGCATGTTTTGATGCTATTGATTTGTTATGCTTTGATAGTTCATATACTTCACATGCTTTGATTATATATATGCCTCAGGCTATCCATGCCTTGCCTTACTCTGTGTGTTCGATGCATTGATCATGTTATGGCTTTATTCATTGCTTATCTTTCTTGATATCTTGAATAATGAATCTTTGAGCGCAGGAAGAAGCTCTTAGTCCCACCGTCTAGACATCATCACTCAAGTCCCACGGTGACTGCATTATGTGCTGCATCTTCTCAGTTCCCTCATGCATATTGCCACCACTATCTCCCTGTATGCATTCCTACTATATGTTACATATGCTATTAGATTATATCAAGGACCTTGTGGCTTTGGTAAATCTAGAATTTGAGTTCCCCTCCATCAAAAATAATGATGATTCCAGAGGAATCTTAGTCGTACGGATATGCCGTTGAGCCGTCCAAGACTGGGGACGATGGTTCCCTTTTCGCGAGATGGTGCGCCGATAAACGGGCTTTGGCTCAGTATCAGCTCGCGAAATTGGTCTCTTGACTCAGTCTTGGCAGTTTAGCAATATTATCCTTGATTATCTTATATTTTATTTGATTTTATTTTTTTCCTTTAACCTAGCATGCATTCATGTAGGACTTTGAATCAACGTTGAAAAATCATTCTAATAAGCTAATTTTGAGAGTCAAATTGATCTTAATCTTTCCAGATATGAGATATTCATTGCTGAATTGAATCCTCAATTTATCTTGTCGCTGTTTTGTGTCATTTTCTCGAAAGCTCTTTGTTTGAATTTCTATCCTCTATTTTTACTCTCTTTTTTTCCCTTAGATCCGCCTTGACTGCAGCACGTCCACATTGGCTAGTAACCGCTCTCCAATGGTGAAACCTACATGTTTGTGACTTGGGGTACTTCTACCATGCTGGAAGTTGATCATCTTCTTTATCTCCCTCGTGCCCGCGTGCACACTCCCTCTTTTATCCAAACATTGTTGAATTCATTGAATTTCCCGACATTGCTTCATCTCGAGTTTTAGATTCAATTCTCATCAGGTGATGTTGATCGCGTGTCTCATCACACCTTGACATCTATTTTTCTTTTCACTCTATTCCCTTGCAAAGCAGATGCCAAGGCAGGGCAGCTGTAGACACGCTAAAATCGACATCATTTTGGGCACACTTCATATTGCTTTATAATGCCCTAATTTGACTCTCAAATTAGCTTTGTTTGAGTGATTTTTCTCACAATTCTTGGATTTCTCACTTCTTTCCCCATTTTTTTCTATTTTACCTATTTTTTTGGATTTTTTGGATATTTTTCTATATTTTTACGAATTTTTAAAGAAATAAAGTCAATGGGGTGGGCGCTCTTTTAAATGCACATGCATCAACTTTATCCTGTGCATTCATTTGCATAGTCTGTGCATCATCCCAAAGTCTTAGCATATCCTCCCAAAGTCCATAGTCTGTGCAAGCATCATCCCACGTCCAGGCATATTCCTTCAAAATCTAAGCATTCAAGTCTAAGCATACAAGGTTGGTGCAATTTCCAAGTCTAAGCATACAAGGTTGGTGCAATCCCAAGTCTAACCAATGGCAAGGTTGGTGCAATCCAAGGTCTAACCACTACAAGGTCTAAGCATGTTTCATTCCAAGTCCAAGCACCTTTTTATCAAAGTCTAAGCACTTGCATGGTCTGTGCATGTTTCTCCAACGTACGAGCATGTTTCCATGCCAAAGCCAAAGCCAAAGTCCAAGCATTGCACCAATTTCAAGACCTTGCATAGACTTAATATGCTCAGATGCATACCAGGTACCTCTAAAAGCATAAAATAATGATGAGAAATAAGAAATGGCCTTTTTTTGAAAAAAAGATGATAAAAAAAGAAATGACGCCCCCGTAACGAGGCGTCCATTCAATTTGGAAAATTTTAATATATATTTCTGTGGCCCTTTCAGGGGTGTTTTGGTGGACTTCTGAGAAAATATGAAAAAATAGGAATTGGAATCAGCATAGTTAGATGCACGTCCACCGAAAAAATGAGAAAATAATAATAAGAAATGAAAAATGGCCCGATTTTACATAATTTGAAATAGCGCCCCTCACGGGGGCGTCATTCCAAATGACGCCCGAACGGGGTGCGTCATTTCTTTTTTTGGCATTTTTTAGATCTTTTTGATTAACGACACACGGGAAGTCATTATTTGAAATGACGACAGCGTGAAGTGTCGTCATTTTTCCAAGTTTCCAAAACCATCCCGAACCCCGTTCTTTCTCAGTTTTGAGCTCTTTTCCACTTCGGAAAGGACTCTAATGACTTTCTATGACTGGGGGATTCCTTCCAATATTTATCTCCTACTAAAATTAGGTTATCCTAATTATTTCCTTGTTTTGGGCTTCGAATATACTTTCTGGAAGGGTAGGTCCCACCTTTGATTGGTTTCCATCATTTTAATCCCATTAAAACTGTGATTCGGGCTCTATAAAAACCACTCTATTCTTTCCTGCGGATGCCAACTTGAGTTACAGGGAGAGGTGCTACTGGTTTCTTGGCTCAAGGAGGAAGCTCTGCACCTAAAGCTTCATCTTTTTGGAGTCTTCCTCCCACATGATTTTTCAAAGCCAACGCATAGGAGAACATTCCCAGGCTCCTCTTATTGCCTCTCTCTCTCTCTCTGTTTTGTTTATTTTATTTTATGTTAACTGCATGCATACATCATATCATAGCTCTTTCTCCCTCTCTCAACCACGTTGAGGCCATCCAACAGTGCAACACTTGCACACTTTCTCCTTTATTTTTGTTTATATACTTCATTCATCATCATAAATCTCCCCACCCTTTGTATTGGGGTTTAAAGGGCAACACCTCACAAGGTGTGTTCGGTCACATGCTTTTCATGCTTATGCTTATATTTGGGATTGATACTGCACACGCAGTTTTCTAATGCCATATTTTATTTGTTGGTGTTGTTTCTTGCAAGGGTAATCAAAGAAGAACTCCCTCCATCGGCCGGCTGGTAGGTAGGGAAGGAAATCACTCACATCTCCCACACTCTAAGGTATTTATATCGCTATCCCTCCTTTATTTATTGATTATATCATTTGAGGCCAGTGGTCTCTGGTGATCACCCTCTAAAATTGCATCCATGTATGCCTCTTTTTCCCCTTTCCCACGTTTTATCACATATTCACTTTTTATTATTATTTTTTAGTAGATTTTAAATAGATCTACAACTTGTATTGTCACACAGGATTTGAACACATTTCATTTCAACATCCAAATCAAGCAATTGATTTTTGATCTAAAGTACTTGGGCTCCACAACTTTCGGCGGCTACATATTCAGCCTCGATCGTTGAGAGACATATTGAATGTCATTTCTTGGAAGCCCATGAGACTAGGCACCCACCAAGAAACTGATAGTACCCAGTAGTACTTTTGCGATCTACAATGCATCCGACATAATCCGCATCGGTGTATGCAATCAAATAAAATGAACTACCGATGGAAAACCACAAGCCAAAATCTATTGTGCCTATTAAGTATCGAAAAATGCGTTTAACAGCCATTAGATGAGATGCTTTAGGACATGACTGAAAATGAGCACGTAGACATACACTGAATTGAATGTCAGGGCGGCATGCTGTGAGATATAGTAGTGATCCGATCATACCTCGAAACAGTGTGGGATCTACTATTTTACCATTTTCATCTTTGTCTAACTTCGTGGTTGTGGCCATCGGAGTTGACAGGGGTTTTGCTTCAGTCATCCCATATTTCTTTATCAGCTCCAATGTGTACTTAGCTTGATTTATGAAAATGCCTTCAGATGTTTGCTTAACCTGTAATCCAAGAAAGAATGTAAGCTCACCCATTAAACTTATCTCAAATTCTCCTTGCATAATTTCTACAAATTCATCACATAAGGCATTATTAGTAGCTCCAAAAATTATGTCATCCACATACACTTGAACTACTAATATGTCTTTACCTGATTTTCTCGTGAAGAGTGTTTGGTCAACCTTACCTCTTTTGAAACTATTTTCAGTCAGGAATGAAGTGAGCCTTTCATACAATGCCCTTGGAGCTTGCTTCAATCCATACAAGGCCTTTTGCAACTTGTACACATGCTTTGGATGTTTTGAGTCTTCAAAACTTAGAGGTTGTTCTACAAAAATATCCTCTTTGATGTACCCATTTAGAAAGGCATATTTAACATCCATTTGAAATAATTTAAAGTCGAGAGAGCAAGCAAAGGACAATAGAATCCAAACTACTTCTAACCTAGCAACCGGTGTAAAAGACTCATCAAAATCAATACCCATTTTCTAGCTACGAGCCGGGCCTTGTTCCTAACAACCAATCCCGTGTCACTCAACTTATTTCTGAAAACCCAACGAGTTCTTATTACGCGTTGATTCTTAGGACGCGGCACGAGAGACCACACTTTGCTTCTTTCAAAATGGTGTAACTCTTCATGCATAGCCTGAATCCAAGATTTATTTTGAAGGGCTTCATGAATATCTTTAGGCTCTTCTTGTGAAATAAAGGCCATCAAATCCTCTTCTTCTACTTGCCTTAATGAAGATCTGGTTCTTACCCCATCTTCAGGATTACCTATGATATTTTCAGCGGGGTGATCTTTCAAGAACGTAGAGGAACTTGGCAAGTCAGGGTGCTGCACTTGCTATTCTTGAAGTGTTTCTATTGAAGGATCTTCATCCTTTTCACTCTTACTCGAGGTCCCTTCAGTTGGTTCATCTTTAACCTCAGATGTTCCAACATCATTTGATTGTTTAGGAGCTTCATCTGCATCCAAAGTAGAAGAGATTTGATTTGTCAGTTTTAATTCAGATTCATCAAAAATGACATGAGGACTTTCTTCAACAATCAAAGTCCTTTTATTGAATAACCTGTATGCTCTAGAATTTGATGCATAGCCTAGAAAGATTCCTTTGTCACTCTTTTTCATCAAATTTTCCTAGATTTGACTTACCATTATTCAAAATATAGCAAGGGCATCCAAATGGTTTGAGATAGGAAATGTTCGATTTCTTACCCTTGTAGAGCTCATATGGGGTTTTCTTCAAGATCGGCCTTACCATTGCCCTGTTTATGATGTAGCATGCTGTACTTATCGCCTCAGCCCAAAAGTATTTGGGTAGGGAGTTCTCACTTAACATAGTCCAAGCCATGTTTATCAATGTTCTATTTTTCCTCTCCACTACTCCATTTTGTTGAGGCGTCCTAGGTGATGAGAAGTTGTGTGTATATCCTTGTTCCTGGCAAAAACTACTGAAATCATGATTTTCAAATTCACCACCATGATCACTCTGAATTGTGGTGATGAGGTATCCTTTATCATTTTAAATTTTCCTACAAAACACTTGAAACTCTATCAAGGCATCACTTTTATTAGCTAAAAATAACACCCATGTAAATCTGGAGTAATCATCAACAATTACAAATCCATAAGAATTTTCTCCTAGGCTGGATGTACTAGTCGGACCAAAAAGATCAAGGTGGAGTAGTTCTAGAGGCCTAGCGGTAGAAACAATATTTTTATTTTTGAAAGAGATACGTGTTTGCTTGCCTTTTGTGCAAGCCTCGCAGATCTTATTACTTTCAAATTTTAATTTAGGCAGCCCACTTACCAAGTCATGTCTAGACAATTTGGAGATTACTCCAAAACTAGCATGACCTAGTCTTCGGTGCCATAGCCATGCATTATCATGGTTGTTTGCCACCAAGCACACATCATCACCGGCAACATCATCAAGATCAACAATATACACATTATTATTCCTTTTGCCGATGAATCTGATTTGATTAGAGATTTTATTCATGACAAGGCAATGAGTTTCATCAAAAATAATTTTAAAACCCTTGTCACATAGTTGGCTTATGCTTAAAAAATTGTGGTTTAAACCCTTCACTAAGAGTACATTTTTGATAAGAATTCTAGGATTATTACCTATGTTGCCAATTCCAATGATCTTACCTTTGTCCTTTCCACCAAAGGCAATCAACCCGCCATCCTTGTCTTGCAGAGTAGAGAACACTTTCTTGTCCCCTGTCATATGTCATGAGCAACTACTGTCCAGGTACCATTTACTCCCCCTGGCTTCAAGGCATATCTGCAAAAAATAACATTCTCATGCAATTATTTTTGGTATCCAAACTAATTTGGGTCTATAGGAGACTTAGGAGTTAGTCTAATTCTGCACATATCTTTTCTAATTCTGCAGCATGATTTCTTGGTGTGCTTTGTCTGAACCAACAATTAGCAATTACATGACCAAATCTGCCACAATGAAAATAGTTGACATTTGAGAATCTTCTTTGATATTTGTGTGGTTTAGATTGAACATGTTTGGGTTTGGTATGTGAGCATGAAGCACAATCATTTTCTTTTTCATGCACGTAAGATGTATTAATCTTGTGCTCAAAGGATTTTTTGTTCTAGCGTATGTACCCCAATCCTTCTTTCCGGAAGTTAACTTTAACTCCCAACACATTGTCTAGGTTTTGTTTCCCTTTAACAAACCTAGAGAGAGTGAACTACAAGTCAGTCACCTCTTTATTCAAACTCTCATTTTTGTTCTCAAGTTCTGAAATGGAAGATGTCAGAACTTCTTTTTCATTTTTGAGCTTTTCACAAACTTCTTCAATTTCAGACATTTTACATGATAAATCCTCTTTGGCTTTTTCAATATCTGAAATTATTTGAAGCAAAGTTTTTTTTTCTTCCGTTAACTCAAATCATTCCTATTCCAGTTTCTCAAACTTGGCAGAAGTATCCTCATCTGATAAATCATCAATTTTCTTTTTGAGAGTTTTATTTTTAGATCTGATTTTTCTGTATTTTGTATATAGCTTTTCATATTCTGATTCTCATTGTTCGTTTGAAATAAAATCCGAATCAGAATTTACCTCGGTTGAATCATCCTCATGTGCCATGAGGCACAAGATTTCCACAAGCTCCTCCAGCTCCTCGTTGGACTGTTCATCCTCTTCGTCGCTCCATGTGGCGACCATGGCTTTCGGTTTCTTGAATTTGTCCTCTTGAACTTTCTCTTCAATTCTGGGTACTCTCCTCTCATGTGCCCGGGCTTCTAGCATTCATAGCAAATAACATTGTTAGGCTTGCTCGGCTCACCCTTGGTTTGAAAAGACTTCCTTTTCCCTTTTCTAAAATTTCCTTAGAAATTCTTCTTTCTTCTCAGAAACTTCTTCACTTGGTGGGTCAGCATAGCCAAGTCTTCTTCTTCATTACTCTCCTCGCTGGACTCCTTTTCTTGGGAGTCGTCATACGACTGGTTGGCTTTCAATCCCATGGTTTTCTTATTTTGGGATTCTTCCTCAGATGTTCTCTTCATGTTTATTTCATAGGTCATCAGTGACCCTATGAGCTCGTCCAAGGACAGTGTTGAAAGATTCTTTGAATCTTCAAGAACCGTGGCTTTTGTGTGCCACGCAGGTAGAAGGGATCTCAACACCTTCCTCACAAGTTCGGAGTTAGTATACTTCTTCCCAAGGCCCTTGAGACCATTGGTAATTTCTGTCAACCTTGCAAACATTTCTGAGATTGTCTCTTCCAGCTTCATTTTAAATAACACATAATCCCTGACCAGCATATTGGCTTTGGTTTCCTTGACTTCGGAGGTTCCTTCATAAATAACCCGCAACTTGTCCCACATTTCCTTGGCTGAGCTGCACATAGAAACACGAGAGTATTCATTAGGATGAATAGCACATTGCATAATGTTCATAGCATTAAAGTTCACCGTGAATTTCTTAATATCCTCAGGGTTCCATTCGTCTTCATTTTTAGAGAGCTCATATGGACCCTTGTCCACCACCCTCCAAATCTCGTACTCTTGGGCTCTCAGAAAAATATGCATCCTATTTTTCCAATAGGAGTAATTCGAGCCGTTGAAGTATGGAGGACGGTAGATTAAGTGACTGTCATGCCCCGAGCCTTTATGACAGCGGAAGACTCGCTCGAGAAACGTGAACAGCTGGCATGGTAAGCCTCTTGCAAGCAAGAATGATCAGAGCGCAAGACAATCACACACATAAATGTAATTGCACAATATTTACTCAAACTCCAACTTTATTTCATAATAATCAAGTACTCAAATACAACCACTAATTCAACTTATTCCAATCTATCAGACTCAAGAAATAAGAAATTTACATAGACTCAATCTAAACAACATAGACTTTCCTAAGTCTTCACTCTCATCTTTGACAATACTTTCATTCGCTCTCGGACCCGCTACTTGTATAACCCGAATCCGAATTCGAATCACTTTCATTTGCTGAAAAAGAATGGAATAGGTAATGAGCACACTTGCCTAGTAGGTATCTTCGCATCAACATGAAGGCATCTTTAAAGTGATTAACGTTTTTTCTCTAGAGGAATAAGGTAAAATCATGCGAATGCGATCAATCATGCAATTAAACCAAAGTATGTAAGATAGAATGAGAGCAAGTATGAACTAGCAAGAATGTTATAAGAACATGATATGGCCTTTCATGAACAAGAATGTAACGAGAATGTACTAGCAAGCCACATAATCATTGTTAGGGTGCTAGGCCCGGATACAGAGGGGGGGTGAATGTATCCCTCTAGGAATAATGCCCAATTTAAAAATCTTATGCTCACTAATAATGCTAGTTCGCAGACTAGACAAACTTGAAAGCTAATGAGCAGTTGCCGAACTAAATAAACACATAGTGAGATCACTAGAGTGCTAATAACAGATAGCTCAACTAGAAGTTCGCTCTCTTGACAGATAAAAATACTCAGAACAAAATCTGATCAAATCATTTACTCAACCTGTAAGCAAACACTAGAAGCGCCCCTATGCAAACATCTAGCGGAAACACAAATAGCCAAATCAAACCACAGCGCACAAGGGGTTTTTTAGGTGGTTCGGTCCAGCAGACCTACATCCACCCCACACTCAACCCGAGTGTGGCTTCCACTAGCTCACGCTAGAAACCGCAGACTCAGTCTGCAACAGGTGCTGCCACACAGCTTGACCAGGGGAACAACCTCCCCTCTTCCTCCAGACCAGGAGGGAACCAACCGGTGACTTCCAGTCACCAGCAAACTAGAGGTCGAAGACCTCTCTTCCTCCAACCGGAGGGACCCCTGGACTTGAATCCACAAGCCCAGAACCGGAGACAAGTCTCCCTTCCTCCAAACCGGAGGGAACCCACAAGTAGCTCCCAGCTACTTGCAACCGGAGATCAGATCTCCCTTCTCCTGATCCACAGGAGGAACCCCGACCTCTCTACAGAGTATCGGAAAGCACAGCAAACCAGAAAACAAAGAAAAAACAATAAACGAAAATAACTTCAGCAGACAGAAAGCTGAAACACGAAATGCACAATGTGGCTCTCAATGGAGCTGACTGGCCTGGATTTGATCCACGGTCCAGTAGACAGATCTTCAGGTAAGCTTTTCTTCCTCTTCTCTTCTCTTCTTCTTCTTCTCTTTCACTCTCTCAATCTCTGCTCCTCTATACTCTTCGGCTCACACTTCTATCTCTCTCTTTCTCTTTCTTCTGCTCTCCTAATCTCTCACTCTCTGCTCTTCTCTTCTTTCTCTTTTCTTTTTCTATCAGGATCGTGGCTCTCTGTATGGACTCTTCTTCTCGCCAACTCGATCACCTTCATCTGTGGACGAAGGTCTCATATATATAGCAGCAGCAGCATCAGCCACGACGTGTGACCTCCACACTTTCAGCCCTAAATATTAGGACCACGTGGCAGTCTCTCAGCAGGCTTCATTCCAACCTCGGATCACGTGCCCTCCTTAAGCTTCTCGATCAAAGGCACCTGTAAAACAGAGTATCGGATAAGTCATCAATTTAAAGAGCAACTCTGTATAGATTATCAGAAGAACAGCACTTTAGAAGAAACCTGAACGAGGTTAAAACGAAACAACACGAAGTAACAAATAGCAACGACACGGAGACAACACGAGGACACAATAGAGAAAATGACACGAAGTCAGTAAAGACTCGATGTACAACAGTAAGTAACACGAAGTAAAACCATACAGACATAAACGATAACACGAGATGCAACTTGTGACAGAGATAAACACTGGGAAAAACAACACGAGGACAACACGGGCTGTCAGCAGAAACCGACACGAAGAGGTTGCAAACAAGTAAGACACAAGGTCTACGTAAAGCAACACGAAGTGTGGTCAAAGCGAGAACGACACGAGGTCTAATGAGAAAGACCAACACGAAGACGGTGTAATCAGCACGAAGTGAAGAACAACGACATGAAGTATAGTGGTGACAAAAACACACACTACACAGAGAACGACACGAGGTGGTGACACAGAAAGCAACACGAAGTGCTGCAATGTTCTGCACGCAGTGGAACAAAAACGACACTGAGTGAAAAGCGACACGAAGATGAAAACAACACTTAAGACGAAGTTGACACGGAGTGAAAAAGTAGACATAAAAAATGACACGAGATTCAACTAGAGGACAGAGAGAAGTGACACGAGGTTTACACAGAAACGACACGAGGTTCACTGTGAAACGACACGAGGTGGCACACAGAAAGCAACACGAGGTGTTGCAATGTTCTGCACGCAGTGGAACAAAAATGACACGAAGACATGGAGACAACAGTAACCGACACGAGGTGAGGTTACTAAAGCGACAACGACACGCGGTGTGGAAAACACGACACGAAGACTTGAAAAGGAAAATGACACGAAGTAAGAACGACATGGAGACAGCACAGACACGTGCTTGACTTTGAGAAAAGTTCACGAAGTAAACTCAACACGAAGATAGAGACACTAAGGCAACACGGAGACACTAGTACACGGGAAACACGAAGACAACTTTGAGTACAAAGCTGCTCGAACATCCGAACGACTCGAAGACAAGGACGACACGGGGTGACAACAACTCGAAGATGACAACAGGAATTGACACGGAGTATGACCAAGGCGAGAGGGACAGAAATAGCACGAAGACTCAAACGCAGAAATAACACGAAGACGACGACACTAAAACAACACGAGGACACGAAGACACGACAAGGAAAACGACACGAAGTCTAACCTCATACAAGTTATCCTGTCACGCATGGAAATCAACACGAAGTGTTATAACCTCAGACGACACGAAATCTTTTCATGTTAGTGAGGGGAAACAACACGAGGTGAGACTTCACGCTGTACAGAACTTGGAAGACCAGTGTTGAATGAGTAGACGTGTAGTATATCATGAAAGAAGGCCAGTGTACAGACTTGGAGGCCTGAAGGCGATGTGAGTAACAATCCAATGTATGGACTTTGACTCAAAATGAGACTGACAGTGTATACACTTAGCCAAGGCAATGCACTGTATGGACTTCCATGAGACGCTCAATGTGCAGACTTACTGCCAATCAATGTATAGACTCTGTAAATGCATATGAAAGCTTTATGCAGCAGATAATAGTCTGAAACTTCAATTACAATGATTCACAGTGTAAACAAATAAACTGACTGAGCATATGAAAGCCTGAATGAACATTTCAACAGGATGACTCACAGTGACTCACATCAAACACCAATCATCAAAACCAAATCAATCATTAAAACAGAACATCAATGCATGGTGAACATCAATGCATGGTGACTCACAGTGATTAGGTCACATTAAACCCAATCATCACAAACCCCTAAAGCCAATCATCAAAACCACAAACCACAGGGGCCAGGGGCACAACAATCTCCCCCTTTTTGATGATGGCAACAATACACAACAATACACAGTGAGTCATTCTGATGATGCAGTACATTCTTATGAAAGTCATTCTGATGACTCAAACTATTCTCCCCCTTTGACTTCATCAAAAAGAAAATAGTTTGAGAAGTGAAAGCAAACTATCATGCAACGATTGAATAAAATTCTCCCCCTTTGGCAAAAATCTCCCCCTTTGATATCAGCAGAAGGAGATACCAAAATGCAAGAGCTCCCCCTAGAAATATGAATGCAAGAGCACAATGCTACCCCTTTAAGAGTTTCTATGCAGCATGATGCATATGTCATGGAAGCTCCCCCTCAATAAGTGGAAACTTATGAGATAGATGAGAAGGAGACCACAGGGGTAAACAAGGAGAAGTTCAGTTCAATGAACCAATAACATGAGCAGAAGAATTTCAGATAAGCTTCAAACAGAAGGAATTCAATCAGCTTTTCAAGGAAATGCCATTCTCATAAATCCAAATCAGAATAATTCAAAATCTTCCATTATAAGGGCTTATGAATGAATTTTATTGAACAGCATGGTTTAAACATGATGCATACAGATTTTATCAATAAAATTCTGTATTGATATCTAAACCCATGTTTTAATAAAAAATGAACCAAGCCCTCATATTTATCTTGATTATCCTCCCTTTGTCTTACACAATCAAATTTATTGACTTCTTTCAGAATTACATGCATCAGTATTGAAATCAAGCAATTATGAAGTCATATGAATTTGTCTAGGGTTGTAGCAATTTGATTTTTGCATCAATATTCAGATATTTCAATTTGTTCAACAATTTCCATGCTACAAATTTTACGAGCACTCTAGTTCAGTTCACACCTTGTAACTAGAGGATATACCTTGATCAGAGGCCAATATCCCTAAGCACTTAGTGTGACTAACTGTCATGCTATATATGAACAGAGATAGCATTTACACATCATGACACATTGTAAATCATTTCTTGATGAGTGAGTTGTATTTCTCAGTGTGCATGCCATTGCTCTGCCTGAGATTCAATGAATTCTTAATCAGAGTTAACCATGATACCTCATGACACAGTCCTTTGGACATGTGTTTCTCAATGACCAAGGTCATTGCTCTGACAATTACTTTACCCTTTAGACAATTCAGAAACATTCATTTGCTTCAAAATAATATTAATTTCATGTACTTAACCAATTAAAGTCATGTATTCAAAAGTGTAGATTTCAGAAGTTTTCACAAGACTCAACATGAACCAGACGGTTAAGATTTATTAAATATGCTTCAGATATGTCAAGAGATTTTAAAGTTAAACTCCATGAATACATTAAGCTTAAACCACATGAGTTATTTCGGACATTCATAAAAATGTATAATGGAAGATTTCTAGTTCAAGAATTTTCAGATTTTTGATCGAGATAGTCCCATTGAAATATTCATGAAAGACTGATAAAATTATGAATCCAAATGATACCAATTGATGGGAGAAATACCAATTGTTAAGAAAGATTGTGAAGCACAAAGTTTTTTTTTTTTTCAGAATATGATCAAGGTTTGTCAACAAAATCACTAAGAGAGGATATGCTATGAATTCTGACAAATGTATGCATTTGACAACCTATATGCAATGCATTGACTCCCCCTTACAATATGCATCCAAACTCTCTTTTTGGCATTTTCAATATAAGGAGATGCAATGTACTATATGTATGCAGGGACATGCAAAGACTCAATCATTGAATGCTATGCAAGAATATGCAACTTACTCCCCCTGAAAACATGCAATGCTTGCACTGAAAACTGAACATATGATACCAAATGATATCGTGACTTGTGTACAATCAGACTGTCCTATCAGCAAAGTGACCCATGGTACTAGGCGGAGCACTTGGTCTAAAAGACCACCTCACACATAGTAAGAACCTCCAGACAAACTTCCCTGCCTTTTGGTACCTTACCATTTATATACCATTGAGGTCATGCATGATAATTCAACATGCAGTCCTATATGTAATTCAGAATGCTCAGTGAGCTATTGCAACACACAAGTTTCAAGTCACACTCATAGGCAGTTCAGATTTTTTTCAGAAAATTCAAAATGCAATATGTTTTCAGAGTTTATGCATTTCAATAATTATCAACCACTTACAAATGGCAGATATGCAAGAATACATCAAACCAGATATGCAATAAGTTTCAAAATGGGAAATGCAGAGAGATTACCTAAACAGTGTGGGAGTGGGGTTTTCATTCTTGAGTGCCTTGGATCATTACCCCTTTTATTCCAGCTTCCAAGGCACACCTGTAGCAGATACATCATTTTAATGTAACAGGTACCCAAGAAACCTTGGGTCCTGGTTTAGCAGTGACACTCCTAGCAGGTTTTCTCAACAGATTTTTCGCATGTTTATCATCACAACACATGATATGACAATTATACATGGAATGCCCTACCTGCCCATAATGATAACAAGAAATAACAGATTTCATGTTCTCCTTGTATACATCAGCATTGGCGTGAACATGGTGTGAGTGAACATGATTAATTCTGTTATTGACATGAAAGATTTTCTTTTCATAACCGGCCAGCCAACAGTTAACAGCTCTGTGGCCTGGCTTTCCACATTCAAAACATACAGTGTATTTTCTTCTAGGACCAAACTTCTTTCCATCAATAATATTTTTATTAATAGGGAAATTAACAAATCCAGAGTTAGTTTTCTTTCCCTGAGCATGCCAGCAGAAGGCAGCAATGTGACCAAACTTTCCACAGCAATAGCATTGAATTTTCTTTTCCTGATCAGTAGAATGTTTCCTAAGATGATTTCTAGGATACTTTCCAACAGCATTTCTTTCATCATTCATCAATGCTACACAGTTATGCATAATGTGGCCAACTTTCCCACAATAGTGACATGTTATAGCCTTTTTATTCACATTCACTTGTTTGACAAGATTGATATTCTCATGAGAGTGTGAATGTGTGTGTGAGCAGTGAGCAGCATGCACATGAAAATCAGAGACATATTTGGACTTATCCAAATCAGCATTTTCCTTTTGTTTTTGAATCTTTTCCTGTTTCTTATCTGAATTTTCAGCCTTCTTAGCAGTGAATTGAAACATAGAAGAACTAGATTGATTAGCTTGTTCAGAGCTTTTTACGAACACAGTTGACTTCTTCTTTTCATTCACTTTCTTATTAACATGCACATACCCAAGTCCTTCTTTCTGAAAATTCACTTTAGAACCAAGCAGCTTATTCAAGTTGTCTTTTCCTTTAACGAATTTTGACAAGGAATTTTTCAGATCTTCAATCTCAAAATTCAATGAAGCAATATTCGCTTCATACTTGGATAGCTCAGATTCACAAACAATCAGCTGTTGTTGCAAAGCATCATTCAGGTTCTTCAGAGTTTCATTTTCTTGTTGAACCATTATTTCAATGTTGTTCTCATTTTCTTTCACAGCAGTTTTTCCTTTTTCAATTGACAACCATCTTTCAGAGAAGACAGTATTAAGAACCATTAGCTTTTTATTTTGATCTTTTAGATGAGAATTTTCTTCAATCATCTTATTTTCAAATTCTTCTTTCAATTTCAGTTCAGATTTTAGATTTTCATTTTCAGCCTTTAGACTTGTGATTTCAGCATTTTTCTCTTTTCTTAATTTTCTCTTTTCTGACTTAACTCTTTCATATTTTTCAAGTAAATGCTCATGCATGGCAACTAAATCATCATGACTAATATCCTCGGTCTCAGAGTTTACCTGGGATGAGGACTCATCTGATTGATCACTCCTTCTTGCCATGAGACATTCTTCTCCCTGTTCCACGTGTGTTGTAGTCACTCTATCAAACATTTCCTTTGCAGTGCTACAATCTGAGAAAGAGGAAAAATCATCAGAACCGATTGCAGCCTTCATTAAATTTAGAGCTCTCACATTATCATCATTTTTCAACTTGTGGACATGAGTCCACTTGGACTTATCCTTTGGAAGTTCATGTGGACTGTGAGAGATAACCTTCCACAATTGTGGATTAATAGAGTTAACATGCTTGTGCATACGATATAGCCAGAATTGAATATTTGAACTACTGAATAATGGAGGATGAGCCATGACGGCACAACAGTTTAACGCAACAGGAATATTGATGCACTAAAAGCAAATTAGCACCTAAGACCGCAAGATCGATCTGCAGGTCGCTGGACCTTGTATGCAGAAACCTGCTCTGATACCAACTGTTAGGGTGCTAGGCCCGGATACAGAAGGGGGGTGAATGTATCCCTCTAGGAATAATGCCCAATTTAAAAATCTTATGCTCACTAATAATGCTAGTTCGCAGACTAGACAAACTTGAAAGCTAATGAGCAGTTGCCGAACTAAATAAACACATAGTGAGATCACTAGAGTGCTAATAACAGATAGCTCAACTAGAAGTTCGCTCTCTTGACAGATAAAAATACTCAGAACAAAATCTGATCAAATCATTTACTCAACCTGTAAGCAAACACTAGAAGCGCCCCTATGCAAACATCTAGCGGAAACACAAATAGCCAAATCAAACCACAGCGCACAAGGGGTTTTTTAGGTGGTTCGGTCTAGCAGACCTACATCCACCCCACACTCAACCCGAGTGTGGCTTCCACTAGTTCACGCTAGAAACCGCAGACTCAGTCTGCAACAGGTGCTGCCACACAGCTTGACCAGGGGAACAACCTCCCCTCTTCCTCCAGACCAGGAGGGAACCAACCGGTGACTTCCAGTCACCAGCAAACCAGAGGTCGAAGACCTCTCTTCCTCCAACCGGAGGGACCCCTGGACTTGAATCCACAAGCCCAGAACCGGAGACAAGTCTCCCTTCCTCCAAACCGGAGGGAACCCACAAGTAGCTCCCAGCTACTTGCAACCGGAGATCAGATCTCCCTTCTCCTGATCCACAGGAGGAACCCCGACCTCTCTACAGAGTATCGGAAAGCACAGCAAACCAGAAAACAAAGGAAAAACAATAAACGAAAATAACTTCAGCAGACAGAAAGCTGAAACACGAAATGCACAATGTGGCTCTCAACGGAGCTGACTGGCCTGGATTTGATCCACGGTCCAGTAGACAGATCTTCAGGTAAGCTTTTCTTCCTCTTCTCTTCTCTTCTTCTTCTTCTCTTTCACTCTCTCGATCTCTGCTCCTCTATACTCTTCGGCTCACACTTCTATCTCTCTCTTTCTCTTTCTTCTGCTCTCCTAATCTCTCACTCTCTGCTCTTCTCTTCTTTCTCTTTTCTTTTTCTATCAGGATCGTGGCTCTCTATATGGACTCTTCTTCTCGCCAACTCGATCACCTTCATCTGTGGACGAAGGTCTCATATATATAGCAGCAGCAGCATCAGCCACGACGTGTGACCTCCACACTTTCAGCCCTAAATATTAGGACCACGTGGCAGTCTCTCAGCAGGCTTCATTCCAACCTCGGATCACGTGCCCTCCTTAAGCTTCTCGATCAAAGGCACCTGTAAAACAGAGTATCGGATAAGTCATCAATTTAAAGAGCAACTCTGTATAGATTATCAGAAGAACAGCACTTTAGAAGAAACCTGAACGAGGTTAAAACGAAACAACACGAAGTAACAAATAGCAACGACACGGAGACAACACGAGGACACAATAGAGAAAACGACACGAAGTCAGTAAAGACTCGATGTACAACAGTAAGTAACACGAAGTAAAACCATACAGACATAAACGATAACACGAGATGCAACTTGTGACAGAGATAACACTACAAAGAAAACTACACGCAGAAGATGAAAACAATAACCGACGCGAGGTGAAAAACAACACGAGGACAACACGGGCTGTCAGCAGAAACCGACACGAAGAGGTTGCAAACAAGTAAGACACAAGGTCTACGTAAAGCAACACGAAGTGTGGTCAAAGCGAGAACGACACGAGGTCTAATGAGAAAGACCAGCACGAAGACGGTGTAATCAGCACGAAGTGAAGAACAACGACACGAAGTATAGTGGTGACAAAAACACACACTACACAGAGAACGACACGAGGTGGTGACACAGAAAGCAACACGAAGTGCTGCAATGTTCTGCACGCAGTGGAACAAAAACGACACGGAGTGAAAAGTGACACGAAGATGAAAACAACACTTAAGACGAAGTTGACACGGAGTGAAAAAGTAGACATAAAAAATGACACGAGATTCAACTAGAGGACAGAGAGAAGTGACACGAGGTTTACACAGAAACGACACGAGGTTCACTGTGAAACGACACGAGGTGGCACACAGAAAGCAACACGAGGTGCTGCAATGTTCTGCACGCAGTGGAACAAAAATGACACGAAGACATGGAGACAACAGTAACCGACACGAGGTGAGGTTACTAAAGCGACAACGACACGCGGTGTGGAAAACACGACACGAAGACTTGAAAAGGAAAATGACACGAAGTAAGAACGACATGGAGACAGCACAGACACGTGCTTGACTTTGAGAAAAGTTGACGAAGTAAACTCAACACGAAGATAGAGACACTAAAGCAACACGGAGACACGAGTACACGGGAAACACGAAGACAACTTTGAGTACAAAGCTGCTCGAACATCCGAACGACTCGAAGACAAGGACGACACTGGGTGACAACAACTCGAAGATGACAACAGGAATTGACACGGAGTATGACCAAGGCGAGAGGGACAGAAATAGCACGAAGACTCAAACGCAGAAATAACACGAAGACGAAGACACTAAAACAACACGAGGACACGAAGACAAAACCAACACGAAGACACGACAAGGAAAACGACACGAAGTCTAACCTCATACAAGTTATCCTGTCACGCATGGAAATCAACACGAAGTGTTATAACCTCAGACGACACGAAATCTTTTCGTGTTAGTGAGGGGAAACAACACGAGGTGAGACTTCACACTGTACAGAACTTGGAAGACCAGTGTTGAATGAGTAGACGTGTAGTATATCATGAAAGAAGGCCAGTGTACAGACTTGGAGGCCTGAAGGCGATGTGAGTAACAATCCAATGTATGGACTTTGACTCAAAATGAGACTGACAGTGTATACACTTAGCCAAGGCAATGCACTGTATGGACTTCCATGAGACGCTCAATGTGCAGACTTACTGCCAATCAATGTATAGACTCTGTAAATGCATATGAAAGCTTTATGCAGCAGATAATAGTCTGAAACTTCAATTACAATGATTCACAGTGTAAACAAATAAACTGACTGAGCATATGAAAGCCTGAATGAACATTTCAACAGGATGACTCACAGTGACTCACATCAAACACCAATCATCAAAACCAAATCAATCATTAAAACAGAACATCAATGCATGGTGAACATCAATGCATGGTGACTCACAGTGATTAGGTCACATTAAACCCAATCATCACAAACCCCTAAAGCCAATCATCAAAACCACAAACCACAGGGGCCAGGGGCACAACAATCATCACTCTAGTATCTTTTGCTTATGAGCAAGTACTTCGTGAATTTCTGTGGAATATCAAGAAAGTCAAGTATCAATCATGCTGTATTGTGCTTGTGAATTTTCACTTATTTATAAAGAAAGTACTCCCAGCGCAATGCGACGCCAGCAGCATCATACCCCATTGTTTATAATAGTATGTTTCCGACAATCAGCCGAGGGGACTAGCAGAGAGCCCTTGAACACAATCAGTGCTCGATCGCATCTTCAAATATAAATCAAGCTTTTCCCACGCATGCAATAAAGTATGGCCAAGAATGTACAATTCCAACAAGCTCTTGATAATAACAATTCAATAAATGAATGCTTCAATAAGAATCATGAGAAATCAAGAATGACTTATACTATGTTATGCTTATAGAAATAAATCGGTAGCATAACGATACGTTCTTTATCTTCCATTTATTATATTAGGTTTCTTGATCAATATGATAAGTTCTAGATCATCAAGTGTCTATCTAGAAACCTTTGGAAAATCAACCCTTGGTCAAACCTTGGGATAAAATACTCAAGCATTGTGACGGTCGTGTACTGGGCCGTTACATGATGTGACGCTCTAATTTTGGGCCATTACATTGACGTGACGGTCTAGCGTTGATGCGTTAGAACGACTAAATCTAGAAATAGTAATTGGACTCAGTTAAATGTGACGGTTGTATATTGGGCCGTTACATATGCCTGACGGTCCAATATAGGTCCGTTACACTACTGATAACCAGAAATCTCAATAGTGTATTCTAATCACTTGGGTATTAATGGTACAACCAACTCGACATCCTAGTGGGAATCCCAGGCTCGAGGAGAATTACGTAGGCCTTGAACAAGACTTCCTAGTCCATTGAAAGGAATATCCAATAGAGAGGTCCTCATGTCCAAGAATAGTGTTCCTATAGTGCAAAGTGTAAACTAATGGACATATACCGAAATATACGCCATGTACTTAGAGAAATGACTCTATAGATAGAAAAGAATGTGTAACAATGTGAAACCAAGATAAAATTTCGTCAATTTAATCATGATTTAGAATATAAAACTATAGAGTTTAGCCAATGAAATTAACATAACTTAAAATAACTCAAAATGCTTTAATCATACAATTTCCTATCATGAATCAATTAAGAAACTCAAAGTCATGAAAATAATGTTTAAAACTTAGATAACTAGGCTTATTCATAAGTAAGTTTGGTTGTCCTCAGTCCTATCTCGGTTTGACAGTAAACCGCACTCTGACGGTCTAGTATGGGCGCGTCACATGATTGTGACGGTTTATCGTAGGACCGTTACAGTATTGTAACGCTCCTGCTATGGTGCGTCAGAGACAACTGAGAAACTTCAAATACAACAAGGGTTGTGACGGCTTATCGTAAGACCGTTACAGTCGTCTGACGGTCCTAGTATGATGCGTCAGAGTCCCTACTAACAGTGTAATGAAATAAAAAGACTATGATTTGAAACCATGTCATGTTTTGAAAAGATTTAACTACCCCAATCATGACAAAATGAAGTAAAATGTCATCTAAATGGATAGGTTGCAGTGAATTAACAAGATAACATCTTTGATCTTTGATTAGGGCTAAGGATATGTATGTATGTATGAACCCATTAAAACATGAAATTCATAGTCTATAATGCATGAAATCAAACACAATCAGAGGGTTTTTATCCCTAACAAGGTGTTTTTGCCAATCATGAGATAACCTACCGCTCAACTAGGCTTTAAACTTCTAATTTGAGCTTTTAAGGACCGCCCGAGTTTCTCTCTTTTTGTGACTTTTCAGCAACTTCACGTTGCCCTAGCTCCTCAGCCTCTTGACCTAAGGACGTGAAATTTTGAGGGTAAGAAGACGAAACTAAGGTGAACAAAAAGTTCTAAATAACTGAACTCTAATTATCCTGTTTAGATGTCCTAATTCCCTGATCTTCAGTGGCCTTTAGCTCTGATTCTTGGGTTACTATGGTCGAACCAGCAACTTTGGAAGCTTCAATCTCCTTGGTTGCTTGATCTCCTAGCACGAAATTTGGAGAATTATTAGTCTAAAGTATACTAAACATAATCTTCTAAAGAACTTACCCGAAATTATATCTCCTTACCTTGATTCTTCACGAGCCAAAAGTAAGAGTCGCATAGTTCAGAACTAGGTCCTATTTATAGGGTTTTGAAGATTAGATCGATTCTAGAGTCCTTAATTTGCCAGAACCTAATCCCTAAGAGTCCTTAGTAATGTTATAAGCTCTCCCAAGTCGATCTCTTGTATATAAGATCCCAAAGTTCTAATCTTTTTGCTCGTTCTTTCTTTCACGAAACTGTAAGAGTGTAACGCATTAGCCTAGGTGCGTCACATACTTGTAGCGGTCGCCCGATAGACCGTTACACCAAACGTATACAGAGTTTCAATTAAATAAAACTCTCTTGTTCGTTTATCTTTATAATTATCTATAAAAATAGTATTTATCTTTAAAATACGTGAATAAGTCAATTAACCTTCTAGAATATGAGCCAAACTTAATGGGCTTGGTCCATTAACCTTTTGACTATCTTTAAATAGGCTAGGTTAATTATTTAACCTAATTAGACCTTATAATGACTTATTGATCTAATATTTTATTTATTAATTTATTTAGGCCTTTATAATTCTAGAAATTAAATATTCCAAAAATAATTTATAAAAATTCTGGGGTCTTACAGTGACCCTCAGGCATCATCCCCTTATTGGCTATTGATCTGGATCTTTCTCTAGATCATTAGATCTGAAAAATATAGAGCCTTAGCTCTAATACCAATTGAAGTCCTGCGATCAATGACACCCAAGAGGGGGGGTGAATTGGGTGATAACAAATATTAAGAAAGCTTTAACCAATTCAAAATTCATATGATGAAATAGCAACTATCAATTTAGATCTGATGCAAAGGAGAATAGATCTATCAAAATCAACCACTACAATAGCTCTTTGGTACTAGGCGGAGCTATGGAATCCGAAGATTCTCTCACGCAAGGTGTTATCTTTTCGACAAGACTAACCTTGTCGATCCGAACCTAACTTTTGATATACCAGAGATCTATTAGAGAATGGTCAATTAATCTAGATGTAAATGAAGAAATCAGCAAATGAAAATAATTACACTACGCGAACATGCACAGAATGGAGATAGGAGAAAAAGGATCAAACCACACAAGAGACAATAATTTTTAGGTGGTTCGGATGCAATGACGGTAACCTACGTCCACCCCTCACGATCTATGAGGATTCACACACTATCTTGTAAAGGGTTACAAAATCAAAACACATACACACACACTCGTGTGAGTTCGGAACTCCCACGAAGATGCACAAGCACCGAATCATACAGAAATATGATGAAGAGAAGAATCACACACACACAAACATGGATCTGGGTAGATCCACACACACATAAGTGTTTGAATATTACAAGAACACACACTTGAAGCTTGAAGAAGGATGTAAGGAGAAACACAAAATGAAAACTTTAAATTAAAGCTCCCCCTTAGTGGATGAAGATTATTTTGGATGAAGCTTGCTCCTCAGCTTGATCTTCACTTGAATGGCTTGCAGATGATCTTGAAGTCCCGTGATTAAATGGCAGTCAAGAGGGGGGGGGTGAATTGGGTATCAAAAATTTTCAGAACTAATACTAAATATAAAACACGTCTTGAGAGCAAGCAACCAACAGGTAGAGATCTAATGGAAAACAAAATGAATCTGGATAAATCAACCCCTACAGTAGTTCTTTTGTACCAGATGGAGTCTGGGAATCAAAAGATTCTCTCACACAAGGTATTTTTCTCTCGACAGGACTGACCTTGTCGATCAGTATTTACCTTTCGATATACCAGAGATCTCCCGTAAAAAGGTTAATGAATCTTGATCTAAATACAGAAACTAGATGGTAATACGATATGCAAAAGAACAAGAGCAGAATGGAGGTAGAAGATATGGATCAAACCACTCAACAGACATCGATTTTTAAGTGGTTTGGATGCAACGACGGCAACCTACATCCACCCCTCACACACGGTGAGGATTCACACACTATCTTGTAGGAAATTACAAGATCAACACCACACACACACACGTGAAGAGTATAGAACTCCCATGAAAGTGCAAGAGCACAGACACACAAGAACGTTGAAGAACAACGAAGAACTTACACACACACGGATCTGTCAAGATCCACACACACACAAGTGATTGAAGATTACAAGAAGATACAACTCAGCTCAAACATGAATGGAAGACGAAGAACAGAAAAATAAAGACACAAAACAAGCTCCCCCTTAATGGATGAAGGTAGTATAGGATGAAGCTTTCTCCCAGCTTGATCTCCACTTGATTTGGATATAGATTTGCACTTGAAAACTTCAGCTCCTGGATGAAGAGTTTTCCACGAATCACTGTTCACGTGAATAGTATCAGCACCCTCTTCCTTGATAGCCTCCCCTTGTTCTTCCTTGAAAAGCCTTAGGGTTTATGACCCTAATGAGATCTTTTATAGATCTTGGAAGGTCAGGAGACAAGTCCCCAGACCAGATCCATAAATCACTCCTTGACTGAAACCAATGGGCTTAAACAAATGGGAGAAACACCCTCTTCTCGAGCTTGAACCAGAAAGTCAAAAAGGGCTGCCTCGGAGATTCCGGTCGACCAGAAATATGGGGGCGGTCGAACAAAACCTATAAATATTGAAGTTTTTCATTTCTGGGAAATCCGGTTGATCGGCCACTGCCCACTGGTCGATCAAAAACTGTAAATTTTGAAGTTCTTCGTTTCTAGAAAATATGGTCGACCGGCCCTAGGGTGTTGGTCGATCGGAATGGCCCAGTCCTGCAAAATTGAATTGTTAGCCTAGTGAAAATTATCAAAGTGCCAATGGCTTTAAGTGAAAGATTGTTTCATGCATTTTGGGGTTTGTTTGACTAGGTTAACTCTGTTTGAAAACATTGATGCTTGAGATCTTTCCACAGGATAATTAAACTCAACCTAAAACCCCTTTGACTCGTGTTTTGATTCCATTGACACGGACCGAGATAAAACCTTAGCTCTGAGTTTTGTTATCATCAAAATCATTCAAGGAGACTCAACAATCTCCCCCTTTTTGATGATGACAAAACTCGAGTAGAAAAGAGCAAAAACGAGTCAACCAAGAAACAATACATTTGAATCATCCATATATGCCTAGATGTTGATTGGAAATAAAACAAGTAGATCCATTAGGTGGCCAAAAACAAGTGCATTACATCATTTTGTTTTAGTTCAAGGATCTAATTACAAGGACTGACACACTGCAAGGACTTCCAACAAGACTCACAAAATGCAAGGCAAGAGATGCAAGCTAACAAGATGCAACATGACTCACAAAGACTCAAGCATGCAAGCAAGCAAACAAAATGCATAACATATATATAAGGCCTGACAACTGACATAACTACTTCTCCCCCTTTGACATCATCAAAATGGGGAGGGTGTTACAAGACTTGTGGACATAAAAGACACGACGGAAACACAAGGATAGCTAAGGAGCGGGGTGATCCGGAGTCCCCTCGTGAGCATCATCATCCGAAGCACTGTGATCTTCACCGGAGCCTGTAGCAGGAGAAGCAGGAGCAGGAGGTGGAGGAGGAGGAAGACGGTCCTCAATACGATGTAGAAGTTCATCGTGATGATAAAGCTGTCTATGGATGCCAAGAAGCGCACGATTATTGAGCTGGAAGGTTTTTCGGGTATCCTCGTGGCTAGCATAGAGAGTGACCATGTGGGTAGAAACGTCATCCAGAGCATGGGAGAAAGATTCTATTAGTCTAGTCATAGTGTCCATGAAGGTGCCCAGCCGATCAAGTGAAGAGTAAAGCCGGGTTTCCATGCCTAAGACACATCTGTCAAGAGCCTCATAATCCCCCCAAGCGGGATGACAAGCACCCTGAGTAGAAGATTCCCCATGAAAGAACTGTGGAGGATGTGGCATCTCCTCATCCATATGATGAGGGGAAGGTGGCATCTCCTGATCCATATGAATAGGTGAAGGTGGGGGAGGCTGATCCTCCGCCTGAACTGGAGGGGGTGCATCCCCGCGAGCCTGCTGCTGCTGTGGTTCTTCGTCAATAGAAAATTGTTCTACATAGGTGGGAATGTCCCTGGTAAGCTCACCATCTTCATCCCAGTAATATCCAAGATTGAAGAAAATCTTGTGTTCATTGTAGAAATCATCTTGGCAAATTTGAAGTGACCTTTCTTCTGCCAAATCTACCCCAACAAAGATAAAGATTCCTGTCAACTGTGATGCATAAGGTAAAGAGTGCCCCAAGTGGGTTCGGCAAGAGTCCATCAAAGTAGTCATGAGCCGACCCATATTCACGGGGTTCCCATTCATGACATGGTAAAAGAGGAACTGATGAACCGTTGTCACTTCATTTCTACTTCCACCTTTTGGATAAATCAAGGTAGTGAATATGGGGTGTATAACACACTGCAAGGGTAGAAAGTAGTTGGCATTTAATTGGATGAGGTCACTCACACCCCGAACATAATCACAACCTGTCATAGCAAGGAATATATCCTCCACTTCACCATGTCCAAACATCATATCGACACCCCAGGCTGAAACTCCTAAGGCACGCCAAAAAAGGTCGGGTGCAATGTGTATCTCAATATCCTGAACAACTGTGAATAATTCTCCATTTCTCTCAACGAGATTCCCATAAAATTGTTGGACTAGGTTTGGATAATACCTAGTGTATCTGGAGATAAAATCATTCCACCCGTCTTGAATCGTAAAAAGTGCAAACAAATCTGGCAATATCTCGGTCACCTCCTGAAAATCAACCAGGCGAGGGTTGATGATGGGCCGTGGAGGTAGGCGGGGTGCACGATGAGGTTCCGATTCCCGCTTTGGACGAGCCGGGGCCTCTCGTCTCAGACTGCTAGCTTCCCCTTGAGTGGAACGCCGAGAACTCCGTCTAGGCGGCATCTTAGACTAGGAACCCGACTGTGAAATTATTCAAAGAGGAGAGACTCTACCCTTGAGATTGAGATGGACTAAGGAGCACTCCGGGAGCCCTGGAAGATCGTTCCCCACGCTCTGGAATCCAGAAAGTGGCTTGGTGGCACCACGAACATCCACGGAGATCGTGTCCCGGAATGGTGACGAATCGATGGAGTTTGTTCGGATGGAGAAATGGTGAGGGTTTAAGGCTTATGGAGGGGAAGGTTTGTGTTCTAGGGTTTGTGGAAGGTATGGGAGAGAGAATGAGTGGGATAGAATGAGATAAGAAGGGGAGAAAACCCCTTTAAAAAGGGGGGCGGTCGGGTCGCGGTTGGACCGGCCGTCGGTTTCGGTCGATCGCGCCGAGTGGGTCGGTCGACCAGAAAGGTCGTTTGGCCAAAAAAAAAAATTTGTGTTAACTAAAGGCCTCCATATCTCCTGCTTTGGTTGAGCTCCCTTCACTTGGTGGTATTCATCCTCCTTTGTTTCTTTTTTTTGTGTGTATACTTTCTTTTCCTTTTCCCTTTTTCTTCTTTGAGGAGAATTTCAGTAAATGACTTCTAAAGAATCAACTAGCGAGGTTTTTCAGAAAGCTCCCCCTCAGTGGCTGCCTAGTGTCCCTAGGTCAATTGTCCACATTTATTTGTCAAGGAGTATTGGGTTTTAGAATTTTTCAAGGAGGCGTATATAGATAAAAATATACAATCACGCATGCAAGATGGTATCATACAGAAAAGAGTAAAAACACACAACATGGTGATGCATGTCACACTATTTACCCTTTATGCTTCTGATATGCATCACTCATCCTAATGCAGACCTAAGTGTGTATGCCCTCACCCTTGCACATGCCAAGTTCCCTTCTAATCTTGTTAAATTGCTCCTGCTTTAAGGGCTTTGTGAAGATATCGGCCAACTAATTATGAGAATCAATAAAATGCAGCTCAAAAACCCCTTTGCCTACATTATCTCTCAGGAAATGGTGCCGAATGTCTATATGCTTGGTCCTAGAGTGTTGAAAAGGATTTTTTGATAAACTGATTGCACTTGTATTGTCACACAAAATTGGAACACATTTCATTTCAATATCCAAATCAAGCAATTGATTTTTGATCCAAAGTACTTGGGCTCCACAACTTCCGACGGCTACATACTCAGCCTCGGCCGTTGAGAGAGCTACTGAATGTTATTTCTTGGAGGCCAATGAAACTAGGTAACCACCAAGAAACTGATAGTATCCGCTAGTACTTTTCTGATCAACAATGCAACCAGCATAGTCGGCATCGGTATATGCAATCAAATCAAAAGAACTGCCGATCGGAAACTACAAGCCAAAGTCTAGTGTGCCAATCAAATACTGAAAAATCCGTTTAACAGCCATCAAATGTGATTCTTTTGGACACGATTGAAAGCGAGCACACAAACATACGCTATATTGAATATCAGGGTGACATGCTATTAAATACAGTAGTGATCCGATCATACCTCGAAACAGTGTAGGATCTACTATTTTACCATTTTCATTTTTGTCCAACTTCGTGGTTGTGGCCATCGGAGTTGATATGGGTTTTGCTTCTACCATCCCGTATTTTTTCAACAGCTCCATTGTATACTTGGCTTGGTTTATGAAGATGCCTTCAGGTGTTTGTTTTACCTACAATCCAAGAAAGAAGGTTAGTTCACCCATTAGACTCATTTCAAACTCTCCTTGCATTATTCTTATAAATTCATCACATAAAGCATTGTTAGTAGCTCCAAAGATTATGTCATCAACATACACTTGAACTACCAATATATCTTTACCTGATTTCCTTGTGAAGAGTGTTTGATCCACCTTACCTCTTTTGAACCCATTTTCAGTCAGAAATGAAGTAAGCCTTTCATACCATGCCCTTGGTGCCTGCTTGAGCCCATACAATACCTTCTGGAGCTTGTACACATGTCGTGGGTGCTTAGAATCTTCAATGCCTAGAGGTTGTTTTACAAAAATATCCTCTTTGATATACCCGTTAAGAAAGGCAGATTTAACATCCATTTAAAACAGTTTGAAGTTCAAAGAGCAAGCAAACGATAATAAAATCCGGACTGCTTCTAGCCTAGCAACCGGGGCAAAAGACTCATCAAAATCAATCCCCATCTCCTGGCTATACCCCTTGACTACAAGCCGGGCCTTATTCCTAACAACCACACCCATATCATTCAACTTGTTTCTAAAGACCCATCAGGTTCCTATTACGGGTTGATTTCTAAGACGTGGCACAAGAGTCCACACTTTGCTTCTTTCAAACTGGTGCAACTCCTCATGCATAGCCTGGATCCAGGATTCATTTTGCAAGGCATCATGAACGTCCTTAGGCTCCTCTTGAGAAATTAAGGCAATTAAATCCTCCTCTTCTACCTGCCTTAGAGAGGATCTAGTTCTTACCCCATCTTCAGGATTACCTATGATGTTTTCAGCGGGGTGATCTTTCAGAAGAGCGGATGATCTTGGCAAATCTAGGTGTTGCACTTGCTGCTCTTGAAGTGTTTCAATTGAGGGATCCTCATCTTCTTCACTATTGCTGAATCCACCTTCAGTTGGCTCATTCTTGGCCTTGACATCATTCAGACTTTTGGAATCCTCATCTGCATCCACAATTTGAACAGAATGGTTTGTTAGTTTTAATTCAGATTCATCAAAAATCACATGAGGACTTTCTTCAACAACTAAAGTCCTCTTATTGAACAATCGGTAGGCTCTAGAGTTAAGTGCATAACGTAGGAAAATTCCTTTGTCACTTTTCTCATCAAACTTTCCTAGATTAGTATTACCATTGTTCAAGATGAAACATGAGCATCCAAAGGGTTTAAGATGAGAAATATTTAGTTTCTTACCCTTTTTTTTTCCAAACACCGACCAATCAGAGAATGCACAGGTCGAGTGCACCCTCCCTCAAAGAAGGAGAGTGTTCTCACTCCTCCTGGCTTTTCCTGTGGTCCTTATTTTATTGATAATGTGTAGGCAAGATACAACCAATCGGGGCAAACCCCTGAAAAGAAGGGGGCTTATAATGAGGCCCGAACAATACAATATGGGAAAAGGCCCCAGCTGAAGAAAAATAATCTAGAAAACTAAAAATGACGGAAAGAAGGCAAACCTGCCTTTTCCACTCTTAAGGCACCCTTGGTTTGCTGTGGTAACTCACTTGCTATGGTATAGAGTTGATTAGTTGTATTGCCACAAGCAAATGAAGCCAATGAGTCAACTACTTGATTCCCCTCTCTGTATATATGATTAATCTCACTTCCACTTTCTTGAAGGAGAGCTAAGGTATCCTTCCACCAAGGGTGCACAGCCCAATAAGGAGATATTCCACGCCGACATGCCTCCACAAGCAGGGAGCAATCAGAAAAGATTGCCAATAGATTAATGCCACTATGCTTAGCAATAGCTAGCCCATCATGTAAAGCCCTGCATTCTGCCATGATACTGTTACCTACACCATAATAGAAGGCAAATCCTATAATCAGATCACCAGAATTATTCCTTATGCATCTGCCTCCACCACATCTGCCGGGGTTACCTTTTGATGCCCCATCTACATGTAAGGTGTACCCCTGTTTAGCCAGTTTGCTGATGACCATAATAGGTTGCCTAACCTGTACCCGAGGAGACAGACCAAAAGAAGCTAAGCATCTGACTTTGGCAGGAGATAGAGGACTGTGAAAATTAATTTTATCCAAAGCCATCTGAACTGAAGAAAGGATCTTCCTTTTAATGGTAATAGTATTGATTGGAACCCCTTCAAACTTTGAGGCACATCTCTGCTTCCATATTTCCCAGAGCATGAGGAAGGTTGAAAACATGCCTGCTAAGCTAAAAGCTGAAAGCATACTAGTTGCAGATAAGAAATCCAAGCACCTACTCGTAATTTGATCTCCCTGCCATATCTTGTTACTGATTAGTGGTAGCAGCCAGCCCCATAATTCCGATGCCAATTCACCATTGATGAACACATGGTTTAGGTCTTCATGATTTGGAGGGGAACAACAATTGCATTTAGAAGCCATTTGAATACCACAGTCCATAACCCTGCTATCAACTGGAATTGCCCGGTGGATGAGCTTCCATATGAATAGAGCTGCTCTAGGATTGAAAGCAGAATGCCACAATTTTGCCCAGGCTGGCCTTTTCATACCTCTAGTACGAATGAGATTGTAGGCTGATTTAATTGAGAAATTACCTGTAGCAGAACTCATCCAATAACAGATATCAGCCTCATTATTAAGCTGGATATTAGGGACATGGAAATCATTACCAATAAAACCCCAAGCCATATGCTGAGTGTTCCTGAGAACATCTCTAACAGGGAAGATAGGGATTACATTCCCATTATTTCTATTACTGGCCTGCAGTGTACTAAAAGCAGAACCATTCCCAGTCCAATTGTCTCTTAGGAAATCAATTGTTTCTCCAGACCCAACAAACCACCTACTATGTTCAAGTAAGATGTCTCTGGCCTGTCTGAAGACAGATTGAGGCATACCAGAAGGAAAAGATTTATTACTGCTAGAGATATGGGTTTTGATAAATCTCTGTCTAGCATATTGAGACCACAGTGATGACCCATGAACTATATTCCATAACATCTTAATAGCAAAGGCAATCTGGACACTTAAAAGGTCCCTAATACCAAGGCCACCCTCTATGCAAGGTTTCTGAATATGTGACCAAGCAATCCAATGCCTGCGCTTGATCCCTTGTTCCCCTTGCCAGAAGAAGGATGCACATTGGTTGTCCATAAAATTGACTATCTTTTTTGGGATAAAACAAGCTGATGCAAGATAGACTGGCATACTTTTAAGGACTGAGTCTATAAGCACTGCTCTGCCAGCTTAAGAAAGCAACTTGGATTGCCAACCTTCTAATTTGGCCTGAATCCTTTCAATAAGGAACTTGAAATCTGAACATAGGTATCTGCCCTTTTTTATAGGAATTCCCAGATACTTGATTCCTTCAGCTTGGTACTTGTAGCCAGTAAGTGTCCGAACAACTTGTATTAAGGAGAGTGGGGCCTTAGCTGACAGGATAAAGCAACTCTTGGCTGCATTAACCTTTTGACCTGAGCTACCTTCATATAAATTGATAAACTATTGAAAAGCCCTTATGTTTCTTCTGCTAGCATTTAAGAAAACTAGGGTGTCATCTGCATATAATAAATGGGAAATCTGCATTGTCCTTCTGGGCCCAGCATAGCCCTTAAGACCCCCAGTTTGGAATAGGGCTGATAAACCTCTGCTTAAAACCTCCGAAGCTATTATAAAAAGATAAGGTGCTATAGGATCTCCTTGCCTGATGCCTCTACTGGATTTGAAGAAGCCAGAAACAATACCATTGAAGTTAATAGAGAACCATCAGTTATATAGAAGCATACCAATTAGAGAAGTGAATCTAGTACTGAAACCAAACTTTCTCATCACTGCTAAAACAAAATCCCACTCCATTCTGTCATATGCTTTAGCCATGTCCAGCTTGAATATCATATTATGACCCCTAACTTTCCTGTTAATATCCATCATCAGCTGTCTAGCAAGAGATACATTATCCAAGATTAACCGCCCTTTCACAAAAGCACCCTGCTCCTTTGAAATTATATTAGGAAGAAGAGGAGACAATCTTTCTGAAATGATCTTGGAGATAACTTTGTAAGTGAAATTACATAGACTGATAGGCCAAAAATCATTGAATGATTTAGGTTCATGTACCTTGGGTATAAGAGTAATGAGAGAAGAAGATATTCCTCTTGGCAAGGGAAAGCCTTGGAAGAAAGCATTAACAGCATCACAGAAATCCTGTCCAATAATTTCCCATACTGCAGTAAAAAATTCCCAGAGAATCCATCTGGACAAGGGGAACTAGAACCTTTTAAGGACCATACAGCTTCTCGGATCTCTGAACGACTAGGCGGAGCACATAGAACTAAGTTCTGAGTTTCAGTGACAACCTGTGGGATGCAATTCAGTAAGTCAGAGTCCATGAGGTGACTCTTAGAAGAGAAAAGGCTTTTGAAGTAATTCTCAGCATGTTTCCTCAGATTTTCCTGATCAGAACACCATTCATTAGATTCCCCAACTTTTAGCCTTCTAATAATGTTTCTTCTCCTATTACACTGTGCAACAGCATGGTAGAAGGAGGTATTTCTATCACCTTATTCTATCCAGTCAACCCGGGATTTCTGATTCCAAAAAATTTCTTCCCTGAATAGAGCTTGACTAAGATTAGCATTGGCAGCATTCAACCTAATCTTATTATCTTGAGAAGGATCAGAGTCGAAAGAGCTTTACTTTGACTCTACATCAGCTTTTGCAGAATTTACTGCTGAATTAATATCCCCAAAAATTTCTTTATTCCAACTACGAAGTGAAGCCTTTACTATCTTTAGCTTGATAAAAAACCTTGTCAAAGGATTAGGGTCATAAGTTTGAGTTTGCTGCCAGGTGTCTGAGACAAGCTGATGAAAAGAATCATGTGTACACCACATCTTCTGAAAAATGAAACGGCCTGGATTGCTAAGCAATTTATCCATATGAAGTAATAAGGGAGCATGGTCCGAAGGACCTCTAGGAAGGTGTTTAACAGTCAACTGGGGAAAAGAGGATAGACAAAAGCTGTTCACTATCACTCTATCAAGCCTAGCCTTGATATTTGCAGAACCAATTCTGTTATTAGTCCATGTCATAGCATTTCCTATAAAACCAATATCAGTCAGGCCAGCAGAGCCTAAGCAACTGTTAAAATCAGCCATGGCAGCTAAGGCTAGCATTCCACCCCCTACTTTCTCTGAGGGGCGAAGAACACAATTAAAATCCCCCCCTATCAGCCAAGGGATTGAAACAGAAATAGCAAAAGAGGTAATATCGTTGAATAGAGATTGTCTTTGGTTAGGGTCACAAGAAGCATACACAAAGGAGTAATATGTACAAAAAGAATCACCTTTCTTCAAGCCAAGAGTTAAGTGTTAAGAGGAGGAATCAATAATCTCCAAATTAAAACTATCATGCCAGAACACCCAAATTTTTGGGTCTTGGAGGCTACTGCAAGCAAAACCCCCAAGCTTTATGTACCTCCCCAGGGGCGGGGCTTTATTTAAACTCACCATAGGTTCCAAGATGGCCACAAGATCGACCTTATTGGATTGCACAATTTCTTTCAGACATCTTCGGGTTCTAGAATTCCCTACTCCACGAATATTCCAAATTAATGATGACAGAATCATTGAGTCTCCCAGGGAAAATCTTCCATGAATCTAGCTTTAGATCTAGTGATAATCCCCTTATCTTGCTGCTTACCAACAATTTCAGCACAATGCAATTGATGATGTGACTGCATGAAGTCATTGTCCTGCAATGCTTTTTCTGATATCTGCTTGTTGATCATTAATAGCTCATTCATTTGCAGTTTACTTGAATCTTCTGTTCCAGATGTTGATTCCACCACAACAGTAGTATCCTTTTCAATCAATTTCATCTCCTCTGTGGGTAAAACAGACTCACTGTTACCACGGCCTTGATCACTCAGGTTACATATTTCCTGAATCTTACTATTATCCATACTGATAGGCAACATTTGATGCTCTAAATGATGCTGGGGGGTGCAGACTGGCTACCTGAATTTGTGTCTAGGCCTAAGGACTTCCCCTCCTTAGTCACCAAATTATGGTCATTGCTGATCGGTAGATTGGAATCCTGTAGCACTTCCACCGGAATACCAATCTGTTCCAACAGCTTAAATTTATTATCAATTGCCACATTCTGTCGAACAGTTAACAGACTATCCTGCCTTGGCCGATAAGTTTGTCTTGATTTCAAAACAACAGGTTCTTGAACCATTTGGATCCAGGCCATCCTGCCCTGTTTCTTTTTACATCCATCCTCTGAATGCCCCAGCTTGTGATAGGAAGAGCAAAGCGCCGGAACACGGCTATAGCTCACTTTTTGCCAATAGCCAACCCCATCCAAGTCAATCCAAAGCCGCTCATTACGCGGGGCTGATAGGTCCATTTCTACACATACCAGGGCCTCTGAAGTGTCTGATAATGCCAAGGATTTTTCATGTATACGCAAGACAGCGCCAAAATTTCCAGCTATTGACCGAAGATAGTCTTCATGGTACAAATTAGCCGGTAAGGCTGGAAAGCCAATCCAAACAGGAACAGTCGGAGGATCTGCATCAAAATTAAAGTCCGATGTCCATCGGAAGAAACGAAACAAAAAGCCTCTAATATAAAGGTTTTTCTGTATTAATAGCTTCATAAAATCCGCTTCACAGTCAATCCGCAACAGGAGATGTCTTGGATTTAGCTTGCTAATTATAACTTCTGAAGAGATCTTTAGCCGCTGCATCAAGAAACTCTTGATGTCCGAAAAAGCAGGATGGCCATAAGCACATTTGGCAACGATAGAGAAAGATAAGAATTGGATTGATGCTTGAATATCCTTCTTAGAGAAATACACCGCCGGCTCCCCTTGGTCTGTAAATGTAGGTTCCTTAACTGGGATTTCAATCTTCGGTCGCTGCCTGGACTCCATCAGCGCCTGAGCAAAGGTACGGCGAGGAATAGTAGCAGAAGAAGAAGCCTCCTCTGGAAACTTCATCATGGAGGAGGAAGCCCCCGCCACTCCGGCCATGGCCGGCGGGGAGGGGAGGGTACCAAACTCGACGATGATCGGAAGGGCGGGAAACACCAGAGTTTCTCACACTAGAAAATAAGAGAGAGAATTTTCTACCGAAGTGAATTTGCACCTACTCCACAGTGGTTTCTTACCCTTGTACAGCTCATAAGGAGTTTTCTTTAAGATAGACCTTACCATTGCCCTGTTGATGATGTAGCATGCTGTACTTACTACCTCAGCCCAAAAATATTTGGGTAGGGAGTTCTCACTTAACATGGTCCGTGCCATGTCTATTAGTGTTCTATTTTTCCTCTCCACCACTCCATTCTATTGAGGCGTCCTTAGTGATGAAAAATTGTGCGTATATCCTTGCTCTTCACAGAACTTGCTGAAATCATGATTCTCAAACTCTCCACCGTGATCACTTTGAATGGTAGTGATAAGATAACCTCTATCATTCTGAACTTTCCTGCAAAAGACTTGAAATTTCATCACGGCATCATTTTTATTGGCTAAAAAGAGCACCCAAGTGAATCTGGAATAGTCATCAACAATCACAAAATCATAAGATTTTCCTCTTAGGCTGGAAGTCCTAGTTGGACCAAAGAGATCAAGGTGCAACAATTCCAGAGGTCTAGCGGTAGAAACAAAGTTTTTATTTTTTGAAGGATATTCGTGTTGGCTTGCCTTTTGTGCAAGCTTCACAGATTTTATCACTTTCAAATTTTAATTTTGGCAATCCATTCACCAGATCATCTCTAGACAACTTGGATATTACTCCAAAACTAGCATGACCTAATCTTTGGTGCCATAACCATGCATTTTCATGATTGTTTGCTACCAAGCAAAAATCATCACAAGAAACATTATCAATATCAACAGTATAGACATTGTTATTCCTTTTTCTAATAAATTTAACCTCATTTGTGTTCTTGTTCAAGACAATGCAGTGGGTTTCATCAAAAATAATTTTAAAACCCTTATCACACAATTGACTTATGCTCAACAGATTGTGATTTAGACCTTTCACCAAAAGTACATCTTCAATAAGAATTTCAGAATTCTTACCTATGTTGTCAATCCTAATGATTTTACCTTTGTCTTGGCCTCCAAAGACGACTGAACCTCCATCCTTATCTTGCAGTGTAGAGAACACCTTGTCCCCTATCATATGCCTTGAACAGCCACTGTCCAAGTACCATTTCCTCTCCCTGACTTCAAGACATATCTGCAAGAAAGAAAATTCTCATGCAATTATTTTTGGTACCCAAGTTAGTTTAAGTCCGTAGGAGTTAGTCCAATTCTATGCATATCTTTTCTTGGTCCAAAAAACATGATTTCTTGGTGGACTTTTTTTGAACCAGTAATTTGCAATAACATAACCAAATCTACCACAATGATAACAGTTAACAGGTGCAAACTTTCTTTGGAACTGTCATGGTTTGGGTTGGACATGTTTTGGTTTAGGATTGGAACATGAAGCATGATTTTTATCTTTTTCATGAACAAAGGATGTGGTGATCTTATGCTCAAAAGACTTTTTATTTTGAGGAATGTATCCAAGACCTTCCTTTTGAAAATTGACTTTAACTCCCAATAAGTTATCTAGGTTTTGTTTACCTTTTAAAAATCTTGACAATGTGGACTGAAGTTCAGCCACTTCTTTATCCAAACTCGTAATTTTCTCTTCAAGTTCTGAGTTTGTTTGTAACAGACTTTCTCTTTCTTCCGTTACCTCAAACCATTCCTGTTCCAGTTTTTCAAATTTGACAAAAATATCTTCATGTGACAAATCATCAAGTTTCTTTTTAAGAGTTTTATTTTCAGATCTGATTTTCTTATATTTAGTATACAATTTTTCATATTCTGATTCCCATTGTTCATTAGAAATAAAATCAGGGTTAGAATTTACCTCCGGAGACCCATCTTCATGTGCCATAAGACACAAGCTCTCCAGCAGCTCTTGAATCTCCTCGTCGGACGGTTCATCCTCTTCGTCGCTCCATGTAGCGACCATAGCTTTGGGCTTCTTGTCTTTCTTGAATTTTCTCTTTAGGTCTGGGCATTCTCCTCTCATGTGCCCCGGCTTCTTGCATTCGTAGCATATGATGCTACTTGGTTTACTCGACTCACCCTTAGTTTGAGTGGGCTTCCTTTGCCCCTTTCTGAAATTGTCTTGGAAGTTTCTCTTTTTCCTTAGAAATCTTTTCACTTGACGAGTGATCATGGCTAATTCTTCTTCTTCGTTGCTCCCATCACTGGATTCTTCTTCTTGGGAGTCGTCATCGGATTGATGAGCTCTCAATCCAATCACCTTCTTCTTTTTGAAATCTTCATCGGCTATCCTCTTCACATTTATCTCATAGGTCATGAGTGACCCTATGAGTTCCTCGAGCGTGAGCGTGGACAGATTCTTAGAGTCTTCAATGACAGTGGCCTTGGTATTCCACGCAGGAGGGAGGGATCTCAAAACTTTTCTTACGAGCTCTGAGTTAGTGTAATCTTTCCCCAGGCTTTTGAGACCATTCATGATCTCAGTTAGCCTTGCGAACATCTCTGAAATTATCTCTTCAAGCTTCATCTTGAAGAGCTCATAATCTCGGATCAGAAGGTTGGCCTTGGTCTCTTCGACCTCGGACGTTCCCTCATATATGAGCCGTAGTTTGTCCCACATTTCTTTAGCCGAGCTGCACATGAAAACATGAGAAAATTCATTAGGGTGTATCGCACATTGCATAATATTCATGGCATTGAAATTAACAGTGCATTTCTTTATTTCATCGGGTGTCCATTTTTCTTCATCATCCCTGAGTTTGTAAGGACACTTATCCACAACTCTCCAAACTTCGTACTCTTGAGCCCTTAGAAAAACATGCATTCTATTTTTCCAGTACGAGTAGTTTGAACCATCAAAGAAGGGAGGACGGTTGATGGAGTGACCCTCGGGCATCATACCCTTGTTTGCCATTTAACCGGATCTTACTCTAGATCGTTTGATCTTGTGAAAGATAGAGCCTTAGCTCTGATACCAATTGAAGTTCCATGATTAAATAGCAGCCAAGAGGGGGGTGAATTGGGTATCAAAAATTTTCAAAACTAATACTAAATATAAAACACATCTTAAGAGCATGCAACCAACAGGTAGAGATCTAATGGAAAACAAAATGAATCTGGATAAATCAGCCCCTACAGCAGTTCTTCGGTACTAGGCGGAGTCCGGGAATCCAAAGATTCTCTTACACAAGGTATTTTCCTCCCGACAGGAGTGACCTTGTCGATCAGTATTTACCTTTCGATATACCAGAGATCTCCCGTAAAAAGGTTAATGAATCTAGATCTAAATACAGAAACTAGATGGTAATACGATATGCAAAAGAACAAGAGCAGAATGGAGGTAGAAGATATGGATCAAACCACTCAAGAGACAGTGATTTTTAGGTGGTTCGGATGCAACGACGGTAACCTACGTCCACCCCTCACACACGGTGAGGATTCACACACTATCTTGTAGGAAATTACAAGATCAACACCACATACACACACGTGAAGAGTATAGAACTCCCACAAAAGTGTAAGAGCACGGACACACAAGAACGTTGAAGAACAACGAAGAACTCACACACACACGGATCTGTCAAGATCCATACACACACAAGTGATTGAAGATTACAAGAAGATACAACTCAGCTCAAACACGAATGGAAGATGAAGAACAGAAAAATAAAGACACAAAACAAGCTCCCCCTTAATAGATGAAGGTAGTATATGATGAAGCTTGCTCCCAGCTTGATCTCCACTTGATTTGGATGCAGATTTACACTTGAAAACGTCAGCTCCTGGATGAAGAGTTTTCCATGAATCACTTTTCACGTGAATAGTATCAGCACCCTCTTCCTTGATAGCCTCCCCTTGTTCTTCCTTAAAAAGCCTTAGGGTTTATGACCCCAATGAGATCTTTTATAGATCTTGGAAGGTCAGGAGACAAGTCCCCAGACCAGATCCACAAATCACTCCTTGACTGAGACCAATGGGCTTAAACAAATGGGAGAAGCACCCTCTTCTCGAGCTTGAACCAGAAATTAAAAAAGGGCTACCTCGAGGATTCCGGTCGACCAGAAATATGGGGGCGGTTGACCGAAACCTGTAAATATTGATGTTTTTCATTTCTGGGAAATCCGGTGGACCGGCCACTGCCCACTGGTCGACCGGCCACTGCCCACTTTTGAAGTTCTTCGTTTCTGGAAAATCTGGTCGACCGGCCCTAGGGTGTTGGTCGATCGGAATGGCCCAGTCCTGCAAAATTGAATTGTTAGCCTAGTGAAATTTATCAAAGTGCCAATGGCTTTAAGTGAAAGATTGTTTCATGCAAGGGGTTTGTTTGACTAGGTTAACTCAGTTTGAAAACATTGATGCTTGAGATCTTTCCACAGGATAATTAAACTCAACCTAAAACCCCTTTGACTCGTGTTTTGATTCCATTGACACGGACCAAGATAAAACCTTAACTCTGAGTTTTGTTATCATCAAAATCATTCAAGGAGACTCAACAGATCTTGAAAACCTTGCTCTTGGATGAAGAACTCTTGGACGCAGCACTGTTCATGGAGCTACAGTAGCCGCCCTCTTTCTCCCTTGGCAGCCCCCTTTGATCACCATTGAGTGATTAGGGTTTCTCTCCCCCAAGAGATGTTTTTATATAACTTGGATGGTCAAGGATAAGCCAAGACACAGATCCATAATTCCAGTGATGTTTGGAGACTTTTGGGATTAAAAAACCATCGATAGATGCTTCAGCCTCATGGAGAAAAATAAGTCAACAATGGAGGCTTCGAAGCTGGCGGTCGACTGGGCATAGGGGGGCGGTCGATCGAAATTTTACAGAGATTGAGCCTTTCAACGCTGGGAAAACCGGTCGACCGGACCCTATATGGCGGTTGACCGCGCCTGGAAAAACCTGCATTTTTAGTGGCGTTAGCCAATGAATCATAGCCTGTAAACAAATTACTTTGAAACCACTTCTTGTGCCAAACAATATGAGTTGGTTTGACTTATCTTGGGCATTTTTGAGGCACGATAGAATTAGGTATTTTGCTTTGATGGAAGATGGCTTGAGAAGGATTTAAGCAAGTTATCAACCTATTTATAGTGCCATGGTTTTTTTATTATCAAAATCATCTAGAGAGACTCAACATGGTTTACGTAAACCCCCCTAGGGGGGTTTGTAATTTTTTTTAAAATGTTTTTTTATTTTCTGGTGGGGAAATGAGAGTTTACGCAGACCAGGCTAGATAAACCTGCGGACTAGGTTGGGGGTACCAGCTTGGTCCACGGACCCACTTGGGGGTCCAAGAGAGAGAGGGGGGAGATTCTATAAATTCCCCATTTTTTTATTTTGGGTCCCCCTTTGACTCAATGTGAATGCAAGTGCAAAAGGATACGGACTTACTGGAGTGCGCAGAACGAGGTTGACCCGGTGCCATTCTTCGTGCGTGGCTATTTTCTCTGCTCTTAAACCCTTCCTTCTCTCAACCTCTAGACATCTCGTAGACTAGTACGTTGATTGGAATCGAGGTAGAACGGGGGTAGGAGCAAGCTGGGACTAGGACTGGGGAGTTGGGTGAAGAAGGCCAGGGGAGGCGCACGTCCTCCTGGGTGCGATCACTCTTGGGGCGAACTTCTCCCCCAGGGTGGGCTGTCACTGAGGGGGGTGCACCGGGGCTGCTCCTCATTGTCTTGTGCTATCCTTTGGCGCGGTTATGCTCCTGGGGTGTTGATGTTGACCTGTGGGGGCCAATTATGAGGTGGTAGCATTGCCGCACGCAAGGTGTTCGGGGATGGTCCCCACACACACCGTGCTGTAGAACGGTTTGGCTAGTAGGCTTCCCTAGCTCGTATCTGGCCCAACGACCGGGATAGTAGCTCGTTGGTGTTGAGTGATGGCGTTTCTAGGGTGTAAGGGCCTGGCCTTAGTGAGATATGTCATGCCGCACGGCTAGCTAGTGTGTAGTCCCAGGTTGGCCCAGTGGCCAAAAGTAAGCGGCCCGTTGCCACGTGTCTGAGGGTCGAGGATGGTCCCAACTTGCTGTAGAGTTGCTGCATGATGCGGCAAGTGCGTCCAAGCCATGGGTTGTCCCCGACTTACTGTAAAATTGTTGGAAAATGGGCGCCCATAAGGTGTTCAGGAAAATTCCCAACATGTAACTACAAGTCGTACGAGTCGGCTAACGGCTCTCAGAGCCCAAGGTTGACTGAGGGAGGTAATCCTTTAGCGTTAGAATGCTGGAGGGAGGCATTTTGAGAGCGATTTTTGACCTCGTTGCTAGGTGCCGTATGGCGCAGCGTGCTACTGGGGTGCCCCTGGGTTGGCCCAGGTGGTCGAGTTGAAGGTGGGTAGTGCCGGATGCTGGATGGTCGTGGGTGGTCCCCGCTAGTTACAAGTGTCACCATGAGTCATGGCAAGTCGGTCGGGGCCCTCGGTCAGACCTAGAATGCCATAGAGATGTCGAGCACATAATGCCTGGAAGGTGTTCGAGAAAATTCCGGGACCTTTATTTCTTGCTTTTTCCTAAAAAAAAGTATGGGTACAACAATAGCCAAAAAGTGTTTGAGGTAAATGATTTACCTGACCCGAGTCTATTTCCTTACAACCATATATGATATAAAATGGAATGCCCTGGAACCCTAATGGCCAACCACGCAATGCTGACTCAGAATCAGACACCGTCGCACCGATTGGTGACGCGTTTGTATTGGCCTAAGCCCGAGGCTAATGGAGGAAACACTAAAGCAGTAGACAAGGATCTTGGCCCACCACAGCACCAAGACCTATTCGCGATGATGATTTCTGCCTTCCAAAGTGAGACAACAATATGATGTGTTTTGTAAAATTGGTTGCAAACCATGATGGGAATCTGCCCCTTCAGTGCTTCCGTTAGACATTCATCCTCGGGGGGAGAAGAAAGAAAAATGGGGATAAACCTTACAAGAGGACCTGGCAAAACCGTTAAAATGAGAAGCGAGAGAGCAAGCTTACACTACTCCTACCTTTCGGGCAACTTCAGATCATCCTTAAAGTTCTTGACTTGGCATATTACCACTTGAATACATGTTTTTTCCTTTATTTGCTTGTAGGACTTTGCTTATTTCGAGCCAGGCACGGTCACGACCAGGCTCTTTTTATTATTATTAGTTTCGAGGGAGGTTTTTTTATTTGAGATGACATTTGATTTTGTTCCCTCTTATATGCCTACAGGGACACTGCCCTCTTCTCGTGTTTTGACCACACTTGAGGAATGGATCCGAATCTCACCGTAGGGGATTCGTATTTCAGCCACCCTGCTCAACATTTTAAGGGCGTCGGCTATCTTGGTTGGTCGAGTGGAAGAAGAAAAGGAGGACTAAGGCCTTCGGATGCCTTCGGGGAGAAGACCTGTTTTGGCATTACTACTGAAGTTTTAAAACACGTGAGTGTGTGCATGTTATCTTTCCTTTTAAAAGGATAGATCGACATGGCCCGACAAAAGTCTCCTCGATTTTGGTAGATCAAGACCCATAACCTACTAGGACTTTAATGTGCCCTATCCTACCATGTAGGATGAATGCATGACTTGAAAATGCATGACCGGTGCCAGGCGCTTGACAACTATTTTTGTGTTTTTGTCTTCTTTTTTTGTTTTTGTTTTAGCTATGTACAAGTCCTACGGGTAGAATTTCTTCAAATAAACTCCATTCCATGGGTGTGATGAGTGCCCATCTTTATGTAATAATTCATAACAAACACACCATTTCACATGCACATAATTAGCATATTTTACAACTAACCTCAATTTCACATAAATCGGGCCTTTCACACAAATTAACTTAATTTGTGCATAATTATTCAATGAAAGGGAGTTGAGGGCCATGTGCATTAATTTCATATTGCATAATTAAGAGAATTTGAGATGTTTATGCACAACGTGATAATTTTATTGGACTAAATAAGAATTGTGTGCATGCAGGATGCTCAAGGCATTCAGTAGATGAGCCAGGGGTGAAGCAGTCATAAGACCAGCCCAAGGGTTGCCCTAGGGCGCCCTCCTCCTCTTTTGACCAAGTCAAGGCAGCCGCCATTCCCTTTTTTGTGTGAAAGGAGAAAAAGGAAGGATTTATTTTGATTTATCTTGGAGAGAAATTCTAGGAGAGAAAATAGGAGGAGATCTCCCTCATTTAGAAAACCCAAGGGGGGAGCCCAAACCCTAGCCCAAGAAGGGGGCGCCCTCTCCTCAATTTCAACGACGAGTGATTTGTGCAATCAGGGTGCTACAGTTCAACCCCTTCAGCATCCACTAACCTGTAGGCATTTTCCGAAAAGACTTCTTTGACAATGTAGGGACCTTCCCCGTTTTCTTGCAGTTTACTTTTAGGACCAGTGGCTTCAGTGAGTTTCCTCTTTAGGATGATTTCACCTTCTTTGAACTTCATCTCAAGCACTTTCTTGGCATAAAAACATGCAATTCTCTGATGATAGACTTGCGCATGATCAGTCGCGATCATTCACTTTTCATCTAATAGTTCCAACTAGGCAAACAAATTTTCTCGGCGCTGCTCGAGATCGAGCTCGGGATCCAACTGCACTCTTAGTGAAGGGACAAATATTTCATATAGGAGTACTACCTCTGTCCCACAAATTAAGGCATAAGGGGTTTGCCCTGTGGGAGTGTAGACAGAGGTACGATAAGCCGAGGGAGCCTCGACGAGGCGATCTGGCCAATCAGAATAATGATGAGATTTACATGTTTTCTTTATGATTCTTATGAGAGTTTTGTTCGTAGCTTCCACTTGACCATTACCTTGTGGATAATATGGAGAAGAATGGTACAAATTAATACCATATTTACCGCACATGTCGCATAGCTCTTGCGAAGTGAACTGCGGCCCGTTGTCGGTGACGAGATCCCATGGGACGCTGAGCCTGACGAGGATATTGCGCTTGATGAACTTCACTGTGGATGCCTTGACTTTTGTGAATGCTTCAGATTCCGCCCATTTCGTGAAATATTTTGTGATAGTGAGAATGAAGGACTTTCTTTGAACTTCTCCAGTTCTATCCTCCAGAGGACCGACCACATCAAATGCCCACATGGCAAAGGACCAAGGAGCGATGAGAGGGTGAAGTGAAGATAAAGAAGCATGGATTTTGTCCTCATGAAGTTGACACTTGGCATAGTGACGGACAAATCGAGTGCAGTCCTCCTCCATAGTGGGCCAATAGTAATGCTTGAGGAGTTTCTGCGGTAGCATGCGACCATTGACAAGGCCACTACATTCACTAGAGTATGCAACTTCGACAACTGCATGGGATTCAATTTCATCCAGGCATCTAAGGTAGACCCCCTTGAGGGACCTTCTATGCAAGACACCACCTATGATCATGAAACCTGCGGAGGCACGGCGAATAGCCTGCCTATCAGGGGAGGTAGCATATTCGGGGAAGGATCTATCATGGAAGTAGTTCTCAATGTCAAAGAACCACAGATTGCCATCGTCGAGATTGACTTTGGGCTCGTGAGAGAGGGAATGCACTCGAGGAACAAGTTCTTGGAACTACTCAAACCACGGATCAGAATGTGAAGGGACGTGCATTCTCTACACAATGATGGTTTTCAAGGATTGCCCTAACAGAATTGTGAGTGAAGAGGATAGAGAAGCCAATGAATCGGCTAGAATGTTCTGGGCCCTAGGGGTGTGCACTAGGATGAGCTTCCTAAACCGCCGGACTACTTTGCTGACCAAATCTTGATATGACTTCAGCTTTGAGTCCCGGGTTTGGTACTTGCTGAGGGATTGTTAGAGTATCAGTTGGGAATCTCAAATTATCCTTAAGTCTTTGACTTTGAGAATTAATGCCATCTTGAGACCAGTGAGGAGTGCCTCATACTCAGCCACATTGTTGGTGCCAGGAAAGGATAATTGGTAGGCACGTGGAATGATCACCCCTCTAGTGAGAGAAGGACGGCTCCTATACCACATCCCATGGAATTTAGCACACTGTCGAAGTAGAGAACCCACGAAGGTTCACCATTGATAATGACTCCTAACTCTTCGTCTGGGAAATCTTCATCGATAGGAGAGTATGTAGGAAGTGGATGGTGAGCAAGATGATCAGCAATGGTGTGCCCCATGATAGCCTTCTGTCTCACGTAGGTGATGTCAAACTGATTAAGGAAACTTTGCTACCTCATCAAATGATCTATCAAAACGAGCTTTTTGAGCAAGTACTTGATCGGGTCCATTCGGACCAGAAGTTTAACTTTATGAGCTTGAAAATAATGTTTCAACTTTTGGGCTACCCAAACGACGGCCGCGCAAGTTCTTTCCATGATAGTATACCTCTTCTCAACATCATTGAACAGTTTAGATAGGTAGTAAACTACTCGTTCTCTCTTCTCGTCGTCATATTGGGCCAGAGCTGCTCCAACGATGGGGACATCACCTCCCGTGCCCACACTCACGGCTCGCCTCCTCACCCCAGAAGCATCCGACATGGTCTAGTCATTTATTTTGAGTCATATGTTGTATTTTCATATTTTATTTGAGTCATATCATTGTAATTTTCCTTTTATTTGAGTCCAGTACCTAGGTTAATGAGTCATCTACCTAAGTTAAGTGTCATAGGGTTGATTAGATTAGTTAATGGGCCCAATTCATTGGGCTAGGCCCAGGGGCGCCCCCTACCCCCTTGGTTATTTGTCATTGTAGCAAGAGTTAGGGACTTTTTGTAAAATGTGGGCTGCCTATATATAGGACCCCATTCCCCCCCATTTGAAGTCAATGAAATTGCCATATATTGAGTTCCAAAAAAAATCAAGTTTCTTGTGGAGAGAATCCATTAGTGGGGTGTGAAGTCCTAGGGTGAGAAGCCTCTCTCTCTCTCTCTCTCTCTCTCTCTCTCTCTTCCCCCCTCCCCAAACTCTCCTCTCTTCTCCACCTAGGCTCCACCTCATCCACACACCACTAGCCACCCCAATTACCTCATCACTTCCCTAGGTGCATTCATTACCCCTCCACCAACTCCCACCAAATCTCCTCCCTCCCTAGGAGAATCTTGGACTTCCCAACACAATCCACCCTAGTCCCCACACAATCTTGCAACTCCCAAGGGGAATTTGAATTGTTTCCCTCCACTCTCTCCACCCTTTCCACTTCTCTTCACCATTAGTCACATCCCTCTCCTATCTCTTGTGCCAATGAAGCTAATCCCAACCAGCCAGTTCGCAGCTCAGAATCAACAGGGGAGCAGCAGCTTGCAGAGGTGACCCCGACTTCATCCCGACGTCCTTGGAGGCCCAAGTGGTACCGTCGGAAGCGTCTCCCTATCTTCTTCACAACGGCGGTGGTCTCGTCTCAACCTGAGCTCGTGGCTACCCGGGGGAGCTGATCTCCCCACACTGCACGTCTTCCTCCAGACTGGCAACCTGAAGCCGCTTGCAGAGCCTCCCACGGCCAACCCCTTAAAGATCTGGAGGCAGAGCTTGACTAAGAGCTTCGTCTACACGTCTTCTTCCAGTACGAAGAAGCGGCATCCCGTTCGGCATCTGTAGCTAAGAGTTCTCAATTTCCTCCCTCAGGTGCGTTGTTCTGTCCACTCTGGGACTGAACAGACACCTGATCACAGTTCGGGCTATCTCTATCTACTTCGACCTTCTCCGACATCCCCGTGAGTATCCATTTGAAAAGGACTCAACAAAGAATCCAGCGAGTCCAGCCTCGCCTGAATCAGATATCAGGAGCGCCCGTGGTGACCTCATCTTCCTGCTACAGTGGTACCGTAGCTGTCAGAAATAGAAAGCAGAGGCACTGTTCATGACCCTGCCCCGACCATTGCCGTCATTCTAAAATTCTCCCAAAAATTGGACGTCTTCTTGAGTCAACTACGAAGATTTTGCCACTAGTTTCGTCGCCAACGGAGCTCGGGGGAGTCCGCAGTAGTGCCGACACTGACTGTTTGTCCTCTATTCCAGAGAGTGGATAGAACAGTCATCATCCTTTCATTTAGTTCCTAGATTGATTCTCCCCTTCCCGCCTGGCTAGCTTAGAGCCCCTCCCTGTGGGAGGTAGTGTTTGAATGTAATTTTGGCTTCCCTTTCCCAAGTTCAACCCCCTTGCATGGGGCGTAGTGATGTAAAACCTTGAACATGTCGAAGCTACACCGGCGCGGCGTGTGGGGAACCCACGCTTCCCCGCTCGCCCACGTCTCCGAGCGGGACCGGTTTCTTCAAGCCGGTCGAGTAAGTGCTCTATCCCTTGCTCATATTTGGTGCCTTGTTCTTTCAATATTACCTCATAGCTCCGCTGGCCCGTGAGAGTTAGTGCCCGGTCCGCAAGCTCCATTGCTTCGAGTGGCCGCCGTGGAAGAGAGTGTGACCCGTGCCCTCGGCACCCAGGTTGGCCCCATTGAGTTGGACCTCCAAACCCTTGGGAAAAAAAACCTTGGCCTTGCTGGCCCTCTACCAGCAAGGGCCCATCCCTCACAACCTCCACTCGGCATCGCCGAGTTACCACGGGATTTGGGTGAGTGTCGGGTGAGTGGCCGCCAATTTTGGTCCATTTCTATTGTGAATTATGCTTGCTTGTTAAAGTTCAAGGTGCTTCGGTCTTGTGACTATCACCCCAAGGTTGTGTCACATCAATTGGTATCAAAGCAAGTCATTGACTTGTCTCTACAAGTCAAGTCCTAGGGCACACTTGCATTGGAGTCATCATCGGTCCGACCCTTGCATTGTCCACCCACCATTGTCATCGTTGAGTCTAGGGTCAAATGGCCCCTCTCCCAATCATATCCCATGGATACCTACCTAATGGAGAGCCCACGGAAATTGATTTCAATGACTTAGAGTCCGATAGTTGGGTATCCCCCGATATCGTTGCCTCTCTTTCTAGGACCGGACAAATTATGCACAATGGAGACCAAGTCTTTGTTGAATTCCATAGATGGTTTGGAGAGACTAAGTATTTTGATGGGGCTCGGTGTCAAGTAGGAACATTGGCAGGTCCATGCATAATCCTAGGTAAGAAATGGTTAGATGAAAGGAATGCCGACATCGACCCAACACATCGGACTTGCCTAGTGCATCCGCCACACCTTCCAGGAACCTTTAAATTCAACAACCTTGTACTTTCCCATCTGCCGGAGTCCCACCCTTGTTCACCACCCCGGGTGCACCACACATCGGCTAACATCACCCCACCCTCAAAGAACCTTCCCACCCCATTAGCTTTAGAAGAAGTAGCCCACTAACTTTGCCACATGGAGACAAATGCCCCTCCAGATCCTTTCCCTTCCATGGAGGGCACCCATGTCCAAATTGAAGGGGAAGCCTCGCATAAGGATCTTCACCCTACATGACCCTCTCTAGATAAGGACAAACTCATTTTAAAAGAAACCCTTGTTAGGTGGCTAAGGGAGAGCTCAATTAGAGATATCATGACCCATATCTATCTACCCGTGGAGCAAGACCTCCCTATAGTGCCCATCTTCTTCCATCACACCACCATCCAATCCTCTCACCAAGTAGAGAACCTAGGGGAACTTATCATGGGCTTAGCTTGGCAAATGGAGTTGACCGGCATGTTGACCACAATGGACAACCAACCAAGGAGCCTTGACCTCCTACACCTATGTGTCGGATCCATCACCTCGGTATACACCATTGGTTGCTACACTAGTGACCTCCTTCTATTCCTCCCTACACCCGATGAGCCCAACCTTCTCCTTAATTTGGAGCTTCTTATATCAGGTAGAAAGCCAAACCCCCCCCCCTCATGGCCGACCCACCCACCAAGAACTTCACCCCAATTGTTTCATTAGAGGAGGATGACCCACCACAATTTGAGGATCTTGAGGACATAGGGCCCCTCCCCCTTAGTAACCCTTTTCATAATCCCTTTGATCCCTTCCAATGGGAACCGTGGAACCCATGTGACCCAACCACCTTACCCACCGCCCCTTTCCTACCCTCACCCATCATGTTGGGCCAAGCTCACCTCATCCATAACCCATGTAACATCAAAGGAGCCATGACCTTAGGCAACACCAACCTAGATATAGAGGAAATGCCCCACCCCATATCCACCTTCCTAGATCCCTTCGACCCTTTCACATGGAAGTTCAAAGGTCGTCCCACATCTATACGCATGGAAGTCACCTTTGGGATAAGCATGCATGTGCCTAAGTTTACCACACCACTTGGCATGAACACTATGTTGGATCCATTCATTCACATCACCCACATGTCAAGTAGGAAACAAGAGTGGTCCATATTTGGGTGTAATGGTCCTCCTTCATTCATCATGGGTCGTAGGCATGATAGGAGTATTCATGGATGTCCGGGTCCCCCGGCATTTGTCACCCCCATGCATGACTGGATCACCTATGGATGCCCTGGTCCTCCCCATTCCATCAAAATCTTCTTAGCGTCAAAGCATGATTGGTCTACTATTGGTTGCCCAGGTCCACCCATCACCCCTAGAATGTCCGCATTCACAAAATGACATGAAAATCTTCGCAAGCACATCAGCAAAGAAAATGAGATTTATAAAAGGCAGGCTGACTCCCCTCGGCGTCACCAAGAATTTCACGTGGGTGACTTTGTGATGGTGAGGACAGAGAGGCTCTCCCGGGAGCCATCTCCAAATTGAGGCCTCGTGGGGTTGGTCCCTTCCAGGTTCTGAGGTGCATCGGCACTAATGTCTATAAGTTATATCTTACCGAGGAGTACAGAGTGAGCCCCACATTCAACGTGGTCGACCTAGTGCCATATAAGGGTCCCACGGTGATACCCAGTGAGGATATTGAGCCCACACCCCTCATTGAGAGAGCACCCACCCGTGAGAAGAGTCCTCTAGCCAGGAGAGCCCGGCGTAAGCGAATTGAGCAAATATTGGATGAACAGGTCACTGCCATCAGGAGCAAGGTGTATGAGCGCTATCTCGTCGGGTGGATGGATCAGTCTCCTTCAGAAGACTTGTGGGCGGTATCACTTCTACACCCTCCGAGGAGGGAAGGACTCTTACTCGACGGAGTCGAGTTCTCTGCACCGCGGGAGTATGATGGGGACATCACCTCCCGTGCTCACACTTACGGCTCGTCTCCTCGCCCCAGAAGCATCCGACATGGTCTAGTCATTTATTTTGAGTCATATCTTGTATTTTCATATTTTATTTGAGTCATATCATTGTAATTTTCATTTTATTTGAGTCCAGTACCTAGGTTAATGAGTCATCTACCTAAGTTAAGTGTCATAGGGTTGATTAGATTAGTTAATGGGCCCAATTCATTGGGCTAGGCCCAAGGGTGTCTCCTACCCCCTTGGTTATTTGTCATTGTAGCAAGAGTCATGGACTTTTTGTAAAATGTGGGTTGCCTATATATAGGACCCCATTCCCCCCATTTGAAGTCAATGAAATTACCATATATTGAGTTCCAAAAAAATTCAAGTTTCTTGTGGAGAGAATCCATTAGTGGGGTGTGAAGCCCTAGGGTGAGAAGCCCTTCCCTTCTCTCTCTCTCTCTCTCTCTCTCTCTCTCTCTCTCTCTCTCTCTAAGGGGGCCGCCCCCCTCTCTCTCTCTTCCCCCTCCCCAAATTTTGAATTTCCCCTCTCTCTCCTCTCTCCTCTCTCCTCCACCTAGGCTCCACCTCATCCACACACCACTAGCCACCCCAATCACCTCATCAATTCCCTAAGTGCATTCATTACCCCTCCACCAACTCCCACCAAATCTCCTCCCTCCCTAGGAGAATCTTCGCCTTCCCAACACAATCTACCCTAGTCCCCACACAATCTTGCAGCTCCCAAGAAGAATTTGAATTGTTTCCCTTCACTCTCTCCACCCCTTCCACTTCCCTTCACCATTAGTCACCTCCCTCCCCTATCTCTTGTGCCATTGAAGCTAATCCCAACCAGCCAGTTCGCAGCTCAGAATCCGTAGGGGAGCAGTAGCTTGCAGAGGTGACCCCGACTTCATCCCGGCGTCCCTGGAGGCCCAAGTGGTACCGTCGGAAGCGTCTCCCTGTCTTATTCGCATCGGCGGTGGTCTCGTCTCAACCTGAGCTTGTGGCTACCTGGGGGAGCCGATCTCCCCACACTGCAAGTCTTCCTCCAGACTGGCAACCTGAAGCCGCTTGCAGAGCCTCCCACGGCCAACCCTTTAAATATCTGGAGGCGGCACTTGACTGAGAGCTTTGTCTACACGTCTTATTCCAGTACCAAGAAGCGGCATCCCGTTCAGCATTCGGAGCTAAGAGTTCTCAATTTCCTCCCTCAGGTGAGCTGTTCTGTCCACTCTGGGACTGAACAGACACCCGATCACTATTTGGGTTGTCTCTATCTACTCCTACCTCCTCCGGCATCTCCGTGGGTATCCGTTCGAAGAGGACTCACATCGAATCTAGCGACTCCAGCCTTTCCTGAATCAGAGATCAGGAGCGCCCGTGGTGACCTCATCTTCCTACTGCAGTGGTACCGTAGCAGTCAGAAATAGAAAGCAGAGGCACTGTTCATGACCCTGCCCCGACCATCGCCGTCATTTTGAAATTCTCCCAAAAATTGGACGTCTTCCTGAGCCAACTAAGAAGATTTTGTCACTGGTTTTGTCGCCAACGGAGCTCAGAAGAGTCCGCAGCAGTGCCAACACCGACTATCTGTCCTCTATTCCGGAGAGTGGACAGAACAGTCATCATCCTTTCATTTAGTTCCTAGATTGATTCTCCCCTTCCCGCCTGCCCGGCTTACAACCCCTCCCTGTGGGAGGTAGTGTTTGAATGTGATTTTGGCTTCCCTTTCCCAAGTTCAACCCCCTTGCATGGGGCGTAGTGATGTAAAACCTTGAACATGTCGAAGCTACACTGGCGCGGCGTATGGGGAACCCACGCTTCCCCGCTCACCCACGTCTCCGAGCGGGACCGGTTTCTTCAAGCTAGTCGAGTAAGTGCTCTATCCCTTGCTCATATTTGGTGCCTTGTTCTTTCAATATTAGCTCATAGCTCCGTTGGCCCGTGAGAGTGAGTGCTCGGTCCGCAAGCTCCATTGCTTCGAGTGGCCTCCGTGGAAGAGAGTGTGACCCGTGCCCTTGGCACCCAGGTCGGCCCCATTGAGTTGGACCTCCAAACCCTTAGGAAAAAAACCTTGGCCTTACTGGCCCTCTACCAGCAAGGGCCCATCCCTCACAACCTCCACTCGGCATCGCCTAGTTACCCCGGGATTTGGGTGAGTGTCGGGTGAGTGGCCACCAATTTCAGTCCATTTCTATTGTGAATTGTGCTTGCTTGTTAAAGTCCAAGGTGCTTCGGTCTTGTGACTATCACCCCAAGGTGGTGTCACATCAAGACTCTTCCGTGGTGGACACATAGAGCAATAAAGGTCGACCTGGGATCGGGGGTGCCAAGACAAGATGTTTAAGGAGATAGCTCTTCAAGTCATCGAAGGCCTTTTGACATTTATCATTCCAATCAAACTCCGCCTCTCTTTTGAGCATATCGTAGAAGGGCTTGCATCTCTGAGAGTGATAAGAAATGAATCACCTAATAAATTGCAAACATCTAATCAATCCTCGAACTTCCTTAATATTCTTAGAAAGAGGCATCTCGACGATGGCGTTAGTTTTATTGGGATCGATCTCAATCCCTCTCTTACTGACGGTGAACCCTAAGAGCTTTCCTGAGGATAACCCAAATATGCACTTCTTGGGGTTCATTTTGAGCTGATGCTCCCGAGACCGCTGGAGAACCACGAGGAGGACTTCTGCATGACCACTCTTGGTCTTAGACTTTACTAGAATGTTATCCACATAGACTTCCATATACGCATGCATCATGTCGTGGAAAATTGCCATCGTGGCTCTTTGATAAGTAGCTCCGGCATTCTTGAGTCTGAAAGGCATGACGACGTAGCAGTAAGGCCCCCACGGGGTGGTGAATGATGTTTTCTCCTGGTCTTCCTCTGTGAGGTGGATCTAATTGTACCTCGAAAAGCCATCCATAAATGACAACATTTCATAGCCGGCGGTATAGTCTACCAGGACATCTATGTGTGGAAGAGGGAAATCATCCTTAGGGTAGGCCTGGTTGAGATCACGGAAGTCTATGCAAATCCAGACCCTGCCATTCTTCTTCATGAAGGGACGATGTTAGCTACCCATTGAAGATACAAAACTACCCTGATAAACTTCGCTTTATGAAGTTTGTCAACTTCTGCTTTGACCTTAAGGGCGAGCTTAGGATGAAGCCACCTTAACTTTTGCTTGACAGACTTCGCATCGGGCATTAGGATGAGGCGATGCTCCACTAGTGAAGGATATAGACCTGACATATCCTCGTAGGACCAAGTAAAGCTATCAAGAAATTCTTCAAGCACTGCTACAATGGCAGCTTCTTCTTCCTTACTCAGGTTGACACTTATCAGAACGATCTTCGGGTTATCCTTGGTGCCAAGGTTGATCTCCTTAGTGGACTCATCGACTGAAGTACTCGGCTCATCAAACCTTCTTGTTCCATCAACATAAGGGCTCACATGATCAGTACTGTAACGATCCAAGATCTGGATACCAGGTCAAACCCGATACTGTTGTGTCCCTGGTGATTTTGATGATGTCAAACACTATGACTTATTTATGAGTCTTCTATGGTTTTGATAATTTTATTATTACATCTCTAAATTTATACAAAGAATAGGTTGACAAATTGGTTCAAGCAGTTCAGAAGGTCAGAAAGTTCAGAAATGTTATTCCAGAAAGTTTAGTTTATGCAATTTCATATGCTTATATATTGTGAGAATTCATAAGATAGTTTCATGAAGTTTCATGCAGATATTCATGTACAACAAGCCCAATGTCCTATTTATGTGGAAACATGTCCAAATGAAGTCCAGCGTCGATGCAACAAGGCAAGGCATCAAGAGTCAAGCTAATGGAGTTGACGCAGTCATCAGAAATCAAAGTCATAGAGTCGACACAGCTATGAATCCCAGTGAGTTTTCTTGCAAGCGCTTGAGTAAGAAGTCGACGCAATCAGGTCTTGCATCGACGCAACAAGGTTATCCAATACAGCATCAGCAGCAGAAAAAGTAGATCAACCAAGGATGCGTCGACCTCATTTCAACAGTGCGTCGACGCATGTGTTGCAAACAGAACACGTTGTCAGGGCATTTCGTGAAGGCTGAGTCGACTCTATCTTCTTAGTGAGTCAACGCACCGGAAGTCATTTAGACTAGCACGTGATTAAATCAAGCAAATCATATGCCTTAGAACTCAATTATTGGCACATGATCGGAGAACACGTGGCAGTTATTCAAGAAGGCTCCTGGAGGAGAATATTATACTGGGACACCCGGTCCAATGGAATTTTAGATCTGGATATAAGGATTAACAGAAAATCCCATTTTTCGTTCTATATATTTGGGCCTTGTTCCTTCGAAGAAGGCTGTTGCAAGTAAGGGGCTGCGTTGGATATTGCAGGGCTTCTGGGTAGCTCAGTTCGAAGAGGATTCTAAGAGAAAAGCTGAGAGAATAAAAAGAAAGAGAAGGAGATAGAGAGCCCGTTTCTGAAGCAAGCAGACCCAGTTCGTGAGTTGAAGATCTGAGTGCAGCTGTGAAGTATTCTTGAAGCTTCGTTTGAAGAAGTGGCTTGTGGATCAAATCCAAAGCCGTCTGCTCCCTTGGAGATACAACTCGTCTATTTTCTTCTTTGTTTCCTTGTTTCTTTCTTTTAAATATTGTATTTTCGATACCCTATTTTTGGGATCGGGAGAAGCTGTGTATCAGCAGGTCAGAGGATTGGTTCCTCGTTGTAGGATTGGTTCCCCGAAAGCTATGAATCAGCAGGTGTAAGGGATTGGTTCCTTCAAAGCTGTGGATCAGCGGATTAAACTGTATGTCAGCGGAATCCTCACTCGGTTTGAGTGGAAGGTGGATGTAGGTCTGTTGGGTGCAGACTGAACCACCTAAAAATCATTGTGCATCGTGGTTTGGTTGTGTGATTGTTTTACTCTCGCACGATTTGAATTTACAGCATACAAGTTTATATACATTTGGGAAAGTCAATCTAAATTGGTATATCAAAATGTGTTCACACACACCTTGCGAGATGAGAGTTTCTGGACTTAAACCTTTGCCTAGTACTAGCTTAATTGATCATCTATTCGTGGTAAGTGTTTGCTGGAAGTCTTTGGACTGAGTGTTGCTTAAAGTGGTGTCCAGAATTGTTTCTCTGCCATGTGTTCGATAGTGGTTTTGTCAGAACTAGAAATTGCTAAGTGATGTGACACCACCTTGGGGGTGATAGTCACAAGAACGATGCACCTTGGACCTTATCAAGCAAGCATAATTTGTAATCGAAATGGACCGATATCGGCGGCCACTCACCCGACACTCACCCAAGTCCTGGGGTAACTTGGTAATGCCGAGTGGAGGTTATGAGGGCTGGGCCCTTGCTGGTAGAGGGCCATCAAGGCCAAGGGTTCTCCCATGGGTATGGAGGCCCATGTTGTGTCCCTGTGATTTTGATGATAGCAAACACTATAAGTCATCATCTGTTGGAATCTGCATATAAATCTGCTTGTGTTGCATATGCATGTTTCATTGAACATCTTATCTGAATTACATTCCCAACGAACAGGCTGAGGCTATGTGGTGTGTGTATTGGTGCATTTCATAGTTGTTGATGCATTTCATAATTGCATTTAATCTGGATTGTTTGATGTTATATGCTGCTATACCCTTTTAGCATTGTCTGGACAGTAGTGGGTCGACCCCCCTTTCCTGATGGGTCGACCCCCCAGATCTGCAAGTCTATACAACGCCATTCTGTTCATGCATCATATCTCCTTGTCTACACACTGCATTTAGGCAAAGTCTACACATTAGTAGAGTTTGTACATCGCCTCCTCATTTCTTCAGAGTCTATACATCTTCAGGGCATGAGTGTCTTACAAGTCTATACATTACCTTTGGGCATCCAAGTCTGTACATTGGGCTCTTCATTCAAAGTCTGTACAGCGCCATGTACATATTCTTCAAAGTCAAGACATTGCACTGTAGATGCATCGAAGGGAAGTATGCACATCGGACTGTTCATGAGAAGTCTATACATTGGAAGTGTGTACATTGTTCATCTGCCTTGATCAAGTCTGTACAGCGAGCAACATCCTTGTGTCTCAAGCTATTCTCCAAGTCTATACATCGCTTCAGGCACTCCTGCGCAAAGTCTATACACTGTCTCTTTTACTTACGTTGCTCGAAACAAAGTCTATACACTGCTGGATGATCATGTAGCAACCCTGATAAATAAAAATTTGAAATGAAATAAAACATATATATTACAGAAGTAATACAGATAATAAGAATAATAAAACAAATTACAAATAACGCCTCTTAGTAAGGCGTTAATTTAAAAAGAAACGCCTCGATCTACGGCGTGACTAAAGAAAGGACGCCCTCACCTGACGGCGTCAAATCCCAACGCCAAAAAGGGCAAGGACAAGAAACGCCCCTATCTTGGGCGTGTTTTAAAAATAAGGAACGCCCTTATACAAGACGCTTCTTAAGAAACGACCTGAACAAGGTCGTTAATTTAAGAATAGACGCCCTGACCAAAGGTGTTAATTCAGTTCGTGAACCGATCGAACCCAGAACTTATCCAGGGTAAGTGATAAGCATTAGAAAGAGTTCAAACGTGGTAATGACTCTATCATAGAAGTATTACTTCCACACAATCACCAACCCTACTAGGACACCCAAAATCCTATAAAAACTCTCGTTCATCTAAACCCTAAACCTATTTGATTCGTTCGTCTGCAGAGGTACGTAAGAGGAGCATTCCTTCTTATTTTCCTTAAATCCCTACGTCTGTTACATGAAGAACTAACAGTTCTTCATCTTCTTCTGTTACAGGTTAAGAAGCCCCTACGTTCTGAAGAAGCATAGTTCTTCATCCGGGTAAAAGTTATTTACCTTCGTATGATGTTCAGATCACGAATAAACTGATACAGTTTCTTTATTTTCTTATAGGATAACTGCAATTCTTCTTCTACAATCAAAGCCATCGTCTTCTTCCATCAACCAATAGTCGTGGTCTTCAGGAGCCTAACCAAGCATCATCCTCTGCTAGTCAAAACCCCTCACGGTCATCTCCAAATCAACTCTTCAAGGTAGGATCTTCTCAAGTCTCGTAGCCCAAACTAAAAATAATACAAGAAGCACCATGCATGATATATATATACAGTTTGCATATAGTTTTAATACGTTTTCTGTAAAATTTTTCAAGAAACGCCCTTGAATAGGGTGCTACTTTAAAAGAAACGACCATCACAGTGGTCGTTAATTCAAAATAAACGCCCTATACACAGGCGTTATTTTCATGAAAATCGCATGTAATTAATAATTGATCCTGTTAAAAATTCAATAAATATGAGATATCGATTCTAATATCTTGCATAACTCTACCTGTGAATTTCTGTTAATTTTCTTGTCATGACCATGCCCCCTGTCTCTTGAAATTTTATTCCCTGAAATCTTGTAAATTCCTTGAATTCACGACCTTGACATGGTCGTTTTATATTTGTTAACGCCCCACGACAGGGCGTAAATTGAAAAGAAACGCCCCTTTCTAGGGCGCGTTCTCTGTAAATTCCTGAAATATATATACTCTGTAAAATAGAATTAAACAGTAACGCCCCTTTCAAGGGCGTGTTTTATATAAATCCTGAAATTGAATTATATTCTGACAGATATGTAAATAATAAGATGCCTTCTGGTGAAGTCGTCAACTCTTCAATAAACGCCCCTTCCGAGGGCACGTTTTAGTTAAATTACTGAATTATTGAAAATTCTGCAAAACGGAATATATGTAAACGCCCTTCTGTTAGGCGTTAATTACTTGAGAAACGACTTGACCTAAGTCGTTATTTTACTGTAAACTGATTTTCATCCGTTTTTGTTAACCGATCGTTTCATATGCTATAATATATATATATCGGAACTATTCTCCACTCCGTGAGTATAGTCCCACGTTTCACGTTGTTTTATCGATCACACTCAACTCTCATTGACATACAAGCTCTCCATTAGATATTCCGTTCCTTTGGACTAGCGAGTTAGTCATAGAGACCTCCGTAAGACTCCTCGTAGCCTTGGATTCCCTCAAGGCCGACTGAGCTGGTTGTACCCTAAAAACCCATTACACGATCCTTGCCATGTCAATCTAAAGAAACATGGTATACCGGCCCTTATGATTATACAAAGAGTATATCATAAGAAATTCTTAATGGGATGATGATATCATGCCATATCATGTCATTCTTGTAAACCCCAATTCTATGATAAGAATGAGGGTATCTTGCTTGATCTAATGTTTATGTGGACCTCAATTCTATATAAAGAATGTCCATATTGATTTGTCATGGGACCTAAGTTAAGGGAACCATATTCTACCTAGTTTTTATCGATATCGTGATTATACCGTTATTATCACCATTCTATGTCCTTTGTCATATTTTTGGACTCTATTCTATCAAAGTTGTCATACATGTCTACAAGCTTGATTATTGAAATTCTATATTGGCTATATAAACAAGAGTGGATGTCAAAAATACATGATAAATGCCTGTGCATATAGGGCCCGATCTGGTCCTGGGAGGAGCACCCGAAAGTACTTGTGCCCATGGGAATTAAAATGATAAAGTATCTGGCATTATACCGAGTACTTGACTTGCTTGATTGGACATTCCACACACATCTTGTACTTGAATCGTACTTGACTTTACATGAAATGCGTGGCCCGAAAAAGGGTAATTTACTTGCTTGATACATGATAGCCAAAGTTCTTGACATGACTTGTTAAACGTACTTGCTTGAATATCTTGAATACACTTGTTATCTTGTTGGAAGTTCATGATTAAGTTCATCTTATTTCTTTGATATTACATTCTCTCTATCTTGTCGTTTTATGCGAGCATGCATAGCTTTATTGCATTCATGAAAGATGTAATTACTTAAACCCCTTGCTAGTACTTGAGATATAATTTCCTACTGAGCGTTCGCTCATTCCATTTGTCCCTTTGTACTTTTTCAGGTAAGTCCGACGACGATGGAAGTCAATCGGATGGGAATGATCAAGAGTGAAAGTGATAGAGCTTCTACAAGTGTCATCTAGTCTTCTCTATAGTTTTCTTGAGTCAACTATGTATTCTTTTCCTCTTTTATTAAACAGAGTATTGGATTTGTAATAGTCTATCCATTATGAAATAAAGGATTGGGTTATCTTGCTATTTTGCGCATCTCTGTCTTTGTGTCGAATACACGACCACTCTGATTGACATGATTGATATAAACTCGTCGCGCATCTCCGGGTATCTTCCGCGCTCGGGGCGTGACAATTTTTGTGATATCAGAGCCTAAGGTATTCAATTCCTAGGAAAAACCCAAGTCCAAGGATAAGTTGAACCTTTAAACCAGTGAGATTGGGTAGAACCAAGGGTTAGATTTAACATAGTGTACGAGTCTTTAAATACGATCACGTACTAATATAGTTATTGTAATTGTAGGATAATGGCTGCCGAACGTGCTCAATGGCGCAACATGCAGCGTACCCTTCAAGGGATGACCCAAGTGCTACAACAGGTAGCACAAGGTGGTGCTCCACGAGCTGGAAGCTTACACCAAGCCTTTAAGAACATGAATCCCCCAAAGTTTATGGGATCGACCGATCCAGACAATGCCGAGCATTGGGTTCGGGAGACCGAACGTATATTCCGTGTCATGTAATGCACGGATCAAGACAAAGTTCTATTAGCTACATTCCAGTTAGAGAAAGATGCTAGATGCTGGTGGGAGTCTATTGAAGCAACCATCGATCCTACTCAAGTAACATGGGAAGAATTTATGGAATACTTCAATGCTAAATATTTCTCGGACCGAGTCCAAGAAAAGAAGGCTGCCGAATTCGCTGCATTAAAGCAACGATCCTTATCATTAGCAGATTATGAAGCTCAGTTCTCCAGGTTGTCTAGATATGCTAAGCATCTTATTAGCACGGAGAAGATGAAAGCCCGTAGATTTCTTAATGGGCTTAGGCCCCACTATATTACTCAACTGGCGCCTATGGACATCCAAGTTTATTCTGAGATAGTGCATCGAGCTCAACTACTTGAAGATGCCACGGAACTATCTGATAGGATCCGAGGGAAAGACAAGAAGGAACAAGTCACGGGTTCGGGTTCTTTCAAACCCAATTTCAAGAAGAGGCCCAATAATGGAGGTTCTTCCTCTCAAGACCATAAGTTCAAAAAGACCAAGCCTTTCTCTATCACAACTACCCCTTCTAATACAGTATACAAGCATTGTGACAAGGCTGGTCACAAGACAGAAGAATGCTGGAGGAAATTAGGAGCTTGTCTCCGTTGTGGAAGCCGTGAGCATCGGATTCCCGAGTGTCCATTAATGAATGACCAAGCCGGCGATGGTAAACGCCCGGTGACAAAGAATGCTCGTCTTCATGCAATACAGGAGACCGAACCTGAAGAAGAAGGCGGATTAGTGGAAGGTACATTGAAAATTTGTTCCAAAAGTGCTTATGTCTTATTTGATACGGGTGCATCGCATTCCTTTATTTCTAAGAAGTTTGCCGACCCGTTACCATTAGAACCTGAATGGATAAAAATAGTTCTAACTACTCCTCTTGGAAGTGAGAATGATATTACTCATCACTACCAAAACTGTGAGGTAATGGTTCAAGGTAGGAATTTACCTATAGATCTCATATGCCTCGATCTAAAGGAGTATGATGTTATACTGGGAGCGGACTGGTTATCCAAATACCAGGCAACGGTTGATTGTCGCAATAGTCGAATTGCTTTCAAAGATTTTCAAGAATTAGTCTTTACTCGCCCCAAGAGTCGGAGCAAATCCCCTCTTATTTCGGCTCTTCGAGCAAGCAAGCTCGTCAGGAAAGGATGTGTATCCTTCCTTGCTTTTGTCACTGTTAAAGAAGCTAAGGAAACCAAGATAGAAGACATTCAGGTAGTGCAAGAATTTCCAGACGTATTTCCGGAAGATTTGCCGGGATTACCCCCTCAAAGAGAAGTGGCCTTCACCATTGACTTAGTCCCTGGTGCTGGTCCTGTTTCAAAGGCACCATATAGAATGTCCCCTGCTAAACTCAAGGAGTTGAAGGAGCAGTTGATGGAACTAATCCGAAAAGGGTTTATTAGACCAAGTACGTCCCCGTGGGGAGCACCAGTCTTATTTGTAAAGAAGAAGGATGGATCCATGAGATTGTGTATCGACTATCGACAGTTGAATCATCTTACTATCAAGAACAAGTATCCACTGCCGAGAATCGATGAGTTATTTGATCAGATTTCAGGATCCAAATATTTTTCCAAGATTGATCTCAGGTCGGGATATCATCAGTTAAGGATCAAAGATGATGACATTCATAAGACCGCATTCAGAAGCAGGTATGGCCATTATGAATTTGTTGTTATGCCTTTTGGACTAACAAATGCCCCTGCTGCCTTTATGCAGTTAATGAATAGCATATTCAGGCCTTACTTGGATCAATTCATAGTAGTCTTCATTGATGATATATTGATATATTTCAAGACTAAGGAAGAACATGAAGAGCATTTAAGGATCGCATTGCAAGTATTGAGGGAAAATCAATTATATGCAAAGCTCAGCAAATGTGAATTCTGGCTTGAAGAAGTGACTTTCCTCGGACATGTGATATCCAAGGATGGTCTATCTATTGATCCATCAAAGGTTGAAGCTGTTAGAAACTGGGGAAGACCAACCAATGCTAGCGAGATCAGAAGTTTCTTAGGTCTTGCAGGCTATTATCGGCGATTCATCAAAGATTTCTCTAAGATCGCCGTACCACTTACAAGATTAACTCGTAAGGAGATCCGATATGAATGGAGTGAGGAATGTGAAAGAAGTTTCCAAACTCTCAAGGATCATCTCACTACAGCTCCGGTGTTAGCTCTACCAATAGAAGGAGAGAAATTCGAGGTCTACACTGATGCTTCTGGCATTGGCCTCCGATGTGTCCTAATGCAACAAGGAAAGGTCATAGCATACTCTTCACGTCAACTGAAGAAGCATGAGGAGAATCACCCCGTCCATGACTTAGAACTGGCCGCAGTGGTATTTGCCCTAAAGATATGGAGACACTACTTATATGGAGTGCAGTTTACTGTATACTCCGATCACAAAAGTCTCAAATATCTATTTTCACAAAAGGAGTTAAACATGAGACAAAGACGCTGGCTAGAATATCTCAAGGACTTCGACTTCAATATTCAATACCATCCCGGAAAGGGTAATTATGTTGCTGATGCCCTTAGTCGAAAGCCGAGAACAATGATAGCCAATTGTATGATACAAGAATGGAGGTTACTTGAACAATTCTCCGAGCTCAATATAAGCTTGGACACGGAATCCAAATTTGTTACATTATCCCATGTAAGCATACAGTCAGATTTATTATCTGAGATACAAGCGCTTCAGGATGATGATCCTATATTAGTGGAAATCAAAGGCAGATTAGAAGGACAATCTGATTTTCAACTAACTTCTGATGGAAGATTATTATTCAAAGGTAGAACTTGTATACCCGACTGTCCGAAATTAAAGAAGAAGATCTTAGATGAAGCTCACCGATCAAGGTACACTATTCATCCAGGATCAACCAAAATGTATCAAGATGTAAAGAGGAACTTTTGGTGGCCTAATATGAAAAGAGAAATAGCAGACTATGTATCTCGCTGTCTCACATGCCAACAGGTCAAGGCGGAACACCAAAAGCCTGCTGGAAAACTACATCCTCTAGATATTCCTAAGTGGAAGTGGGAGGATATTGGTATGGATTTTATCATGGGTCTATCTAAATCAAAAGGAGGACATGATGGAATCTGGGTTATCATTGACCGATTAACTAAATCGGCGCATTTCTTGCCAATAAAAAGCTGATGGTCAATTGATGTGCTAGCTGCACTGTACATCAAGGAAATAGTCAGGATACATGGAATTCCTGTCTCAATCGTGTCTGACAGAGATCCCCGTTTTACTTCTCATTTTTGGAAGGGATTACAACATTCATTGGGAACAAGGCTTAACTTTAGTACAGCTTTCCACCCACAAACGGATGGTCAGACCGAGAGAGCTAATCAAGTTGTTGAAGATATGCTTAGAGCATGCATCATTGACTTTGGAGGAAGCTGGCATGACCACTTGCCATTAATTGAATTTGCATATAACAACAGCTACCAAGCTAGTATCAAAATGGCACCTTTCGAAGCCTTATACGGAAGAAGTTGCAGATCACCCATATGCTGGAACGAAGTTGGGGAAAAATAACTATTAGATCCAGACATGGTAAGGGATACAACTGAGAAGATACAAGTAATCAGAGATAGATTGCAAGTTGCTCAGACAGACAAAAGACTTATGCAGATACAAGAAGAAGAGATCTTGAATTCTAAATCGGAGATCATGTATTTCTCAAGATATCGCCTGGACGTGGCATACGAAGATTTGGTGTTAAGGGTAAGCTTACGCCAAGATTCATCGGACCATTTGAGGTACTTGAAAGAGTTGGCGAGGTTGCTTATCGCATCGCGTTACCTCCTCAATTGTCCGACGTGCATAATGTGTTTCACATATCTATGTTGAAGAAGTATGTGCACGATCCATCTCATATTATTGAACATGGAGATCTGGTGATCCAGAAAGACCTCACCTATGAACAGAAGCCTATGAAGATCTTAGATCGAGAAATACGAGCTCTAAGGAATAAGGTTATTCCCATGCTCAAGGTGCAATGGAATAAGAATCCTGAACACGAAGCGACAAAGGAGACCGAGGAATCTATGAAGCAACGATTTCCCGAGTTATTCTAAGAGGTATATGTTCTATACTCTCCACGTGTATAATTATATATATATTGAATTTGGGGACCAAATTCTTTTTAAGTGGGGGAGGGTGTAGCAACCCTGATAAATAAAAATTTGAAATGAAATAAAACATATATATTATAGAAGTAATACAGATAATAAGAATAATAAAATAAATTACAAATAACGCCTCTTAGTAAGGTGTTAATTTAAAAAGAAACGCCTCTATCTATGGCGTGACTAAAGAAAGGACGCCCTCACCTGACGGCGTCACATCCCAACGCCAAAAAGGGCAAGGACAAGAAACGCCCCTATCTTGGGCGTGTTTTAAAAATAAGGAACGCCCTTATACAAGACGCTTCTTAAGAAACGACCTGAACAAGGTCGTTAATTTAAGAATAGACGCCCTGACCAAAGGCGTTAATTCAGTTCGTGAACCGATCGAACCCAGAACTTATCCAGGGTAAGTGATAAGCATTAGAAAGAGTTCAAACGTGGTAATGACTCTATCATAGAAGTATTACTTCCACACAATCACCAACCCTACTAGGACACCCAAAATCCTATAAAAACTCTCGTTCATCTAAACCCTAAACCTATTTGATTCGTTCGTCTGCAGAGGTACGTAAGAGGAGCATTCCTTCTTATTTTCCTTAAATCCCTACGTCTGTTACATGAAGAACTAACAGTTCTTCACCTTCTTCTGTTACAGGTTAAGAAGCCCCTACGTTCTGAAGAAGCATAGTTCTTCATCCGGGTAAAAGTTATTTACCTTCGTATGATGTTCAGATCACGAAGAAACTGATACAGTTTCTTTATTTTCTTATAGGATAACTGCAGTTCTTCTTCTACAATCAAAGCCATCGTCTTCTTCCATCAACCAATAGTCGTGGTCTTCAGGAGCCTAACCAAGCATCATCCTCTGCTAGTCAAAACCCCTCACGGTCATCTCCAAATCAACTCTTCAAGGTAGGATCTTCTCAAGTCTCATAGCCCAAACTAAAAATAATACAAGAAGCACCATGCATGATATATATATACAGTTTGCATATAGTTTTAATACGTTTTCTGTAAAATTTTTCAAGAAACGCCCTTGAATAGGGCGCTACTTTAAAAGAAACGACCATCACAGTGGTCGTTAATTCAAAATAAACGCCCTATACACAGGCGTTATTTTCATGAAAATCGCATGTAATTAATAATTGATCCTGTTAAAAATTCAATAAATATGAGATATCGATTCTAATATCTTGCATAACTCTACCTGTGAATTTCTGTTAATTTTCTTGTCATGACCATGCCCCCTGTCTCTTGAAATTTTATTCCCTGAAATCTTGTAAATTCCTTGAATTCACGACCTTGACATGGTCGTTTTATATTTGTTAACGCCCCACGACAGGGCGTAAATTGAAAAGAAATGCCCCTTTCTAGGGCGCGTTCTCTGTAAATTCCTGAAATATATATACTCTGTAAAATAGAATTAAACAGTAACGCCCCTTTCAAGGGCGTGTTTTATATAAATCCTGAAATTGAATTATATTCTGACAGATATGTAAATAATAAGACGCCTTCTGGTGAAGTCGTCAACTCTTCAATAAACGCCCCTTCCGAGGGCACGCTTTAGTTAAATTACTGAATTATTAAAAATTCTACAAAACGGAATATATGTAAACGCCCTTCTATTAGGCGTTAATTACTTGAGAAACGACTTGACCTAAGTCGTTATTTTACTGTAAACTGATTTTCATCCGTTTTTGTTAACCGATCGTTTCATATGCTATAATATATATATATCGGCACTATTCTCCACTCCGTGAGTATAGTCCCACGTTTCACGTTGTTTTATCGATCACACTCAACTATCATTGACATACAAGCTCTCCATTAGACATTCCGTTCCTTTGGACTAGCGAGTTAGTCATAGAGACCTCCGTAAGACTCCTCGTAGCCTTGGATTCCCTCAAGGCCGACTGAGCTGGTTGTACCCTAAAAACCCATTACACGATCATTGCCATGTCAATCTAAAGAAACATGGTATACCGGCCCTTATGATTATACAAAGAGTATATCATAAGAAATTCTTAATGGGATGATGATATCATGCCATATCATGTCATTCTTGTAAACCCCAATTCTATGATAAGAATGAGGGTATCTTGCTTGATCTAATGTTTATGTGGACCTCAATTCTATATAAAGAATGTCCATATTGATTTGTCATGGGACCTAAGTTAAGGGAACCATATTCTACCTAGTTTTTATCGATATCGTGATTATACCGTTATTATCACCATTCTATGTCCTTTGTCATATTTTTGGACTCTATTCTATCAAAGTTGTCATACATGTCTACAAGCTTGATTATTGAAATTCTATATTGGCTATATAAACAAGAGTGGATGTCAAAAATACATGATAAATGCCTGCGCATATAGGGCCCGATCTGGTCCTGGGAGGAGCACCCGAAAGTACTTGTGCCCATGGGAGTTAAAATGATAAGGTATCTGGCATTATACCGAGTACTTGACTTGCTTGATTGGACATTCCACACACATCTTGTACTTGAATCGTACTTGACTTTACATGAAATGTGTGGCCCGAAAAAGGGTAATTTACTTGCTTGATACATGATAGCCAAAGTTCTTGACATGACTTGTTAAACGTACTTGCTTGAATATCTTGAATACACTTGTTATCTTGTTGGAAGTTCATGATTAAGTTCATCTTATTTCTTTGATATTACATTCTCTCTATCTTGTCGTTTTATGCGAGCATGCATAGCTTTATTGCATTCATGAAAGATGTAATTACTTAAACCCCTTGCTAGTACTTGAGATATAATTTCCTACTGAGCGTTCGCTCATTCCGTTTGTCCCTTTGTACTTTTTCAGGTAAGTCCGACGACGATGGAAGTCAATCGGATGGGAATGATCAAGAGTGAAAGTGATAGAGCTTCTACAAGTGTCGTCTAGTCTTCTCTATAGTTTTCTTGAGTCAACTATGTATTCTTTTCCTCTTTTATTAAACAGAGTATTGGATTTGTAATAGTCTATCCATTATGAAATAAAGGATTGGGTTATCTTGCTATTTTGCGCATCTCTGTCTTTGTGTCAAATACACGACCACTCTGATTGACATGATTGATATAAACTCGTCGCGCATCTCCGGGTATCTTCCGCGCTCGGGGCGTGACAGATCAAGTCTGCACATTGGCGCCTTTCCCTACATTCTGGCCAAGCCTATACATTCATATATTTCCCTACGTTCTGGCCAAGCCTATACATTCATATCTTTCCCTACGTTCTGGCCAAAGTCTACACATCGTCGTGTTCAAGCCTTTCAAGTCCATACATTGGTCGGTGGCAAGTCTGTACACTGGTCGAGCATTTAAGTCTGAACATTCACAAAGTCTACACATCGGCACTGTAGCTTGCATAGCTCAAGTCTGTACATTGGGCTTCTACGTGAAGTCTATACGTTGTTCACTCAGCTTCTTCAAGTCTATACATTGGTCGGTGGCGAGTCTGTACAGAGCACTGTTTCAGGCACTCAAGTCTATACAGAGTTTTCATCTTCTGAAGTCTGTACATTCGTTTGGGAAGTCTACACATTCATTCATCTGAAGCTTCATCAAGTCTGTACAACGCTACCTTGTCAAAGCCTCTACATCGCACTTGTGTTGAAGTCTGTACAGCCAATCTCTTGCCAAAGTCTATACATCGTGAATCTTCAAGTCTGTACAGACTTTGCTTGTTCAAGTCTGTACACGGTTCAGTTGTTTTGGCATGAGAAGTCTTTACATCCGATTGCCCTTGCATGGCTCAAGTCTGTATAGCCCTTTCCCTTTCAAGTCTACACATTGTGCTTTGTAGCTCACCATGTCTATACATTGCTCACAGCACACAAGTACAGCCTGAAGTCTATACAGCCTTGGCAAATGCTCCTAAGTCTATACATCACAATGTCTGTACATCACTGTGTCAAGCTTCCCAAGTCTATACAACCACTATATAACTTGACTTGAAGTCTATACATTGGTCCGTCTCTATAAGGGTCTCTAGCTGCAAGTCTGTACAGAGTTTGCAGTCTACAGTGCGTCGTCTCTTCAAGTATGCACAGCCTTGGTGTATGCATTTTGAAATCTAAACATTGTGGGGCTTCGAATCTTCAAGTCCATACATCCATGCATCATGCGTCGACCCCTTCCTTTGATGCGTCGACGCCCCCAGACTACCAAGTCTTTACATCAGCCTTTGCATTGCAAGTCTACACAGCGTGCATTATTCAAAACAAGTCTACACAGTCATTGTCTGTTGGCATCATGAAGTCTATGCATTGCTTATGCATCATAGTCTGTACAGTGTCTCAAGTTGGCTAAGTCTATACACTCTCTCACATTGAACACACTTGCTTCATTGCTGTTTCTAAGTCTATACATCGGTTGGGTCGTTAAGTCCATACATTGCATATGCTCATCAAAGTCTGTACAGTGTATTGTGCTCGCATTGTTGAAGTCTATACAATGGTCTTCACTTGAAGTCTATACATCGCCTTCAAGCTTTCAAAGTCTGTACAACCCAAGTATGTACATCCACCGTCTCATGCAATGCCTCATCGAAGTCTTTACATCGCTTGCGTCATTAAATCCATACATTTCATATGTTCATCAAAGTCTATACATTGCATTATTTTCACTCAAGTCTGTACAGCCTTTGCGTCTCACAAAGTCTATACATTTTCTATGGCCTGTTCATGCATTGTGCTCATCGAAGTCTATACATTGAAGTCTATACATTGCATACAGTTGTGCTTCACAAGTCTACACATTGCTGTTCTCATAGCAAGTCTATATACTCGTGGCTAGCTGTTCAAGTCTATACACTCGTTGGCTAAGTCTTCAAAGTCTATACATTCTATCCTTTACACTAAGTCTGTACACTGTGGTCTTCAGTTACCCAGCAAGTATGTACATCCTTCTAATTACTCTCTTATGACTGTGTGACAGGTACTGTTCGTGGAGCCTATGCAGAGTGGGCACGTGATACGAGGTTGGCATCTGGCACGTGATCCGAGATGCAGAGGAGCCTCCACGTGGACTGAAGCATTTGGGCGGGAATCGTGGAGAGCACACGCCGCCCTAATCTGCTGCTGCTATATATATGTCTTCTTCCTCTGAAGAAAGAAGTGAGAAGGCAGAGAGTGACTGAAGTAGAAGCAGCCAGAGCTAAGAGAAGAAGTGCAGAAGAGAAAGAAGAGATAGAGAAAGGTGAGAGCCAGATCGAGAGAGCAGAAGAAGAAAAAGAAAGAGAGACAGTGAGATAGAGAGGTTGTGAAGAAGAAGGGAGCTTCATTGTTCACTGGACCTTGGATCAGATCCAACCCAGTTTGTCATTGTACTTTTCATTTCTCCAGCTTTATGTCGCTGTGATTTTTATCTTTTATTGTTTTCCTTTTACCTTGTTCTTCCGATTGCCCTGTTGGGGATCGGGTTCCTCCTGTGGTTTCAGGAGAAGGGGGATTTGTTTCTCCGGTTTGCTGGTGACCTTGGGTCATCAGTTGTTCCCTTCTTTATGGAGGAAGAGAGGTCCGAGACCTCTGGCTTGCAGGTGACTTAGTGTCACTTGTGCTTCCCTCTGAGCTTCAGAGGAAGGGAGACTTGGGTTTCCGGGTGCAGGTAGTGTTGCTACTTGTAGGTCCCCTCCTGGTCTGGAGGAAGAGAGACTTGCGTCTCTGGTTTGCTAGTGACTGGTGTCACTAGTGGTTCCCTCCGGTTGGGAGGAAGAGGGGAGGTTGTTCCCCTGGTCAAGCTGTGTGGCAGCATTTGTTGCAGACTGAGTCTGCTGTGCTAGTGTTACTAGTGGAAGCCTCACTCCGGTTTGGAGTGAGGGGTGGACGTAGGTCTGTGGACCGAACCACCTAAAAATCCTGGTGTCCCTTGTGGTTTGATCTTCTTATATGTTCACTTAGCTGCTGCGCATTAGATGTTTGCATAGGATCGAGTGAGGGCTAATTCTAATGAGTTGTCTTGCCGAGATGATCCTTAGTATTCTCAGAATATAGCTGCAACTGTTTTAATTCCCCATAACTGAGTTTTAAGTTTGTATTTAGGCTAATTTTTAAAGGGGAGATTCATTCACCCCCCTATGAATCTATTGCACCTGACTCAACAATTGGTATCAGAGCCAGGTTCTCTGTCTGATTAGATCCAACGATCTGCAGAGGATCCTGTTATCTTTGGTGCATTTCTGAATTTACTCTCTGCTGCATTAATCTGCCTGCCGATTTAATCAATGGGGTCTCCACCGGTTTTCAATGGTTCCAATTTTAACTCATGGGTTACCAGTTTCCATAACTATGTGAAATTGATGGATCCGAATTTGTGAAAGTTAATTTCACAAGGTCCTCATAGATTACCAAGGAAAGAGTCCAAATGGACTGACAGTCACAAATCAAAACATGGAGAGAATCAGAGAGCCTTGAATCTAATGAAAGAAGCTACTGACAAGGCTCTATACTCTTGTTTTTATGACTGTAGGTCCGCTAAGGACATTCTGGATCAGCTAAAGCTAGCTCAGAGGAGAAATGAGGATAGTTGCCTGATGGCTGACAAGAGCAACCAAGGCAGTGATCAAGATGAATCAGAAGAAAATGAAGAAAAAGACGAAGATGAGGTATCTTCTAAATTTGAAAATTATGATATAGATGATTGGATTAGAGCGTACAGTGATTTGGTTGTTTCTTACAAAAAATTGAGAAAACGATATAAATCTCTGAAAAAGAAGTTGAAGAATCATGAGGATGCTAAATCTCGAGGTGAAACCCCTAAAATTCTGAAAATTGAAAATGACATATTTAGAAGACAGTTAACAGATTTTGATTCGATTAGTTCAGATTTAGATCATTTGAAATCTGAAAAACAAACTCTTATGAAACAAATTGATTTACACAAAAAGGAAAATCAAGAGCTTGTTTTCAAAATTGCTGAACTAAAGGAGAAGCATAGTTTAACTGATGATGGTAAGGCTCATAACAATGAAGTTGTTCAAATTGAAGAACTGGTGAGAAATTTAGAGTGTGTCATCTCTGAATTGGAAAACATGAAATCTGAAAATAAAACACTCAAAAACCAGCTCAAAGAAATTGAACACAAATCAATAAATCTTGAAAAAGAAAATAGATTGATTTCTAAAAAATTAGAGGCTTATAGAGTAATAAACTCAGAGATTCAGAAAAATCTTGACAAACTTCAATCTGAAAAACAACAAGAAAAGTTTTATGAATGTCAGTTTTCTTCAGATGAATGGGCGCTTGATGATGAACTCCTAGAGCAGAATAATAAGTTGAAAGAGGAAATCAACAAACTGAAACATCTAAACACCCAGCTGACAGATAGGCTAATGACAATGGAAAAAGGCAAGTGTGTGAGCGTGGATAATTCTGATAGGTTGGTGAATGCTGAACAAGAACTTGAGAGTCTAAAAACAATCAACCTAATGTTGAGTGAAAATGTCAATTGCTGTGAAGAGAAGATAGCTAATTATGAGCTCACTATCACATCTCTTCAACAAGAAATTGATGATCTTAACAAGTCCCTATCTGAAGCTGACAATGAAATAAAATTAAAATAGGAAGTTGAAAAACTCAAAAATCTGAATGATGCCTTGCATCAACAAGTCATTTCCTGTGAAACAGATCTGTCCAAATATGAAGCTAATATTTGTGGCTTAAATTCTGAAATTCAAGATTTAAAAAACTCCTTGTCAAAATTTGTCAAGGGAAAGGACAATCTGAATAAGCTTCTCGGAAAGAGTGATAACTCTCAAAGAGAGGGGCTGGGTTACAGTTCAACAAACAAAAGGATCAATAGCATTAAAGCTTCAACTGTGTTTGTAAAAGCTTCTGATCAAACCACAACTGCTGGTTCTTCTATTTTTCAATTTACTGCATAAAAATCCACTGTGAAACCCAAAAATGTGGAACAAACTCCAAAACAGAAAAAGGGTGAAAATTCACAGAAAAGGGAAAAAGACACTCCTGTTGCTATAAGGAAGGCTGCACACAATTCACATGATCTCTCACACACTCATATTAAAAAGGGGTCATGTTATTATTGTGGGAAAGTAGGACACATAATGGAAGATTGCCGTTTGATGTTAAAGGATGAGCATGCTAGTGGAACATCACATTCTAGAAATTTTTCTGGTAGAAACCATGCTACTAGGAAGCCTGATGCTTCATGTTATTATTGTGGTAAGTATGGTCATCTCATGAGTGAATGTTTTATCATGAAAGAAGATAATAAACTGCATGCCAGGTCTTCCATTCATTTTCATGGTCCATATGGATCTGAACACAATTCTAGTCAGCACATTATGTGCTTCAACTGCAATAAGCTCGGGCACAGGGCTGCTGAGTGCTGGTTTAGATCCACTTGGGGTAAAAATGGTTTTAAAAGTAAGCAAACCAGATGCTTTGAATGTGGGAAAAATGGGCATACAGTCAAGGACTGTTGGTATGTTCAAAAGAAGTCTGTTAAACCCCATTTTGTCAAATTCCCTGCAAAACCATTTGTGAAAATTTCATGATATAACTGTGGGAAGCCAGGCCATAGATCTGCTGAATGTTGGCTGGTTAGGAATAAGAACCAAACTGTTCATGCATATAACAGAAAATATTATGATCATGTTTATAAACCTCATGCCGCTGTTACTATGCATCATAAAAATCAGAAACCAGTCACTTCATGTAGATATTATGGGAAGTTTGGTCACTCTATGGACAATTGCTATCTGATGGATCATGATGACCCTGTTGCTATGAATTTGCTTAGAACATCTGTCAGGGCTAACGCAGGACCCAAAGCTGCTTGGGTCCCTGCAGGATCAAGATGATCAAATACTTTGCAGGTGTGCCTTGGACTCAGGAATAAAGAGGGGTAAATTAAACCAAGGCACCCAAGTTAATAAAGCCCCTTTCAGGTAAATTCTCTGCACTTCTTGTTCTTAGAATAACTGAATAGCATGTTAAATCCATCTTTGCATATTCATTCATCATCTACATTGTCAGATTCAAATTTTTTGAACTCTCCTCATACATGATTTGTTCTTTTTATGACAGTCTGAATGAGCATAAATTTTAAAATTATGTTTCAGTGCCCTAATTGCATATCATGCACTCTGTAAGGAGGAGTTTGACTAATGCTTGCATATCATGATAATCTCATTTGTTGTATGCATACATGTAGTTAGTAGCACTGCATTTCCTTACATTGAAAAATCTAAAAAGAAATGTCTCATTGCATCTAGACAGGGGGAGCATTCTTGTTTGTTCATTTCTTCATATCTTGAACCCCTACTAGCAATCTGATCCATTCTCTTGGCAAATGTGTGGTTCTCTTGAATTCTATGCTGTCTACACTGATATAGCTGATCTGTCTATATTCCAGACTTAGCTATTGATTCTTTTTGCCTTGAGCTCAACTGCTAGCTTGTACCTATCACTCACATTTCTTCATAGCTTGTCAAGTCTGATCCAAGCTAATCTGTCTGAATTCTAGTCTTTACTGCTGACTTCAAACTGCTCTCTCGATAAAAATGCTTTGTTGACTCCACCGATCTGCTAAAATATCATTGATTCTTCTGAATGAGGAAAGATTTTAGTCAGTACACCCTAGACATAAATTAGACACATTCTGAAAAGAAGAACCTTCTATTATACTGGCTTAAGAATGTTTTGATAAATCAAATTGATTTAAGTCTAATGTATTTCTTAAGTTTTGATGTAAAGGATTTGAAAATATCTGATTCATTCTGCTTAATAAATCTTAACCAGTTGTCTCATGAACTTCATGCAAAACCTTCTGAAATCTGAAATTTTAAACGACATGGCTTTCTTTGGTTAAGATACATATAGAAAGTATTGTTCTTAAACATTTCAGTGTACTGAGCATTGTTTGAAAAATATGAAAACACTTAAAAATTTAAAACAAGAGCAATGACTGTGGTCACAGAGAAACTGGGTTCTCAATCAAAGAAATAGATTAAGCCCATGTCATGAAGTGCCATAGTTAACTCTCTTTTTAAAATATTTGAAAATCTGGCAGAGCAATGGCATGGTTGTGTTGAGTAACTGGGGATTCTGGCCTCTGATCAAGGTGTCTCCTCATGTAAAAAGATACTCCATTGCTAACTATGTTCTCCATCAGAGGCAATGTGATTGTCACACTGAGTAACTGGGTCACTTCACCTGAGAAGTGTTGTGCCTCATGTAAAAAGGTGTTGACTGAACCAAACTTGCTCACAAAAAATGAGTGTTGTTCAATAGAAAATTCTGAAAAAAAAAACTAAAAGCAAGTTCAGTCTCATTTATTTTTGTTTAATCTCAATAGTATCTTGTGTAACTTCCATAGGAGTCATTGAATTTACATGAGTAAGATGGAAGGAGGTTCAACATGAATAACAAATGAGTTGATGGTTCATCTTTATTAAAAGATGTTTCAGATATGAGTAATGAATTTTCCTGATAAACCTTAAATACATCACTTTTAAATCATGATGGTAAGTTTAAACTCATTCATAATCTATTATAATTGAAGAATATGAATTTTCTTTACAAAGATTTATGAATTTGGTGTGCTAATGAAAATCTTGCTTCCACATTTATTCACTGTGATTACAGACTGTGGTAACTCTTGTATACCCATGTGCTTTGCTGATAGATGCTCATCTCTCCCTTCACTCCATCTAATCAGGGGGAGCTTCCATGTCATGCTGAGTGTTTTTTCATACAGGGGGAGATCTAGTCAGTATTTTTGAGTGTCCCTGTGCTTTTGTTGATATTCTCCCGACATCTCATTTGGTTTCATCCATCAAATCGTTTCTGATAAGGGGGAGCTTAGTCAAAGGGGGAGTTCTTAATCCACTCATATTATGCAATCATATTCTTCCTTCTTCAATTCCTGTCTTTTTGCTGAAGTCAAAGGGGGAGAAATATTTGGATGACTCAATATGACTCATAGTGTTGCCATCATCAAAAAGGGGGAGATTGTTGTGTCCCTGTGATTTTGATGATAGCAAACACTATAAGTCATCATCTGTTGGAATCTGCATATAAATTTGCTTATGTTGCATATGCATGTTTCATTGAACATCTTATCTGAATTACATTCCCAACGAACAGGCTGAGGCTATGTGGTGTGTGTATTGGTGCATTTCATAGTTGTTGATGCATTTCATAATTGCATTTAATCTGGATTGTTTGATGTTATATGATGCTATACCCTTTTAGCATTGTCTGGACAGTAGTGGGTCGACCCCCCTTTCCTGATGGGTCGACCCCCCAGATCTGCAAGTCTATACAACGCCATTCTGTTCATGCATCATATCTCCTTGTCTACACACTGCATTTAGGCAAAGTCTGCACATTAGTAGAGTCTGTACATCACCTCCTCATTTCTTCAGAGTCTATACATCTTCAGTGCATGAGTGTCTTACAAGTCTATACATTACCTTTGGGCATCCAAGTCTGTACATTGGGCTCTTCATTCAAAGTCTGTACAGTGCCATGTACATATTCTTCAAAGTCAAGACATTGCACTGTAGATGCATCGAAGGGAAGTATGCACATCAGACTGTTCATGAGAAGTCTATACATTGGAAGTGTGTACATTGTTCAGCTGCCTTGATCAAGTCTGTACAGCGAGCAGCATCCTTGTGTCTCAAGCTATTCTCCAAGTCTATACATCGCTTCAGGTACTCATGTGCAAAGTCTATACATTGTCTCTTTTACTTACGTTGCTCGAAACAAAGTCTATACACTGCTGGATGATCAAGTCTGCACATTGGAGCCTTTCCCTACGTTCTGGCCAAGCCTATACATTCATATCTTTCCCTACGTTCTGGCCAAACCTATACATTCATATCTTTCCCTACGTTCTGGCCAAAGTCTACACATCGTCGTGTTCAAGCCTTTCAAGTCCATACATTGGTCGGTGGCAAGTCTGTACACTGGTCGAGCATTTAAGTCTGAACATTCACAAAGTCTACACATCGGCACTATAGCTTGCATAGCTTAAGTCTGTACATTGGGCTTCCACGTGAAGTCTATACGTTGTTCACTCAGCTTCTTCAAGTCTATACATTGGTCGGTGGCGAGTCTGTACAGAGCACTGTTTCAGGCACTCAAGTCTATACAGAGTCTTCATCTTCTGAAGTCTGTACATTCGTTTGGGAAGTCTACACATTCATTCATCTGAAGCTTCATCAAGTCTGTACAACGCTGTCTTGTCAAAGCCTGTACATCGCAGCTGTGTTGAAGTCTGTACAGCCAATCTCTTGCCAAAGTCTATACATCGTGAATCTTCAAGTCTGTACAGACTTTGCTTGTTCAAGTCTGTACACGGTTCAGTTGTTTTGGCATGAGAAGTCTTTACATCTGATTGCCCTTGCATGGCTCAAGTCTGTACAGCCCTTTCCCTTTCAAGTCTACACATTGTGCTTTGTAGCTCACCATGTCTATACATTGCTCACAGCACACAAGTACAGCCCGAAGTCTGTACAGCCTTGGCCAATGCTCCTAAGTCTATACATCATAATATTTGTACATCACTGTGTCAAGCTTCCCAAGTCTATACAACCACTATCTAACTTGACTTGAAGTCTATACATTGGTCCGTCTCTGTAAGCGTCTCTAGCTGCAAGTCTGTACAGAGTTTGCAGTCTACAGTGCATCGTCTCTTCAAGTATGCACAGCCTTGGTGTATGCATTTTGAAGTCTAAACATTATGGGGCTTCGGATCTTCAAGTCCATACATCCATGCATCATGCGTCGACCCCTTCCTTTGATGCGTCGACGCCCCCAGACTACCAAGTCTAAGCCTTTGCATTGCAAGTCTACACAGCGTACATTATTCAAAACAAGTCTACACAGTCATTGTCTGTTGGCATCATGAAGTCTATGCATTGCTTGTGCATCATAGTTTGTACAGTGTCTCAAGTTGGCTAAGTCTATACACTCTCTCACATTGAACACAGTTGCTTCATTGCTGTTTCTAAGTCTATACATCGGTTGGGTCGTTAAGTCCATACATTGCATATGCTCATCAAAGTCTGTACAGCGTACTGTGCTCGCATTGTTGAAGTCTATACAATGGTCTTCACTTGAAGTCTATACATCACCTTCAAGCTTTCAAAGTCTGTACAGCCCAAGTCTGTACATCCACCGTCTCATGCAATGCCTCATCCAAGTCTTTACATCGCTTGCGTCATTAAATCCATACATTTCATATGTTCATCAAAGTCTATACATTGCATTATTTTCACTCAAGTCTGTACAGCCTTTGCGTCTTACAAAGTCTATACATTTGCTATGGCCTGTTGTTGACACCTTGAAAATGAACAGGGGTGGAAGCATAACTGAAAAGAAGATCAGACCAACAGTGGAAGACCACTGATGAAGCTCGACAGCCGTTTACCCGGTTGAAGTCTCCGCCAGCCGAGCTGATGTCCGATGCCATCGTCAGTCAAACGGCAGCACTGATAAAGCAGTAGTCATTCGACTGATAAGACCTCCAAGCACACTCTGATGAGAAGCCGGAGCCGACAAATGAAGATTGCGAAGGCTTTTGCAAAGTCAGGACAAATGAAGAATCCTCTCCACAGATTACACACCCGGCCGAAGTCTGTCTGACTGAAGCTGATGTCCGGTCTTGTCACCGTTCAGATGATAATGCCGATGAAACATACCCGATTTTGTCATCATTCAGACGGCAATACTGATTAAACCCCAGTTTGTTCACTGATTGAGCCTCAAGACGATCTCAACAAAGTCATGTCTCTACTAAAGGGGGCCTTATTCGGTTCTGATGAAGATTAATTCAAAAAAATATATATATAAAGAGAAGCCTAAGGCACGTATGAGGCCTGAAGGCACTAGATGGGCCGGCCATTTGAACTTCTGATAATGGCACCGGGAACCTCCACAGGGGGCTACTTGTCGCGCCGGGAGATGTCTCGAATGGAACAAGCCGCACCGACTGCCCTCCACCGAGAGGACAGAGGGATGAGAGCTATAAAAGCAAACCCTCTTTGAAATGGGGAGGGGATCGAAAGCCAGGCCATCGATCGAAAAGAAAGAAAAGAGAAGAGACCAGAGAGAGAGAGAGCTCCTCCGCTAAAAAAAAAGAAGAAAGAGAGAAGAGACCGATCCCAAGGGAAGAAGCTCCAGGTGGGCATCGGGGGAGGGAGAGGAGTCAATGCTCCGCCCTCCCCCATGTTTGTTTTCTCTTTTCTTCTGCTTCATGTGATTGTTCCAAGTTTTATCTTGATTCATGCAATGTAGCCGAGACATCTCGGCATCTGTCTGCTCCCCTTTCCCTCACTCTCTCCCTGTAATCGGTTTGAGTATTGGAATGGTGTTTCATATGGGTTTTCTCACCATGTGTCTTCCGTGATGGGCATCGCCAAACGAATGGATATATATGTATGATGGGTTATAGTTTGAGCCTGATTTTTGCTTCTTCTGAAGCCCTATTGCCCTTCCATGTGTTATCTGTAAACCAGTAGCATGATGATCCGATTTGCCTGTTTCTTTTCTCTGCTTCGTAGCACCATCAGTGCTCACCCCAGAGCCCGGAACAGACTATCCCTTGGCTGCTGGGATGAAGCCGTGCTATGCAATGATCGAAGCTTGAGAAACTCCGGGGTTCTAAGCGCGCGTGCTTTATCCGTTGATGTCATCGAAGTCGCCTCTGGGGCCAGAGACAGCCATCTCTTGGCTCCCAGGGTGACGAATGACCATATCAAGTTTGTCCCCAAGCTCTGCGTGATAATGGCGATGGACAGGGGCATTCAGACTCCGGCTTCCCAGATGCCTCTCGAACCCTAATACTCCTCTGAATTCTAGACCTAATCCAACTCAGAGTGGATGCCTTGAGCAGTCTAGAGCCCATAGAATCCGTCAGTTTCTGCCCAAACCACCATTAAAACCAAAAACAGAGTACCGTAAACCTCTGTTCGTATCCCGGCGCCCTCACAGCTCTCGGCCCCGCAAACAGTAAAGCTGATGAACAGCCCTCGGCGCAAGCCTTCTTGCGCCGAGATCCCATCTCCCGGGCGCGCCGGGAGCCACCCGTTTCATTTCTCCTCATCGCGTCGGGGCCTACTCGTCTTCGCGCCGGGAAGACCCCGTGCCGAGAGTCCCTTGGCCTCCCTGTCTTGGCGCCGAGAAACCCCTCCTTTGTCCACCCCTTTGGCCTCTTCGTCCACTTATCCTGGGGCATTTTGAGTCATCACATGCACTTCAGGGGCGACAATTAGTGGGAACGACTCCCCTTTTTCACGTGGTTTCCCGAACTCGATCGGCTTTTATAACCCTAAGGACCAAGGAAGCTCTGCCACTGCACAAGCTTCTGCGGTCTCAAAAGGAATATCAGGATAGTGCTGCAAGCACATACAGGCATTAGGGGCCCTATACCCCTCTGTTTTTGGCTTTCACCCCGGCACTCCGTGGGTGATCGTCTATCATTCTCTGAAAAACATCAAGTCCAGGGGAGGTGCTGTCAAAATTCTCCCAGGATGACAGAGATGACATGAAACATATCCCCGGGACCTTATCTATCAATGGTGACAGAGGCTCCCTATACTTCATTATTTCCCTCCCGAACTTTTCCACGTTCCTGGCCTTCCTTGGGAACCTGTACCGAAGCAGGTTGAAGTCCAGTGAATTGAGCCATTTTGACTCCTCAGGGTCCATTTGCTTCAACCTGATCATCATGAAACCCAAAACAGAGTACCGTAAGCTCTGTTCTGATCCCGGCGCCCTCACAGCTCTCGGCCCCGCGCACAGTAGACGGGATGAACAGCTCTCGGCGCCATCCTTCAGGCGCCGAGACCTGTCTTGGCCTTCTGGCCTTCGCGCCGGGAGCCTTGCAACTTGGCCGCACCGGGAAGCCAACTACCCTTCGCGCCGGGAAACTGGCACTTTGGCCGCTCCGGGAGGCCCCCTCCCCTTTGGCTTAGCTGCGCCGAGAACCCCCCTTCTAGCACTTCTTCCTCGCGCCGGGAAGCCTGCGCCGAAGAGCTCCCCTTTGGCTTCTCTTTGTCATGCCGGGAACCCAAGCCCTCTCGTCTTGGCGCCGGGAACCCCCGGCCTTCTTGTTATTGGCGCCGGAAGCCCTGGCCTTCCCATTTTGGGTCGTGCCGAGAGCCTGTGCCCATTCAGAGTGTGCCGAGAGCCCAATCTACCACCCAATGAATTCCAACACCCGGAACGAACCCACAAAGGGATATCCGTGGATCACCCAATATGTCCCGGGGATAAAATTGAAGGGGAGTCATAATCCCTATGTTCCACCTAACTGCAACGGATTTACGAATAACCCTTTTGCTTGGGGGGATTCTGCCACTGCATGAATTCCGCTAGCTTTCCAAAGGGAAAATCATACATTGCCCTATAGCCCATATATATACGGATTGGGAGGTTTGGCCTCTCTATCTCTCGGCTTTCATCCCGGCATTCCGTGGGTGATAGCCTATTTCCCCCCTGGGCATAATCCAGATAAAGGGGAAATGCTGCTGAACTATCGGTCGATGCTTTAAACCCCCATCATGGTCACGGCTCAGTCTGCCTGTGATCGAAATCCTCCTTCTTCCCTTTCACTCGGTCTTCGAACCGCTGACTTAACGATATCATCTGCTTCTACAGTTAATGTTGTTATCTTGCCCGCCCGTCTGGCTCTGATATGAAGTTCCATTTGCACACATGAACATATGTTTGCCTCTCGAGGCCTCCTACTTTTAGCGTTTAATCAAGGGTTGTCCTTCCTTAGAAGGACGTAATTAACGTCATAACGTTCATGGTATGACGGACTTCTAGTCCAGACACGATCACTCACAATCGACTGACCATGTCAGATCGAGCGCACAATAAAAATTGTCACTTCGGTGACTGGCACGCCAATGAACCAATAAACAAATAAATCCATAAATGATAAATCAATCCAATAAAATAAAATAAATAAATATAAATAAAAATCCGCGTCCACAAGTCTGGCACGCCCGGTGGGACAGAGTCTCCCTTCATCTTTACGCTAAAGTAGTAGGCCCGACGGGCCCCCCTGAAACTTCTGATTCTGTGTACTTTCCTTATTTTCAGGAATCTACAATGACAGCTAGAATCACGTCCGTTTGCTTCGACCAGCAGCCGATTGACATGCATGTGTGCGAAGGCTACCTGGCGGTACCCCTCGCGTTCGGATCACTGCCGCCTACCGTTGGGCTGCCCGATTGCTTGGGCGTCGTCTTCACTGACCTTCTACAGGTCGACGACAATGAGCAAGGCACTGCTGCAAGTGCCCCGGTGAAGATCACCGACCAGAAGAACATCCTACCGGAGAACACGGCCCCCACGGCCGTCGCCTGCTACGTCCATCATGTCCAGAAAAGGGACATGGTCCCCGCTGCTGCTCAGAAGGGGAGGAGGACCAACCGGAGGAGCCAGTATGTCACTGCTGACCGTTGTCTTCCCAACTCCGGAAAGACCATGATGATCGGAGGGATCCGGACGAACCTCAACGGCCGCCCGAGGGAGGTCAACCCGGACGTGATCATCCCGATGGTGCCCACTGCCAACAGATTCCAAACTCTGGCCACCAGGCAGGCCAATTGGGAGGCTAATGAAAAGAAGCCGCTGGCGCCCAAGCCAGCAAAATACAAACAGGTCTGGCGTCCGAAAAAGATCCAAAGCTGGGCCCCAGCTCAGGACAGGGAGAACCTTACTGATATCACTATTGCCCGCCTCAGAGTAGGGGGCAGAAGGGAGGCGAAGAAAGATGAAAGAAATGCTACTGCTGTCTACCCCAGGACCCGGGGGAGGAGAGATGAGATTAAGGGTCAGGAAAGAGATATGATTGCTGTTCGCCCCATGATGAGGGGCAGAAGATACAAAACCAGGGAAAACTTCACCACCACCCATCCCATGGCCAAGGGCAAGAGATGGGAAGAGAAGATCCGCAATGCTGCTGCCAACCGCTGTCAAGTTGGCAATATGAGAAGAAGTGAACCAGTCACTATGATTACTGCAAGAAGATCAGGAGCCTGTGCCAGACATGCTGATATCTTCAAATATCCCAGGGCCGAGCATCTGAATGCTCGGGTCACAAGACTGGCCTGGCAGCAAAAGGGTCAAGACAGACTGATGCTCCAACCTGAGCCGCAAAGGCGCGACCCAGAGGAGACCAAGCAAGTAGTCCAAGACTACTTCCACTACCTAGGGAGCTCTGCCCTAGGTCAACAAAGACTATCCCGTGCCTTGGGCACCAGGGATGATGAAGAAGAAGAAACCTTCCAAGAAATGATGATCGGAGCCTCCTCCTCCGATTCGAATGACTATGAAGAAGGCCTCAGGGCCAGATATAATGAGGAGGACCTGCACGGGGAAGAAGACAAAGAAAGAATATCGGTCTTTGACCGGCTCAGATATCCTAGCCAAATAAAAAGAAAGGTCTACAGGAGAAAAGGAAAGATGCAAATCTTCGCCTGCAACATGGCTGGACTAGTCAGGGGACAAGATATACTACCAACTCAGCCAGATGAATTGCTCAGGCTGGCAACTAGACCTGGTCCTGTCACAAGAAGAGGCCAGGCCGCAAAGGATAAAATGAAAATTGATGATGAAGCCCGCAGGATTACCACTATGACAGTTAATGTGGTAACAACAGAAGATGGAGATAACCCCTTCGTTGATGATGCTGAAGGGACTTCTGAAGATATACAAATCCCATCAACCATGGATCCCATGATCCAGATGATGTTCAGAAGATACCAACAGGAGATCAATGCTCTCCGAAGATAGCTCAATGAGAGACAGGAAGCTACATCAGTCTCAAAGCAAGCTGAACCTGTGGGGCAGACATACAACTCAGCAGAGATGGCTATTCCAGCTAACCCCCTCCTAGTTGATAAGGGCAAAGCACCAAGCCAACCTATTCCACAGCAGACAGTGACTCAGCCCTCTGTGTCCCAGACACAGCCTACCACGCCCATCTTGTGCGCCACTATGATGACAACTGCTCACAGCCAGCAACAAGCCCACTTCTTTCCAGAAGATATAGATCCAGCTGTAGCCCACAAGCAGATGATTGAAAGAATTGTGGAAATGAAGCTTTCAGAAAAGACTGGAGATGATACTAGTGCCTATGATGTGTACAGGGTACCATATCCTCCCCAGTACGCTGCCAAAAGACTGCCTCCAGGCATCAGTAAGCCGCCAAAGTTTGAGAAATTCAATGGCCAGGGCTCCCCTAGGGAGCATATAGCCTACTACACTACAATTATGGGCGACCTAGCAGTCGATGAAGCTTATCTGCTCAAGTTCTTTGGCTCATCCCTCACTGGGTTGGCCTTTGAATGGTACTCAAGCCTGCCAGCTGGGTCAGTGGCTGATTGGCCTGATATGCAGAGAAAATTCCGCGACAGATTTCATGTCACGGAAAGGGAAATCACGATAGCAGAACTATATGCAACCAGGCAGAAATAAGATGAGACTGCACTGGACTACATCAAAAGGTGGAGGAACTTAGCCATGAGATGCCGAAGGCCTCCTCATCAGGAAGATGCGGTGCAGATATGCAAGCAGAGCCTCAGGAGGGAGGTGCTAGAAAAGATGATCGGTGCAGATGTCAGAACATTTGACCGATTGAACAATATAGTGGCCGAGGTCGAGACGTTCTTGTCCAAGCGTCCGACCGCCAATGCTCCCACTATGCTGAAGGTAAAATCCAATGAGCGACGGCCATCACACTCCGAGGCCAACACCGTCGATTTCAGAACCTTCGAGCAACAAAAGGGGAAGAAAGGGGCAGATGAAGCTCCCCCGCTGGCAGATACAGCAGAAAGGAAGGATAAAGTCTCTCTAAGAGACAAGATGAGAAAAGCATATTCCTTACCGAAGGATAAGACGGCCACACTATTCAACTGGGCATACAAGTTCAATAAGGTAACACTGCCTGAACCCAAAAGGCCAGCAGATGCAGCAAAGAAAGATGATCTGCTGTTCTGTCCATTTCACCGCGCGCTGGGGCACGCAATTGAAGATTGTTATGTCTTCAAAGATATCATGGAAGGAATGGTCAAGAAAGGTGAGCTGCAGCTGGGAGATTATCAGGTAAAGCCGCCCCATCCACATGAGCCTCCACCCTGGAGAATGGCTGCCAATATGATCTCAGTCTACCAACAGCTGCCCAAGGAGGCCGTTGAAGAATGCACCAAGAATACCTATGAAGCTTGCTTCCTCACCCCGCAGAAAGATCAGGAAGGATGGCAGATGATACCCATAAAAAGCAGAAAGAAGACTCCTGCAGCCAGTACCAGTGGAGCAGTTATTCGGGGTGTTACACCAAGGCCTGAGCCGCCTCCGATAAAGCCAATATGGCATACAACTGAGACTGGACCAGTCATCCGAATCCCTACTCACAACCGGAGGAGACAAACTCCCCTCCCTACACATAAAGAAGTAAGCCCTGCAGCCAGGCGTCTGCAGCAATATATTAATGAGCTCGATGAGTACGAGCAGAAGAAGCCCAAGCATCTGCTGATGAAAGACTGTATACTCTGGGAACAGCTCGAAGAATTGAAAATTAAAGAGCAGCCAGAGGCAGAACAAGAAAAAGTTGAAAATGAGCCCTTCTGGGGGCAGGAGCCAGCAAAGCCAAATTCCCAAAAGAAGAAGAAACGGCCCAAATCCAAGAAAGGAAAGAAGGTCACGACAGTACAATGTAACACTCTGTCAGTACTCTTCTCCTTGCCTGGGGAGGATGATGAGCCGGAAGCATCCAACGCTCCGCTAGAAGCTAACCATGCTGAAGCCTCTACCTCGGCCCATGCAACACGTTCTGGGAGAAGATGGGGGCGCCCACCACCAGCCAACCATAATATCATGTTCAGAGGGGAGCAACCCTATCAAATCGCGGATCCAGAGATACGAGGTGTCCACTCCTCCCCCTGCCAGTCTGTACCAGGACAAAAAGAAGGCAGATGAAGCCCCTTCATTCCTGGAGTTCCTGTCCAGCTTAGAAAATGAGCAACCGGCTCATACTGCTCCAGATAAAAGCAATAAATGCCAGCAGACAGCGGCTGGAAAGCAGAAACAGCATGAAGAAGATGAAGAAGGTAACCCTCTAGCAAAACCAGGGGCAGTCGCTACAGAAGAAGCCTTCCGGGAGACCGATGAAGAAGATAAAATTGAAAATGGGCAGCAAAGGCCACAGGCACCACATGAACCTCCAAGACCCCGATGGGCAGAGGAGATGAGACTATCTAATGTCCGGGTGGGCAGTCGAGTCATGAAAATGCTGAAGAAGCTCCCTACCAGATTCTCCATCTGGGAAATTCTCTCTCTGAGCGAAGAAGCTCGCAAAGCAATCGTGGATGCCCTGCGGTCCCCGGCACAATGTGAAGCACTCCTGGCAGAAGTGAATGCTGGGCCATCAGTCACGTTCACGGAGGATGATATGCTAATCCCAAATTCCGGCCATAATAGACCGCTGTATATGAGGGGTTCCCTGAACTGTCAGCCGATAAGCAGAATACTAATAGATCCAGGGGCTGCTGTGAATATTCTCCCATACCGCATCTATCAGAAATATTACTTTGATCTGCAGCTCACCAAGGTCAGAGATATGAAGATTGCAGGATTCAACCAAAAATGTGAAACACCTCTCGGGGTAGCTGATTTCAACCTCACACTGGGCGACCTCACTACCGTGGTACGATTCTATATAATCGACTCCAACACCACATATAAGGTCCCGCTGGGAAGACCGTGGCTGCACGAATATCAGATAGTGCCATCCACACTACACCAATGCATAAAATACTGCCATGAAGGAAAAGAAGAAAGGGTGTTTGCAGACCTACATCCCTTCGAAGTGTTCGAGTGCCATATGCTCGATGCATCCTATTACACCGAGGTGTCACAAAGGGATAAAGGAAAAGAAACTGTGGTCAGCCAAGAAAAGCCGACGACGAAAGCAAGAAACTGGTCTCCGCCGCCGCCAAAGGGCTACATTAAAAAGCATGGGGTGTCTCACATCTCTTATGCTGGTGATTTTGCTCGGATCACTCCTCCTGGCATACACCCAGATGATACTGAAGAAAAGATGAAAGAAAAATACACACAGGTGGAAGTTCCTCAGGGTCTAGTCAAGCCCATAGCCAGCACAGAATACCAGACAGTGCTGCCCCTACAGACTATGGAAATCCCTCGCTTCGGCGAACCCCCTATCATATTCTACACCGGGGAGGCAGTCGAAGAAGATGATCAAGATTGCATGGCCCCTGAAGAAGCTACAAACCTGATGGTACCAATTACGGGCCTGGATTATACTACCCAACGGGTTTCACAAATGTTCTCCAAGATGCAAATGCCATCGATACAGCCTGCTGCTCAGAAGAAAGCATTCAAGGAGTTATGGGATCCGCCTCGAGATAGCAAGCAGCTGAGGAAGATCACACAGCACCCGGGACTGGGTTATACCCTGCAAGAATACTATGAAGCCGAGGTGGATGTCATCTCAGCCTTCTACCCGAATGAAGATTCCCCAGAAGTAGGGTATGATCAATACCCCTTTGAAGATGAAGAGATTATGTATCAATCCATAATAGACAATGAAGCCCAAGACAACCAGCCGGAGGCAAGGATGTCTGATGAGACCAAGAAGGGTTGGTGCTGGGAGAATCCATCTTGCAAAGAGGATCTGTTCCAGGCCGAAGCACAATTTGACACGGGAACCCCGGATGAAGACCAAGTAGCCAGAGAGCTGCAAGAGTGCCTAGAGTTTGGGCGCATTCTAGAAGAGTTCCGAGCTCTACATAATGATAACCTCTCAGGGGAGCCCGCATCAGAAGAGCCTCTAAGCACGGAAGACTCCACTTCGAAGTTTTTCGCTGAGCCAGTCACGTCCTCGGGGCAGACTAGACAGAATCTGGCCATATTGGCCTTATACGATGCACCAGCATCTGCTGATGATCGGTGTGATGAAATAGAAAATCATGAGAATGAAGAAGATTATATCCCGGGAGGCTTTATTGATTTGCAAGAAGCCCCACCCGAAGTTGAGGACGGAGGCCAGGCCACCGTCGATGAGCTGATAGAAGTGAATCTGGGGTCAGCAGATGAGCCAAGGCCTACGTTCCTCAGTGCATTGCTGGAGCCAGCTGTCAGAGAACAGTATATTCAGTTTCTGAAAGAATTCCGAGACTGCTTCGCATGGACATATGATGAGATGCCGGGACTGAGTTCTGATATGGCACAGCACCGATTGGCGATAAACCCAGCGGCAAGCCCTGTGAAGCAGCCTGCCAGGAGAATGCGTCCCGAACTGATAAATCAGATCAACAAAGAAGTCGACAAGCTGATCGATGTGGGATTTGTTGAAGAGAACCAATATACTACATGGCTGGCCAATATAGTGCCCGTGAAGAAGAAAAATGGGCAGATCAGAATATGTGTAGATTTCAGGGACCTGAATAAGGCTTGCCCGAAAGATGATTTCCCAGTGCCAATCACTGAAGTAATGATCGATGCAACCACTGGCCATGAAGCCCTGTCATTCATGGATGGGTCATCCGGATACAACCAGATCTGGATTGCTGAAGAAGACAGAGTGCATACTGCATTCCGCACCCCGAAGGGGATATTTCACTACAAAAGGATGCCGTTCGGCCTCAAGAATGCCGGCGCTACTTATCAAAGAGCTATGACAAAGATCTTTGATGATTTACTCTTCAAGAAAGTGGAGTGCTACATCGATGACCTAGTGGTGAAAACCAGCAGAAGAGAAGATCATCTGCAAGATCTGAGGATAGTGTTCCAGAGGCTGCGCAGATATGAACTCAAGATGAATCCAATGAAATGTGCCTTCGGCGTGTCCAGTGGAAAATTCCTTGGGTTCATCGTCCGTCATAGGGGCATTGAGATCGACCCATCCAAGATTAAAGCTATCCAGGAGCTCCCTCCACCAAGGAATCTCCACGAGCTGAGATCTCTACAAGGGCGTTTGGCCTACATCCGACGATTCATATCAAATCTGTCGGGGAGATGCCACCCTTTTCACAAGCTCATGATGAAAGATGTACCGTTCCTCTGGGACGATGGCTATCAAGAAGCTTTTGAGAAGCTGAAAGAATATCTCAAGACCCCTCCAGTACTGGGGGCACCTATTAAGGGCAAGCCCCTGATACTATACATTGCAGCCACACACTGTTCCCTGGGGGCAATGCTAGCGCAGATAAATGAAGAAGGCAAAGAGCAGGCTCTATACTATCTGAGTCGGAGACTGATTAGAACTGAAGAAAGCTACACCTATATAGAAAAGACATGCTTGGCACTAGTCTTTGCCGTTAAAAAGCTCCGGCACTATATGCTGTCACACGAAATCAGATTGATATCTGCAGCAGATCCGCTCAAATACATATTGACTCAGCCAGTACTGAAAGGCCGGTTGGGCAAATGGGCAGTAATTCTGATGGAATTTGATATCACATATATACCCCAGAGGGCAATAAAAGGACAGGCCGTGGCCGATTTCTTCGCAGAGCACCCTGTGCCAGAGAATGATATGTTGGGGACTGAGTTACCCGATGATGAAACATTAGAAGCCTGCCAGGCTCAGTCAACTATGTGGCAGCTATTCTTTGATGGAGCATCTAGAACAGAGACGGACTCCGATGGAAAGACCAGAATACGGGCCGGAGCCGGTATTGTGCTAAGATCGCCAGAGGGGGAGGTTGTGCATACTTCCTGTTCTATAAACAAGCCCTGCACTAATAATGAAGCCGAGTATGAAGCTCTGATAATCGGGTTGCACATCAGCCTCATCATGGGCATCCAGATGCTTCAGGTATTCGGGGATTCAATGTTGATAATAAAGCAAATCCAAGGTGAGTTCGAAGTGCGAAAGCCGGAGTTGAACCCCTACCACCAAAAAGCTGTGCGCCTCATGGCGAAATTCTATCATATTGAGCTCAAGCATGTGGGCCGTGCACATAATGCTCAGGCTGATGCATTGGCAAAGCTAGCCAGCTCAATAGCAGTCCCACCGGATGAGACACTGAACATTGTTGTTATAAATCGACGGCAAGTCCCCAGCATGCTAGAAGGCTGCCCCGAAGAAAATGAAGTCGCCACGATCAGTACAGAATAGGCATCTGATTGGAGACAGCACCTGCTACAATGGTTTTTACACCAACAGCTGCCACAGAAAAGAGAAGAAAAGATGAAACTTCTAAGGATCAAAGATTCTTATGAATTCAGAAATGGAACTCTGTTCCGAATAATGGCAGATGCACGCAAGAAGATTTTGCTCCGCTGCCTATCCACTGAGGAAGCTTGGCAAGCAATGAAAGAAATACATGCTGGGACGGCAGGTGCTCACCAAGCTGGCCCTAAGATGAAGATAGAAATCAAGAAGCATGGCTACTATTGGCCCACTATGTTTGAAGATTGCTGCAAGTTTCCGAAGTCATGTCAGAAATGTCAGGAGCATGCTGTTGTGCCTAGAAGGCCACCTGCCGTTCTGCACCCTACAGTCCCTAGCTGGCCGTTTGCACAATGGGGAACCGATGTAGTCGGCCCACTACCGACCTCCTCAGCCGGACATAAGTACATACTGGCAATAACAGATTACTTCTCTCGATGGGCGGAAGCTATAGCATTACGAGAAGTGACTGGTGAGCTGGTTGCCAGATTCATCAAACAGAACATTATCTTCCGGTTTGGGATCCCCAGCCGAATAATATCTGATAATGGAAGTCATTTCAAAAATCAAAAGATCTATCGGCTTGCCGAGAAGTATAAGATCAAGTGGAGGACTTCCACTCCTTACAATCCACAGGCAAATGGATTGGCAGAAGCCTTCAACAAAACGTTATGCACCTTGTTGGCTAAAGTCGTCAGTTCTAATAAGAAGGACTGTGAAGAAAAGATGTATGAAGCTCTATGGGCATACCGCACTGTCTTCAAGACACCTACAGGGTGCTCGCCATACTCACTGGTATACGGCTCAGAGGCAGTAGTTCCACTGGAGCTGGAAGTCCCGTCACTGAGGGTGGCAGTCCAATATGACCTGGCCCGTGGCGAACAAACCAATGCAGAAAGAAGATTACAAGAATTGGCTGAATTGGAAGGGAAGCGCCTCCAAGCTCAGAAGAATATCCAGATGTACCAGGCCCGCATGGCCACTGCATTCAACAAACTCGTAAAAGGACGAGAATTTAAGAAAGGTGACCTCGTCATGGTCAAGAAAAGAGAAGTTATGGCGTCCAACCCAAAAGGAAAGCTGAATCCTAATTGGGAAGGTCCTTATGTGATATATAGGGTCTACGAAGGAGGGGCCTACATGGTTGTTAACCATCGAGGGGAAATCCAATTCTCACCACTCAACGGTAGACACCTAAAGCTATATCATGCTGCCCAACCAATATTCCCCGAGTAATCAGGCTAAAAGTCACCCATTTCCTTGGTCTAGCGACACTCCGCCCTAACCAAGCTACCCTTTTCCTTGGTCTAGCGGCACTCCGCCCTAACCGAGCTACCCTTTTTCTTGGTCTAGCGGCACTCCGCCCTAACCAAGCTACCCTTTTCCTTGGTCTAGCGGCACTCCGCCCTAACCGAGCTACCCTTTTTCTTGGTCTAGCGGCACTCCGCCCTAACCAAGCTACCCTTTTCCTTGGTCTAGCGGCACTCCGTCCTAACCAAGCTACCCTTTTCCTTGGTCTAGCGGCACTCCGCCCTAACCGAGCTACCCTTTTTCTTGGTCTAGCGGCACTCCGCCCTAACCAAGCTGCCCTTTTCCTTGGTCTAGCGGCACTCCGTCATAACCAAGCTACCCTTCTTCCTTGGTCTAGCGGCACTCTGCCCTAACCAAGCTACCCTGCTCCCTTGGTCTAGCGGCACTCCACCCTAACCAAGCTACCCTTCTTCCTTGGTCTAGCGGCACTCTGCCCTAACCGAGCTACCCTTTTCCTTGGTCTAGCGGCACTCCGCCCTAACCAAGCTACCCTTCTTCCTTGGCCTAGCGGCACTCCGCCCTAACCAAGCTACCCTTCTTCCTTGGTCTAGCGGCACTCCGCCCTAGCCGAGCCATCCCTTATCATGATCTAATGACAGTCCGACTTGTTACCCTCCCAAAAAGAGGGGAAGAGAGAATAAAAGAATGAAAATAAATAAAAATGGGGTTAAAAATAGAGATACCCTGCCGGTCTTGTTCAGGTTTTCCGAGCAAGGGCAAAAATGGCTAAAACCCAGCTGTGGTGAAAACCCGAAAGGGCACTGCAGGCAAAATCGGGTACCCCGCCACGTGAAAACCCGGAAGGGCGCGTGGGCAAAAGCAAGAGGGGGCTGGCTCCAGTGAAAACCCGAAAGGGCGCTTGGGCCAGTAATATGGTGATCCTAAAGAAACCTCATCTCCCGTCATAAACTTCTCGTCGATCGGCCGACACCTTGTCCGATCAACGATCAAATCCACCCAGTACGGACCCTACGTCTGTCCTGATAAAAGCCCTCATACCTTGTCCCAGGTAACACCGTGATGAAACCTGCTACTGATCAATGGGCACACTCACCCGATCAGTAATGAAACCTGTCCGGCATAGACCCTACGTCTATGCCGATAACACCTATGAAATCCTTTGCACCGATATAAACCCAATATCGATGATGAAACCTGCTGTTGATCGATTGGTACACTGCCCGATCAATGATGAAACCTGTCCGGCTTAGACCTTACGTCTATCCCGATGAAACCCCTGAAACCTTTGCATTGGTATAAACCCAATACCGATGATGAAACATGCTGTTGATTGATTGGCACACTGCCCGATCAGCGATGAAACATATCCAGTTTAGACCCTACGTCTATCCTGATGAAACCCATGAAATCCTTGCATTGGTATAAACCCAATACCGATGATGAAACCAGCTGTTGATCGATTGGCGCACTGCCCAGTCAATGATGAAACCTATCCGGCTTAGACCTTACGTCTATCCCGATGAAACCTATGAAATCTTTGCATTGGTATAAACCCAATACCGATGATGAAACCTGCTGTTGGTCGATTGGCACCCTGCCCGATCAGCAATAAAACCAGCCCAGGGTAGACCTTACGTCTATTCTGATGAAGATTCATGAGATCCTTGCATTGGTGTAAACTCAATACCGATGATGAAACCCACCTTCGATCAATGGGCACCCTGCCCGATCAACAAAGAAACCCGTCCTATCAAATTTGCATATCCCTTTACGTCCCGCCGTGATGAAACCTACCATTGGTCGATCGGCACCCTGCCCGATCAATGATAGAACCAGCCCAGTGTAGACCTTACGTCTACCCTGATGAAACCTATAAAATCCTTGCGTCGGTATATACCCAATACCGATGATAAGAGCATGCACTAATGAAGCAGCGCGTCGCCTGATCCGTGCTGAAGTCCCGATTCAGGAAACATATGTATATATAAAAAAATGGGGTTAAAAATAGAGATACCCCGCCAGACTTGTTCGGACATCCCGGATAAGGGTAAAAATGGCCAAAAACCCAGCTGTGGTGAAAACCCGAAAGGGCACCGCAGGCAAAATCGGGTACCCCGCCACGTGAAAACCCGAAAGGGCGCGTGGGCAAAAGCAAGAGGGGGCTGGCTCCGGTGAAAACCCGAAAGGGCACTTGGGTCAGTAATGTGGTAATTTAAAAGTTCCATGCCAACCGGCATGCTACCTTTACCTCCCTTCTATTGATGAAGCCTTCCGTCGGTCAACTGGTTCCACGCCTGTTGACACCTGGAAAATGAACAAGGGTGGAAGCACAATTGAAAAGAGGGTCTGACCAACAGTGAAAGATCAATGATGAAGCTCGTCAACCATTCACCCGGCTAAAGCCTTTGTCGGCCAAAGCTGATGCCCGGTGCCGATGTCATTCAGACGGCAGCGCCGATGAAGCCGCAGTCACTCGACTGATGAGACCTCCCAGCCCTTTAAGAAGAGCTGTACTACTGCTTCGTCCAAGAATCCACGGATGATATGTCAGGGTAAGCCAGATGTCAGCTTACTGATGGATGTAATATGAGATAAAGATGAAGCCGGCACCGACAGATAAAGATTGTCAGGGCTCCTACAAAGTCAGAACAGAAGAGCAATCCTCTCCACAAATTACGCACCCGGTCGAAGTCTGTCAGACTGAAGCTGATGTCCGGTCTTGTCACCGTTCGGATGACAATGCCGATGAAACATACCTGGTTTTGTCGTCATTCAGACGGCAATACTGATAAAACCCCAGTTTGTTCACTGATGGAACCTCGAGATGATCTCAACAAAGTTATGTCACTATTAAAGGGGCCTCCTTCGGTTCTTATGAAAGTCAGTTCAAAAGTCTTAGAAACCAAGGCAAGTGTGAGGCCTAAAAGCACTAAATGGGCCGGCCGATTGGGCTTCTGACCATGGCGCCGGGAACCTCAACGAAGGGCCGCTGGACGCGCCGGGAGCTGTGGCTAAGAAGCTGGCCACGCCGAATACCCTCCACCGAGAGAACAGAGGGAGGAGGACTATAAAAGTAAACCCTCTTTGAAATCAGAAGGGGATCGGAAGCCAGGCCATCGATCAAAAAGAAAGAAAAGAGAAGAAGCCAGAGAGAGAGAGAGCCTCCTCCGCTGAAAAAGAAAGAGAGAAGAGACCGATCCCCAGGGAAGAAGCTCCAGGTGGGCATCCGGGGAGGGAGAGGAGTCAATGCTCCGCCCTCCCCCTTGTTTTCTTTTCTTCTATTTCATGTAATCGTTTCAAGTCTTATCCTGATTCATGCAATGTAGCCGAGACATCTCGGCATCTGTTTGTCCCCCCTTTCCCTCACTCTCTCCCTGTAATCGGTTTGAGTATTAGAATGGTGGATCGTCTGGGTTTTCTCACCATGTGTCTTCCCTGATGGACATCATCAAACGAATGGATATATATGTATGATGGGTTATGGTTTGAGCTTGATTTTTGCTTCTTCTTAAGCCCTATTGCCATTCCCCGTGTTATCTGTAAACCAGTAGCATGACGATCCGATTTGTCTATTTCTTTTCTCTGCTTCGTAGCACCATTAGTGCTCACCTCAGAGCCCGGAATAGACTATTCCTTGGCTGCTGGGATGAAGCCATGCTGTGCAATGATTGAAGCTTGAGAAACTCCGGGGTTCCAAGCGTATGTGATTCCTCCGTTGATGTCATCGAAGCCGCCTCTGGGGCCAGAGACAGCCATCTCTTGGTTCCCAGGGCGACGAATGACCATATCAAGCATGTCCCCAAGCTCTGCGTGACGATGGCGATGGACAGGGGCGTTCAGACTCCGGCTTCCCAGATGCCTCTCGAACCCTAATACTCCTCTGAATTCTAGACCTAATCCAACTCAGAGTGGATGCCTTGAGCAGTTTAGAGCCCATAGAATCCGTCAGTTTCTGCCCAAACCAATATGAAACCCAAAACAGAGTACCGTAAGCTCTGTTTCTTGCCCCGGCGCCCTCACAGCTCTCGGCCCCGCAAACAGTGAACCTGATGAACAGCCCTCAGCGCAAGCCTTCTTGCACCGAGATCCCATCTCCCGGGCGCGCCGGGAGCCACCCGTTCCATTTCTCACCATCGCGCCGGGGCCGACTTGTCTTCATGCCGGGAAGACCCCGTGCCGAGAGTCCCTTGGCCACCTTATTAGCGTACCGGGAAGCCCGTGCCGGGAACTCTTTTGCATCCTTGCCATTGGCGCCGAGAAGCCCTCCTCTTGGCCTATTTGTAAACCCATGCCGGAAACCCCTTGGCCAACCTATAATCCCACGCCGAGAAGCCCTCCTCTTGGCCAACCTGTAAACCTCAAGCCTTAAAACCCTTGCTACCATTGACAAACCCTACAAATATCCTTGTGAGCTGCTCAACATGATCCCACCTTCTGTCAAGGGATGCCTTGGGTCGTCACATGCACCTCGGGGACGACAACTAGTGGGAGCAACTCCCCTTTTTTTTTACGCAGTTTCTCGAACCCGATCGGCTTTTATAAACCCTCAGACCAAGGAAGCTCTGCCACTGCATAAGCTTCTACGGTCTCAAAAGGGATATCAAGATATTGCTCCAAGCATACACAGGCGCCAGGGGTTCCATACCCCTCTATTTTTGGCTTTCACCCCGACATTCAGTGGGTGATCGTCTATCATTCCCTGGCAAATGTTAAATCCAGGGGAGATGCTGTCAAAATTCTCCCAGGATGCCAGAGATGACATGAAACCCATCCCCGGGACCTTATTTATCAGTGGTGACAGAGGCTCCTTATACCCTATTGTTCCCCTCCCGATCTTTTTATGTTCCCGGCCTTCCTTGGGAATCTATACCAAAACAGGTCGAAGTCCAGTGAATTGCGCCATTTAATGCCCTAGGGCCCATTTGCCTCAACCCTAACCAATATGAAACCCAAAACAGAGTACCGTAAGCTCTGTTTCTTGTCCCGGCGCCCTCACACCTCTCGGCCCAGCCTACAGTGAACCGGGTGAACAGCTCCCGGCGCCACTTCTTCAGGCGCCGAGAACCACCAGGAGTATCTCCTGCCCTGCGCGTCGGGAGCCCCTACGCCTTGGCCTTCTTCCCTGCGCGCCGGGAGCCCTCTCTGCATCCTCCGCGCCGGGAAACCCCCCTTTGCAGCCTCGTCGCGCCGGGAGGCCCGCGTCAAGAACCCCTCCACGGTCTGCTCAACCCCCCGCGCCGAGACCCCCCTTTTTGCAGGAGCCTCATCGTGTCGGGAAGCCTGCGCCGTAAACTCCCTGGCTTCCCCCTTTTATCTTTTCGCGCCGGGAGCCCTGGCCTTGTCTCTCTTGCCCTTTGCGCCGGGAACCCTGTCCTTTCATCTCTAGTCGTACCGAGAGCCCAATCTACCACCCCATGAATTCCAATACCCAGAACGAACCCACAAAGGAATATCCGTGGATCACCCGATATGTCCCGGGGATAAAATTGAAGGGGAGTCATAATCCCTATGTTCCACCTAACTGCAACGGATTTACGAATAACCCTTTTGCTCGGGGGGATTCTGCCACTGCATGAATTCCGCTAGCTTTTCAAAGGGAAAATCATACATTGCCCTATAGCCCATATATATACGGGTTGGGAGGTTCGGCCTCTCTATCTCTCGACTTTCATCCCGGTACTCCGTGGGTGATAGCCTATTTCCGCCTTGGGCATAATCCAGATAAAGGGGAAATGCTGCTGAACTATCGGTCGATGCTTTTAACCCCCATCATGGTCACGGCTCAGTCTGCCTGTGATCGAAATCCTCCTTCTTCCCTTTCACTCGGTCTTCGAACCGCCGACTTAACGATATCGTTTGTTTCTGCGGTTGATGTTATTATCTTACCCGCCTCCCTGGCCCTGGTAGGAAGTTTAAAGTTATGCACATGAATATCTGTTCGCCTTACGAGGCCTCCTACTTTTAGCGTTTAATCAAGGGTTGTCCTTCCCTGGAAGGGCGTAATTAACGTCGTAGCGTTCATGGTATGACGGACTCCAGGTCCCGACTCGGACTTCACAATCGACTGACCATGTCAGATCGAGCGCACAATAAAATTGTCACTTCGGTGACTGGCACGCCAATGATCCAATAAATCAATAAATAAATAAATAAACTAATAAATAATAAACAAAAAATAAATAAAATATAAAATTACGCGTCCACAAGTCTGGCACGCCCGGTGGGACAGAGTCTCCCTTCATCTTTACGCTAAAGTAGTAGGCCCGGCGGGCCCCCCTGAAACTTCTGATTCTGTGTACTTTCCTTATTTCCAGGAATCTACAATGACAGCTGGAATCATGACCGTTTGCTTCGACCAGCATCCGATTGACATGCATGTGCGCGAAGGCTACCTGGCGGTACCCCTCGCGTTCGGATCACTGCCGCCTGCCGTTGGGCTGCCCAACTGCTTGGGCGTCGTCTTCACTGACCTTCTACAGGTCGACGACAATGAGCAAGGCACTGCTGCAAGTGCCCCGGTGAAGATCACCGACCAGAAGAACATCCTACCGGAGAACACGGCCCCCACGGCCGTCGCCTGCTACGTCCATCATGTCCAGAAAAGGGACATGGTCCCCGCTGCTGCTCAAAAGGGGAGGAGGACCAACCGGAGGAGCCGGTATGTCACTGCTGACCGTTGTCTTTCCAACTCCGGAAAGACCATGATGATCGGAGGGATCCAGACGAACCTCAACGGCCGCCCGAGGGAGGTCAACCCGGACGTGATCGTCCCGCAAGTGCCCACTATGAACAGATTCCAAACTCTGGCCACCAGGCATGCCAACTGGGAGGCCGATGAGAGGAAGCCGCTGGCGCCCAAGCCAGCAAAATACAAACAGGTCTGGCGACCGAAGAAGATGCAGAGCTGGGCTCCAGCTCAAGATGAGGAGAAGGCTACCAATGATGCTGTTGCCCGCTTCAGGGCGGGAAGCCAAAGAAGAGAAGGAAAAGAAACAGGAAATGCTATTGCTGCTCACCCCAGAGCCTGGGGTAGGAGAGATAAAAGAAATGATAGAGAAAGAAAACTGACTGTTGCTCGCCCCATGATGAGGGGTAGGAGACTTGAGAAGAAAGAAGACCTTGCTGTCACCCACCCCAGGGCCGGGGGCAGAAGATGGCAGAGAAAGAACCATGATGTTGCTGCCAACTGCTGCCGGAATGACGATGCTGGAATGTGTGAACCAGCCATGGTTGCCGTCCCAAGAAGATCGAGGGCCTGTGCCAGACAGGCCGACATCTTCAAATATTCCAAGGCCGAGCATTTGAATGCTCAGATAACAAGACTGGCCTATCAGCAAAGAAGCCATGAAAGACTGATGTTCCAACCTGAGCCGCAAAGGCACAACTCTGAAGAGACAAAGCAAGTAGTCCAAGACTACTTCCACTACCTAGGGAGCTCTGCCCTAGGTCAACAAAGACTATCCCGTGCCTTGGGCACCAGGGATGATGAAGAAGAAGAAACCTTCCAAGAAATGATGATCGGAGCCTCCTCCTCCGATTCGAATGACTATGAAGAAGGCCTCAGGGCCAGATATAATGAAGAAGACCTGCACGGGGAAGAAGACAAAGAAAGAATATCGGTCTTTGACCGGCTCAGATATCCTAGCCAAATAAAAAGAAAGGTCTACAGGCAAAAAGGAAAGATGCAAATCTTCGCCTGCAACATGGCTGGACTGGCCAGGGGGCGAGATATACTACCAACTCAGCCAGATGAATTGCTCAGGCTGGCAACTAGACCTGGTCCTGTCACAAGAAGAGGCCAGGCCGTAAAGGATAAAATGAAAATTGATGATGAAGCCCGCAGGATTACCACTATGATAGTTAATGTGGTAACAACAGAAGATGGAGATAACCCCTTCGTTGATGATGCTGAAGGGACTTCTGAAGATATACAAATCCCATCAACCATGGATCCCATGATCCAGATGATGTTCAGGAGATATCAGCAGGAGATCAGCGCTCTCCGAAGACAGCTCAATGAGAGACATGAAGCTACATCAGTCTCAAAGCAAGCTGAACCTGCGGGGCAAACATCCAGCTCAGCAGAGACGGCTATCCCAGCTAACCCTCTCCTAGCTGATAAGGGCAAGACACCGAGCCAACCCGTTCCACAGCAAACAACAGCTCAGCCCTCTGTGTCTCAGACACAGCCTACCGCGCCCATCTTGCGCGCCACTATGATGACAACTCCTCACAGCCAGCAACAAGCTCACTTCTTCCCAGAAGAGATAGATCCAGCTGTGGCCCACAAGCAGATGATTGAAAGAATTGTGAAAATGAAGCTGTCAGAAAAGACTGGTGGTGATGCGGGTACTTATGATGTGTACAGGGTACCCTATCCTCCCCAGTATGCTGCCAAGAAACTACCCCCAGGCGTCAGTAAGTCGCCGAAGTTTGAGAAATTTAATGGCCAAGGCTCCCCTAGGGAGCATATAGCCTACTACACTACAATCATGGGCGACCTAGCAGTCGATGAAGCCTATCTGCTCAAGTTCTTTGGCTCATCCCTCACTGGGTTGGCCTTTGAATGGTACTCAAGCTTGCCAGCTGGGTCAGTGGTTGATTGGCCTGATATGCAAAGAAAATTCCGTGACAGATTTCATGTCACGGAAAGGGAAATCACGATAGTAGAGCTGTATGCAACTAGGCAGAAACAAGATGAGACCGCACTAGACTACATCAAAAGATGGAGGAACTTAGCCATGAGATGTCGAAGGCCTCCTCATCAAGAAGATGCGGTGCAGATATGCAAGCAGAGCCTCAGGAGGGAGGTGCTAGAAAAAATGATCGGTGCAGATGTCAGAACATTTGACCGACTGAACAATATAGTGGCAGAGGTCGAGACGTTCTTGTCCAAGCGTCCGACCGCCAATGTCCCCACCATGCCAAAGGGAAAATCCAATGAGCGACGGCCATCGCACTCTGAGGCCAACACCGTCGATTTCCGAACCTTCGAGCAACAAAAGGGGAAGAAAGGGGCAGATGAAGCTCCCCCGCTGGCAGATACAGCAGAAAGGAAGGATAAAGTCTCTCTGAGAGACAAGATGACAAAAGCATATTCCTTCCCAAAGGATAAGACGGCCGCACTGTTCAACTGGGCATACAAGTTCAATAAGGTAACATTGCCTGAACCCAAAAGACCAGCAGATGCAGCAAAGAAAGATGATCCGCTGTTCTGTCCATTTCACCGTGCGCTGGGGCACGCAATTGAAGATTGTTATGTCTTCAAAGATATCATGGAAGGAATGGTCAAGAAAGGTGAGCTGCAGCTGGGAGATTACCACAGCTCGAAGAATTGAAAATTAAAGAGCAGCCGGAGGCGGAACAAGAAAAAGCTGAGAATGAACCCTTCTAGGGGCAGGAGCTAGCAAAGCCAAATTCCCAAAAGAAGAAGAAACGGCCCAAATCCAAGAAAGGAAAGAAGGTCACGACAGTACAATGCAACACTCTGTCAGTACTCTTCTCCTTGCCCGGGGAGGATGATGAGCCGGAAGCATCCAACGCTCCGCTAGAAGCTAACCATGCCGAAGCCTCTACCTCGGCCCATGCAACACGTTCTGGGAGAAGATGGGGGCGCCCACCACCAGCCAACCATAATATCATGTTCAGAGGGGAGCAACCCTATCAAATCCCAGAACCAGAGATACGAGGTGCCCAGGTTCCTCCCCCTGCCAGTCTCTACCAGGACAAAAAGAAGGCAGATGAAGCCCCTTCATTCCTGGAGTTCCTGTCCAGCTTAAAAAATGAGCAACCGGCTCATACTGCTCCAGATAAAAGCAATAAATGCCAGCAGACTGCGGCTGGAAAGCAGAAACAGCATGAAGAAGATGAAGAAGCTAATCCTCTAGCAAAACCAGGGGCAGTCGCTACAGAAGAAGCCTTCCGGGAGACCGATGAAGAAGATAAAATTGAAAATGGGCAACAAAGGCCACAGGCACCACATGAACCTCCAAGACCCCGATGGGCAGAGGGGATGAGACTGTCTAATGTCCGAGTGGGCAGTCGAGTCATGAAAATGCTGAAGAAGCTCCCTACCTGATTCTCCATCTGGGAAATTCTCTCTCTGAGTGAAGAAGCTCGCCAAGCAATTGTGGATGCCCTGCAGTCTCCGGCACAATGTGAAGCACTCTTGACAGAGGTGAATGCTGGGCCATCAGTCACATTCACAGAGGATGATATGCTAATCCCAAATTCCGGCCATAATAGACCGCTATATATGAGGGGTTCCCTGAACTGTCAGTCGATAAGCAGAATACTGATAGATCCAGGGGCTGCTGTGAATATTCTCCCATACCGCATCTATCAGAAATATTATTTTGACCTGCAGCTCACCAAGGTCAGAGACATGAAAATTGCAGGATTCAACCAGAAATGTGAAACACCTCTCGGGGTGGCTGATTTCAATCTCACACTGGCCGACCTCACTACAGTGGTACGATTCTATGTAATCGACTCCAACACCACATATAAGGCCCTGCTGGGGAGACCGTGGCTGCACGAATATCAGATAGTGCCATCCACGCTACACCAATGCATAAAATATTGCCATGAAGGAAAAGAGGAAAGGGTGTTTGCAGACCTACATCCCTTCGAAGTGTTCGAATGCCATATGCTCGATGCATCCTACTACACCGAGGTGTCACAAAAGGATAAAGGAAGCGAAACTGTGGTCAGCCAAGAAAAGCCAGCGACGAAAGCAAGAAATTGGTCTCCGCCGCCGCCAAAGGGCTACATTAAAAAGCACGGGGTGTCTCACATCTCTTATGCTGGTGATTTTGCTCGGATCACTCCTCCTGGCATACACCCAGATGATACTGAAGAGAAGATGAAAGAAAAATACATACAGGTGGAAGTTCCTCAGGGTCTAGTCAAGCCCATAGCCAGCACAGAATACCAGACAGTGCTGCCCCTAAAGACTATGGAAATCCCTCGCTTCGGTGAACCCCCTATCATATTCTACACCGGGGAGGCAGTCGAAGAAGATGATCAAGATTGCATGGCCCCTGAAGAAGCTGCAAACCTGATGGTACCAATTACGGGCCTGGATTATACTACCCAACGGGTTTCACAAATGTTCTCCAAGATGCAAATGCCATCGATACAGCCTACTGCTCAGAAGAAAGCATTCAAGGAGTTATGGGATCCGCCTCAAGATAGCAAGGAGCTGAGGAAGATCACACAGCACCCGGGACTGGGTTATACCCTGCGAGAATGCTATGAAGCCGAGGTGGATGTCATCTCAGCCTTCTACCCGAATGAAGATTCCCCAGAAGTAGGGTATGATCAATACCCCTTTGAAGATGAAGAGATTATGTATCAATCCATAACAGACAATGAAGCCCAAGACAACTAGTCGGAGGCAAGGATGTCTGATGAGACCAAGAAGGGTTGGTGCTGGGAGAATCCGTCCTGCAAAGAGGATCTGTTCCAGGCCGAAGCACAATTTGACACCAGAACCCCGGATGAAGACCAAGTAGCCAGAGAGCTGCAAGAGTGCCTGGAGTTTGGGCGCATTCTAGAAGAGTTCCGAGCTCTACATAATGATGACCTCTCAGGGGAGCCCACATCAGAAGAGCCTCTAAGCACGGAAGACTCCACTTCGGAGTTTTCCGCTGAGCCAGTCACGTCCTCGGGGCAGGCTGGACAGAATCCGGCCATATTGGCCTTATACGATGCACCAGCATCTGCTGATGATCAGTGTGATGAAGCAGAAAATCATGAGAATGAAGAAGATTATATCCCGGGAGGCTTTATTGATTTGCAAGAAGCCCCACCCGAAGTTGAGGATGGAGGCCAGGCCACCGTCGATGAGCTGATAGAAGTGAATCTGGGGTCAGCAGATGAGCCAAGGCCTACGTTCCTCAGTGCATTGCTGGAGCCAGCTGTCAGAGAACAGTATATTCAGTTTCTGAAAGAATTTTGAGACTGCTTCGCATGGACATATGATGAGATGCCGGGACTGAGTTCTGATGTGGCACAGCACCGATTGGCGATAAACCCAGAGGCAAGCCCTGTGAAGCAGCCTTCCAGGAGAATGCGCCCCGAACTGATAAATCAGATCAACAAAGAAGTCGACAAGCTGATCGATGTGGGCTTTGTTGAAGAGAACCAATATACTACATGGCTGGCCAATATAGTGCCCGTGAAGAAGAAAAATGGGCAGATCAGAATATGTGTAGATTTCATGGACCTGAATCAGGCTTGCCCGAAAGATGATTTCCCAGTGCCAATCACTGAAGTAATGATCGATGCAACCACTGGCCATGAAGCCCTGTCATTCATGGATGGGTCATCCGGATACAACCAGATCTGGATTGCTGAAGAAGACAGAGTGCATACTGCATTCCGCACCCCGAAGGGGATATTTCACTACAAAAGGATGCCGTTCGGCCTCAAGAACGCCGGCGCTACTTACCAAAGAGCTATGACAAAGATCTTTGATGATTTGCTCTCCAAGAAGGTAGAATGCTACATTGATGACCTGGTGGTGAAAACCAGCAGAAAAGAAGACCATTTGCAGGATCTGAGAGTAGTGTTCCAGAGGCTGCGCAAATATCAACTCAAGATGAATCCTATGAAATGTGCCTTCGACGTGTCCAGTGGAAAATTCCTTGGGTTCATCGTCCGTCATAGGGGCATTGAGATCGACCCATCCAAGATTAAAGCTATCAAGGAGCTCCCTCCACCAAGGAATCTCCACGAGCTAAGATCTCTACTAGGGCGTTTGGCCTACATCCGACGATTCATATCAAATCTGTCGGGGAGATGCCACCCTTTTCACAAGCTCATGATGAAAGATGTACCGTTCCTCTGGGACGAGGGCTGTCAGGAAGCTTTTGAGAAGCTGAAAGAATATCTCAAGACCCCTCCAGTGCTGGGGGCACCTATTAAGGGCAAGCCCCTGATACTATACATTACAGCCACACACTGTTCCCTGGGGGCAACGCTAGCACAGATAAATGAAGAAGGCAAAGAGCAGGCTCTATACTACCTGAGTCGGAGGATGATTAGAACTGAAGAAAGCTACACCTATATAGAAAAGACATGCTTGGCACTAGTCTTTGCCGTTAAAAAGCTCCGGCACTATATGCTGTCACACGAAATCAGATTGATATCTGCAGCAGATCCGCTCAAATACATATTGACTCAGCCAGTACTGAAAGGCCGGTTGGGCAAATGGGCAGTAATTCTGATGGAATTCGATATCACATATATACCCCAGTGGGCAATAAAAGGACAGGCCGTGGCTGATTTCTTCGCAGAGCACCCTGTGCCAGAGAATGATATGTTGGGGACTGAGTTACCCAATGATGAAACATTAGAAGCCTGTCAGGCTCAGTCAACTATGTGGCAGCTATTCTTTGATGGAGCATCTAGAACAGAGACGGACTCCAATGGAAAGACCAGAATACGGGCCGGAGCCGGTATTGTGCTAAGATCGCCAGAGGGGGAGGTTGTGCATACTTCCTGTTCTATAAACAAGCCCTGCACTAATAATGAAGCCGAGTATGAAGCTCTGATAATCGGGTTGCACATCAGCCTCAACATGGGCATCCAGATGCTTCAGGTATTCGGGGATTCAATGTTGATAATAAAGCAAATCCAAGGTGAGTTCGAAGTGCGAAAGCCAGAGTTGAACCCCTACCACCAAAAAGCTGTGCGCCTCATGGCGAAATTCTATCATATTGAGCTCAAGCATGTGGGCCGTGCACATAATGCCCAGGCTGATGCATTGGCAAAGCTAGCCAGCTCAATAGCAGTCCCACCGGATGAGACACTGAACATTGTTGTTATAAATCGGCGGCAAGTCCCCAGCATGCTAGAAGGCTGCCCCGAAAAAAATGAAGTCGCCACGATCAGTACAGAACTGGCATCTGATTGGAGACAGCACCTGCTACAATGGTTTTTACACCAACAGCTGTCACAGAAAAGAGAAGAAAAGATGAAACTTCTAATGTTCAAATATTCTTATGTATTCAGAAATGGAACTCTGTTCCGAATAATGGCAGATGCACGCAAGAAGATTTTGCTCCGCTACCTGTCCACTGAGGAAGCTTGGCAAGCAATGAAAGAAATACATGCTGGGACGGCAGGTGCTCACCAAGCTGGCCCTAAGATGATGATAGAAATCAAGAAGCTGGGCTACTATTGGCCCACTATGTTTGAAGATTGCTGCAAGTTTACGAAGTCATGTCAGAAATGTCAGGAGCATGCTGTTGTGCCTAGAAGGCCACCTGCCGTTCTGCACCCTACAGTCCCTAGCTGGCCGTTTGCACAATGGGGAACCGATGTAGTCGGCCCACTACCGACCTCCTCAGCCGGACATAAGTACATACTGGCAATAACAGATTACTTCACTCGATGGGCGGAAGCTATAGCATTACGAGAAGTGACTGGTGAGCTGGTTGCCAGATTCATCAAACAGAACATTATCTTCCGGTTTGGGATCCCCAGCCGAATAATATCTGATAATGGAAGTCATTTCAAAAATCAAAAGATCTATCGGCTCGCCGAGAAGTATAAGATCGAGTGGAGGACTTCCACTCCTTACAATCCACAGGCAAATGGATTGGCAGAAGCCTTCAACAAAACGTTATGCACCTTGTTGGCTAAAGTCGTCAGTTCTAATAAGAAGGACTGTGAAGAAAAGATGTATGAAGCTCTATGGGCATACCGCACTGTCTTCAAGACACCTACAGGGTGCTCGCCATACTCACTGGTATACGGCTCAGAGGCAGTAGTTCCACTGGAGCTGGAAGTCCCGTCACTGAGGGTGGCAGTCCAGTATGACCTGGCCCGTGGCGAACAAACCAATGCAGAAAGAAGATTACAAGAATTGGCTGAATTGGAAGGGAAGCGCCTCCAAGCTCAGAAGAATATCCAGATGTACCAGGCCCGCATGGCCACTGCATTCAACAAACTCGTAAAAGGACGAGAATTTAAGAAAGGTGACCTCGTCATGGTCAAGAAAAGAGAAGTTATGGCGTCCAACCCAAAAGGGAAGCTGAATCCTAATTGGGAAGGTCCTTATGTGATATATAGGGTCTACGAAGGAGGGGCCTACATGGTTGTTAACCATCGAGGGGAAATCCAATTCTCACCACTCAACGGTAGACCCCTAAAGCTGTATCATGCCGCCCAACCAATATTCCCTGAGTAATCAGGCTAAAAGTCACCCTTTTCCTTGGTCTAGCGGCACTCCGCCCTATTCGAGCTACCCTTCTTCCTCGGTCTAGCGGCACTCTGCCTTAACCGAGCTACCCTTTTCCTCGGTCTAGCGGCATTCCGCCCTAACCAAGCTACCCTTCTTCCTTGGTCTAGCGGCACTCCGCCCTAACCGAACTACCCTGCTCCCTTGGTCTAGCGGCACTCCGCCCTAACCGAGCTACCCTTCTTCCTCGGTCTAGCGGCACTCTGCCCTAACCGAGCTACCCTTTTCCTCGGTCTAGCGGCATTCCGCCCTAACCAAGCTACCCTTCTTCCTTGGTTTAGCGGCACTCTGCCCTAACCGAGCTACCCTTTTCCTTGGCCTAGCGGCACTCCGCCCTAACCGAGCTACCCTTTTTCTTGGTCTAGCGGCACTCCGCCCTAACCAAGCTACCCTTCTTCCTCGGTCTAGCGGCACTCTGCCCTAACCGAGCTACCCTTTTCCTCGATCTAGCGGCATTCTGCCCTAACCAAGCTACCCTTCTTCCTTGGTTTAGCGGCACTCTGCCCTAACCGAGCTACCCTTTTCCTTGGCCTAGCGGCACTCCGCCCTAACCGAGCTACCCTTTTTCTTGGTCTAGCGGCACTCCGCCCTAACCATGCTACCCTTCTTCCTCGGTCTAGCGGCACTCTGCCCTAACCGAGCTACCCTTTTCCTCGGTCTAGCGGCATTCCGCCCTAACCAAGCTACCCTTCTTCCTTGGTCTAGCGGCACTCCGCCCTAACCGAACTACCCTGCTCCCTTGGTCTAGCGGCACTCCGCCCTAACTGAGCTACCCTGCTTCCTTGGTCTAGCGGCACTCCGCCCTAACCAAGCTACCCATTTCCTTGGTCTAGCGGCACTCCGCCCTAACCGAGCTACCCTTTTCCTTGGTCTAGCGGCACTCCGCCCTAACCGAGCTACCATTTTCCTCGGTCTAGCGGCACTCTGCCCTAACCGAACTACCCTTTTCCTCGGTCTAGCGGCACTCTGCCCTAACCAAGCTACCCTGCTCCCTTGATCTAGCGGCACTCCGCCCTAACCAAGCTACCCTTCTTCCTTGGTTTAGCGGCACTCTGCCCTAACTGAGCTACCCTTTTCCTTGGCCTAGCGGCACTCCGCCCTAACCGAGCTACCCTTTTTCTTGGTCTAGCGGCACTCCGCCCTAAGCAAGCTACCCTTCTTCCTTGGTCTAGCGGCACTCCGCCCTGGCCGAGCCATCCCTTATCATGATCTAATGACAGTCCGACTTGTTACCCTCCCAAAAAGAGGGGAAGAGAGAATAAAAGAATGAAAATAAATAAAAATGGGGTTAAAAAATAGAGATACCCTTCCGGTCTTGTTCAGGTTTTCCGAACAAGGGCAAAAATGGCTAAAACCCAGCTGTGGTGAAAACCCGAAAGGGCACTGCAGGCAAAATCGGGTACCCCGCCACGTGAAAACCCGGAAGGGCGCGTGGGCAAAAGCAAGAGGGGGCTGGCTCCGGTGAAAACCCGAAAGGGCGCTTGGGCCAGTAATATGGTGATCCTAAAGAAACCTCACCTCCCGTCATAAACTTATCGTCGATCGGCCGGCACCTCGTCCAATCAACGATCAAACCCACCCAGTTCAGACCCTACGTCTGTCCTGATAAAACCCTCATACCTTGCCAAAGTCCCACCATGGTGAAACCTGCTTTGATCGATTGGCGCACTGCCCGGTCAATGATGAAACCTATCCGGCTTAGACCTTACGTCTATCCCGATGAAACCTATGAAATCCCTGCATTGGTATAAACCCAATACCGTGATGAAATCTACTGCTGATTAATGGGCACACTCGCCCGATCAGCAATGAAACCTGCCCGGTTTAGACCTTACGTTTATCCCGATGAAACCCATGAAACCCTTGCATTGGTATAAACCCAATATCGATGATGAAACCTGCCGTTGATCGATCGGTACACTGCCCGATCAATGATGAAACCTATCCAGGCCGGACCTTTCGTCTATCCTGATGAAACCTATGGAAATCCTTGCATTGGTATAAACCCAATACCGATGATGAAACCCATTGCTGATTGATTGGCGCACTGCCCGATCAGTGATGAAACCTACCCAGTTTAGACTTTTCGTCTACTCTGATGAAACCTATAAAAATCCTTGCATTGGTATAAACCCAATACCGACGATGAAACCCACCTTTGATCAATGGGCACCCTGCCCCATCAATAAAGAAACCCGTCCTATCAAATTTGCATATCCCTTTACGTCCCGCCGTGATGAAACCTACCATTGGTCAATCGGCACCCTGCCCGATCAATGATAAAACCAGCCCAGTGTAGACCTTACGTCTACCCTGATGAAACCTACAAAATCCTTGCGTCGGTATATACCCAATACCGATGATAAGAGCATGCACTAATGAAGCAGCACATCGCCTGATCCGTGCTGAAGTCCCGATTCAGGAAACATATGTGTATATATAAAAAAATGGGGTTAAAAATCGAGATACCCCGCCAGACTTGTTCGGACATCCCGGATAAGGGCAAAAATGGCCAAAAACCCAGCTGTGGTGAAAACCCGAAAGGGCACCGCAGGCAAAATCGGGTACCCCGCCATGTGAAAACCCGAAAGGGCGCGTGGGCAAAAGCAAGAGGGGGCTGGCTCCGGTGAGAACCCGAAAGGGCACTTGGGTCAGTAATGTGGTAATTTAAAAGTTCCATGCCAACCGGCACGCTACCTTCACCTCCCCTTCACTGATGAAGCCTTCCGTCGGTCATCTGGCTCTATGCCCCACCGATGATAAAGCCTTCCCGGGGTGGACCTTACGTCTACCCTGATGAAACCTACATACCCACTTTCAAACGTCCCACCGATAATGAAACCCATCACCATCCTGATGAAGTCTGTCTAGCTCAGACCTCACGTCTGTCCTGATGAAGCCTACGCATTTCTTGGCAAGCCCCACATGCGATAAAACCTGTTGGAATAGACCTTATGTCTGTCCTGACGAGACCAACACCTTCACATACGTCCCACCGTCGATCGATTGGCATCCTGCCCGATCAATGATGAAACCTTGTCCAGTTTAGACCTTTCGTCTATTCTGATGAAACTTATAAATCCCTTTGCATCGATATAAACCCAATATTGATGATGAAACCAACCGTTGATCGATCGGCATCCTGCCCGATCAATGATGAAACCTTGTCCAGTTTAGACCTTTCGTCTATACTGATGAAACTTATAAAACCCTTTGCTTCGATATAAACCCCATATCAATGATGAAACCACCGTTGATCGACCGGCACCGCGCTCGATCAATGATAAAACCCTGTCCAGTTTAGACCCTACGTCCGTTCTAATGAAAACTATGCCCCCTTCAAATGTCCCACCTGCCATAACCTCTACCCAGTCTAGACTTTCCGTCTATTCTGATGAAACCCCTTCTTTCACATTCCTGCAAATTTTCTCCCTCATAGCACATATTGCCAAGAGGGACGTTTGCTGATACCAACACAATCCGGTTTAAGCACCTCTTCGGATGCCCGTCACGCGGTGGAGCGAGTTCCCCATCCTTTCTCTGAAGGGGTGGACGCTCTCCTGCTAGATACGAGCCATTCACATGAGGGGTTGCTAAAACCACTACCCCACTTCCCGAAGTGATGAAACCACATGGTAAACAAGATGGATACACATGAAGCCAAAAGATTTCTTTTCATTACGAAGTGAGTACATAAGGGGCCCCGAGGGGACGCTGTGTCACAAAAAAAAAAAGAGAGGGGAGAGAAAGAGATGGGAAGAGAAGAAAGAAAAGAAAAGAAAGTGAAGATAATTCATGGCCGCCGAAAGATATCTTCAAAGGCCAGAAGACCAACATAGGGGGCGGCTCCTAACTCATGAAGGCACGCTTCCTCCTCCTGAAGCCTCATGGACAGGTCCTGGAAAGACATCACCCGACCCTCCAGTAAAGCCACCTCCTCGGTGGACTGTGGCCGAATAGAAGATAATTGCTGCAGCTCGGCCCGAAGTTTAGTGAGTTCCGCCTCCAAAACGGCTACCCGTTTCTGGATAGCCTCCTCCCGCTGAATAATGCTCTGTAGCTCGGCCTGGCGTTCATCAAGTGTCAGCGTGATGTGACACAACCTCGGACCTAATGCAAGCAAGCACAATCGCAATCTAAATGGGCCAATTTGGGCCGCCGCTCTCTCGTCGCTCACCCAAGCCCGGGGTAACTTGGCAATGCCAAGGTGAGGTTGAGGGGTTGGGCCCTTGCTGGTAGAGGGCCAGCAAGGCCAAGATTTGATTCCCAATAGATTTGGAAGCCCAATTCAACGGGGCCGACGAAGTGCCGAAGGCACCGGTTGCACTCTTCCCACGGTGATCACTCAAGGCAATGGGGCTTGAGGATCGGGCTCTCACTCGCATAACCAGCGGAATTAGAACTAATATTGAAAGACAAGCACTAAGTGGAGTGAAGGTTTGAGCACTTACTAGACCGGTTTGAAGAAACCGGTCCCGGTCGGAGACGAGGGCGAGCGGGGAGGCGAGTGGATCCCCACACGCCGCGGCGGTGTCGCTTGACCTGCCCAAACAAATTACACCACTACAACTCTCGCAGGAGGGGGAACTTGGGGTGGGGGTTAATGATATTACATCAATACTACCTCCACACAGGGAGGGGCCTTCAGTCGGCCAAGCGGGGTGGGGAAACCAAAGCAAAGAACGAGGAACAAGGGTGGACGCTGAATCTGACTGTTGTCTGTGAACCAGGACAAAGGGTCGGTGTTGATTTTGTAGATCTTGCTCATGAATTTCGCTGATGGCGAGACTGGCGGCGAAATCTTCTTAACAGGAAGGGGAATGCCTCAGAATTTTTTTAAATTCTTCTGGAGTCGCTGCAGGTCGGGGCAGGAGCTTGAACAGGGCCTCTGTTTCTTGGACTAGTATGGGCAGGTCACCAATAGTAGGATGCAGAGGCTGTCCTGGCCGCTCCCGAACTCCAAATTTGATGCCGTCAGCGCCGTTAGAACCGTGGGTAAGTCCTCTTTGCAGAAAAGAAACGGGGATGCCAGAAGAAAACGGAGACGATCTGTGGAGCCAGAAGAGTGAGGAGGTGTCGATGCAGACTGGGGAAGGCAGAGCCGCGCGACCGTGGAAGAAAATTGGTAACTTCTGTTCCCGGATGCTGAATGGGATTCTGCTTCTTGATTCTGAAAGTAGACAGGCCGATGAAGAACTTTGAAGAAGAACTTGAGGACTGATTCCTTTGGGGTTCGTCGTGGCAGAGCTTCTAATCTGGCTTAGGTCCTCAGCCAAGGCAGAACCGCGCAGCTGTGGGAGAATGGACCTCCTGGACGACTCGGAGATCAGAACAAGACGAAACCACTTCAGTTACGAAGGCGACTAGCAGACGCTTCCGACGATGGCTCTTGGGTCTTTAAACTCATCCGGAGGAGGTCGTGGTGGCCGCTGCAAGTTGCTGGTCTGCTGTAGATCTTCAGTTGAGAGCTGTAGGTTGATGATGATGGGGGGGAATGGGGTATATGGGAGGGGAAATGGGGGTGGATGAGTGTGGGGAAAGCCCGGGCTGTGAGGGGGTCTAACAGGTGGGGGAAGGGAAGAATGGGGTCTGGAAGGGGGTCTAACAGGTGGTGGGAGGAGGAGCTACGAATTTGGGAAGGTGGGTGAGAGGAGAAAGTGAGGGGGGGGCACAAGTGAGTGGAGGGAAGGGTGGATTTCAAATTTGAAATGGCCTTGGAAGTTGTGGGGTTGTGTGGGGAAGGGGTTGATTGTGTTGGAATGGGGAAAGTGGTGTTGGAATGTGGAAGATGGTGTTGGAATGGTGAGGGATCTTCTTGGGACTAGGGGGGTGGAGTAATGGAGGCCATGGGGAAGTGGAGGGCTTTAATGATGGTAGGTGGGGGTTGAGGTGGTTGGGAAGGGAGGAGAGAGAAGAAAATTCGAAATTGGGTGTTGAGGAGAGAGAAAGTGGAGTAAAAAAAGAGGGATTAAGAGAGGGAAGGGTGGAGAATCTCTCCCCTAGGGTTTCTTACCCAAAGAATGTTGGAATCACTCCACTAAACTAAGCTTTGGACTCTCAAATGGCATTTTTTTCATTGATTGATTCATTAAGTTGAAATGGGGGGAATATGGTCCTATATATAGGAAACCCACATTTCTACAAAAGTCCCTTACAAAAGACTCAATAACAAATAACCGAAGGGGTAGGGGGGCTCATGGGCCAAGCCCGAAGAATTGGGCCCAATAGCACATTACACAATCTAATGACAGTCAAACTTAGAAAAATAAATGCAAGACCTAGGAACATGACTCAAATAAAAGGGAAAATACATCAAATGACTCAAATAAAATTACATAGGACTCAAAATTAAATGACTAAACCATGCCGGATGCAACCGGGGTGAGGAGACGAACGGTAAACGTGGGCCTGGGAGGTGATGTCCCCATCACAGCGTTAGCTTTTCCACCTCGGATTTGCATTCCGACCTCTGCAACTTCAACGCCGTCAGCCTGTCAACCATGATCCGTGCTAGGAAGTCTCTCCGATGCACGAATTTCAACAAAAGCAAGACCCGCTGAGCCCATGTGTCCAAAGGGCAACCCATGGCTTGCAGGCCAGCGGTGAGGCGATTGGCGATTTCCTTCAGCTGTAGATATGTCAAGCCAGGCTGAGACTCTACTAGCTGGCGTAACATGTCCAGATGCTGCCAGACGAAGCTGTCAGGAGAAGTAAAGCCAAAGGAAGCAGATGCGACGACTTCGAAAGTCACCTCTCCGTCAATATCTGCCCATAGTCCAATGCCCGCTTGGGAGGACGAAGAAGGCAAATCTGCCGAAAGAGCTAGCCGGTATCTCTCTGTACTCCCCTGCTGGGCTGAAGACTCCTCCTCTGCTGCTGCCTCGGGAGCTACACCTTGAACATCCGCAGGAGGAGAATGAATGAATAATGGGGTTATCTCTGCAATGGAGGCTGCACCTTCAGCTGCTCTTTCTGGTGATGGGGACAGAGGTGCCTTAGACTGTGTAGGCAGGAATTTGGACTCTGTAGCCACTATGGCAGGAATTGCTAACTCGGGCGCGATTGACATTACTGCGGCCGGTATGAAAGCGGAGCTCCTGGCCAGATCTGCTTCGGCTCTAAGATCTGAAGCCCTAGCAGGGATGACACTTTCTTCTGCAGCCCCCAAGTCTAATGATGCCAAGTCTGTCGAGGACTGTATCCGCACTGGCACAGGGCGAATGATCTCAGGAGCCCCTGTGCAAGTTAAAGGCAGAAAAGGAACAATAGCCAAATCTACAAGGGAAATGTCCATGAAGGATGTGGAGGTGGCCAAGGTAGCAGCAACAATACTCTGAGACCAAAGAAAAGCGACCTTCAGCACTAAATAAAAGAAACAAATGAAGCAGCATACATGAAGAACAACCCACCTTTGAAGCAGGGTCCGCACCCTCAAAATGGGGCGAAAGAGAAGAAAGCTCCGTGGCCGAAATGGCGAGTGGTGGAGTTATGTCAATCTCAGTATCGAGCCCGGTAAACTCCTCCTGAAATTCTTCCTCAGAGGATAACACTGATAGTTCGGCGGGTCGAAGAGACGGAACACCTTTCGCAAGTGCAGGAGGGGCTTCTGACTTGGCAATACCTTCTCCTTCGCTGTCGCTGAAATCTACTTCCTCCTCATGGGAGGCGACCTGGGAGGAATAGTACCTCTAAAGATATCTCCACACTAGCTATATGCTGGGCCGGTACCTCTAAAGCATGGCGGGATGTAGATCGAGTGATTATGCGTCTGGCCGAAATAGTACTCTGCTTTGGCCGAGTCTTGTGACCCTCCTGTGGTCGAGGCAGCTCTTCTGTCATCATCATGGCCTCGGCTTGCTCCTCGACTGCCACTGCTACAAGAAAAGAAAACTTCTGAGAAGTATAGCAAAGAAAACAACGGGAGTATGAAACGAATGAAAAAAGCACATTTACCCTCCTCCTCGCCAACCGGGGTGGGAGAAGGCAGTCTTGTGTCCGTCTCCACAGGCGCTTCAACCTGCTCCTGGGCTGTATCAGATAAAAAGAAGCTCAGCCTCAAAGAACTCCCTAGGAGATTGGTCAAGACGACAAAGGAAGTTCCAGCTACAAGCTATCACCGTCACCTTCGGCAGATGCCTGTGCGGCCTCCCTCTGAGATGCGAATGCGTCAAATGAAGGGATATCCGGAAGAGGGGTTCCAACTTCCTTCGCGATCGAAGCTGACTTCCGGGTCCGAGCAACCTTGGCCTTCTTGGCCTTGGCGACTGCAACCTTCACCACAGAAGGCTTCCTCTTCTTGCCCGGAGGCAGGGGAGTGGTCGTAGGTGCTGCTTCAGGAATTTCAAAGTGGGCAGGTTTCTCAGCTTGAGCAATTATCTTCCTGTAAAGCCCCTGCCGTTTTATGTCTGGTCTATCTGTGCGAGACACGAGAAAGACAGTCATAGTCAACATATGCAAAACATGACAATAAGAAGAAAGAAACCATGATCAAACAAACAAGGAGCACACCTGCTGGGCCGTCGTAAAATGTGGAAAGCGGCCAATACATATAAGCTACCTCCTTTGATCGGGAGGCGGCCTCCTTCACGAGCCAGCATACATCGCCAATAGTCTGACACTTCTCCGTCAGGGCGGCCAAGTCCTTATGGCCATGGAAATCAAGGCAATGAAATAGGCCGAGGTAATCTATGCACCAGGCGTCAACATAATGGAAAGAAACAAAAAGCTGCTTATTTAGAATGACAGCTACCGGGCTCTCCACTGTCAGCCCGTGGACATTTAACAGTACAAAAAGCCAGGAGGTGTGCTGATAATATGACTGGGTGCGGTCCTCCCTCCGCACAAAGGCCCTGTAAGGATGAAACCTGTCTGCCGGACCCCTCCAAGAAGTAGCCTTCGAGAGTGGTTCCTCCGGGGGGAATGGATACTGCACCTCCAAATGAGTGTCCCCTATGTGGCCCAGCTGTCTCAAGTCTTTGGTGAAAGTGTCTACATCAACTTCAGAAAAGACAGGAGTGGGTAGTTCCGCACCCGCCTCCTTCAAAGACCGACGGGCAGCGATGTAAGCTTCTGCCTCCCTCTGGTGCTGGGAATAAAGCCTCCTCAGATGGACCTCGTCAACGTCAAATATAGGCCCTGATTGCCGCTTCAAAAAGGAGCGCTCAGCCACATCCCAGAAAGCGCCTCTGCCATCTTTATAAAAATTGGTGCGTATGTTCCACCACTTGATATAGTCTGATGAGACCCGAGGGAGACGATTGGAGACAGTCGGGACCCTGAAAGTTGTGTCTTCCCGACGATGGAAGAAATCCCACCATATCCGACCGTCGCCGGCAATACTAGACCCGTGCTTGGCCCGGCTCTCCAGAGGAAACTGAGCAGCCAATGGAGGGATATGCTGGTCGTAACCAAAATTTCTGCCAAAGCGGAAGGGATAATAGGGCTCCAAAATGAGCAGGCCCCCCTTCCTGAAAACTAATACACTGGGCCGTATGGCCATGGCCCACCTCACCAATTCTGGTTCTAAAAGAGGCCGGGTGGCGGCGACCCCCGAAACAGGATGGACATAAGCCTCCACCTCCTCCATTTTGCACTCCCTCTGAGGGTCCACCAAGGGAGCTGAACCTGCTGCCAAGCTCCAAAAGTGAATGCTGCCAGGTGCGTCTACAGGCACTCTTATTAGCCTACCCCTCATCTTGAACAGCTATTCTGAGAAAGGACCAGGTTCAGCGCTAGCGAACTCAATCATACGAGGGAGCAGTGTGTCTGACTGCAAAGTTCTCGGGGCCAGCTCAGGGAAAATGCTGCAAACCCAGGCATTGAAGAAATGAAAGGGACCCACGGTCCTCGAAGAGCGGGGGGTCCGATGTCTATGCAAGTCCCCCAAGGATTTGTAAACTAAACACAGAGCCACTGGGCACAGAGACAATCGCATCCCCCAAGCCATCTGGCAGGCCGGATATATAGCCTCTGGTCTAATAATCGTCTCGTCCCCTTGAGGGAGAGCGAAAGTGCATAGCCAGAAAGTCAAATAGGTTGCACAATGGGTAATGGGATCAACCCCTGCTGGATTCGGGCCATCCGCGTCGGTCCGACGCAATGAAGCTGGCAGTGCTGACTTGTAACGGGGGGCCCTGACTTGTTTACCGGAAGTCAGCCCTACGGAAGGAAAGTCTGCGTACCTCAAGGGACCCCCGAAGAAATATTGTATCCACTGCCCCACACGGACTCTCAATCGGCTGCTCTTTTCCCGGGCTTGATAGCCTTTGGAGGACCCCCTACTGTAGGCCAAACAGATGGACCGGTAAGCTTTCATCAGATACCGGTATGCATAACTGAAAGAATAGCTGCCCTCTCCATTAGAGGCGTCCTTGATGGAATCGTCCAGGCAGACCTCCTCATATGGCTCTCCGTCCATGGGTAGGCCAGAAAGCTGCGATAAACTCCAGAGGTCGAGGGATGTCTCGCCTTCCGCCGTATAGAATGTATTGAACTGCGGGCAGAACACTTCAAGCATGCCGCAACACAATCTCGGAGAGACGGGATAGCGGAACCTGGAGGCAAATACACTGTGGTATACCCCAGCTCTAACCAATAGAGGGGCATACTCCTTCAAAACATATTCTGTGAACTCCACTGCTCCAACCCTAAAAAGATGGGCATCTGTCAATTTGGCATCTCCAAACCAGCCGGCAGCCAGCTGATATTTAAACTGAACGGCCAGGCAGTTAAGAACAAATGGCTCATCTCTATAACCCCACTTCGTAGGCGCCAAAAAGAGTCCGAATGAGGTCTTCTCTCGGTGGACACGGCCGGTGGTATGATCCCACCTTGCAGGGGTGAATTCTGGGGCCCGGGTTAGCATCTTCTTCTCGGGTTCTAAATCGGAGATGCCTAGCACAGCATTCCAGTCCCTCTGTTCACCTGGGAGATATATGGCTCGGGCTCGATAGACAGAGCCCTTCATGCTGTCTCTATCGGCAAGTATTGCCGCTTCCACGGAACGGGCAATGAGAGCATCCCGCATTCCGCGTATGGTGAAAGTCCGAACAAACGGCAGCAAATGACGATCCTTCGGCAAGTCCGGGCGGTAGTCAGCAGCTCTCCTGAATTCAGTACCTTCCAGGGAAGAATAAACTTCAGCGGTCGATACGGTGTCAGTTTCAGAATCGGAAGATTCGTCGACACTAGCAATCTGGTCATAGCCAAAGCTCAGGCTGTATACGTTCAACCAGTTGACTTTGGCCCGAGATATGTCCGGCTGAGCCGATGAACTTGTTTCAATGGCTCCGGAAGATGCAACAGTAGAACTGGAAGCCATGTCAGCACCTGCAGTCAGAAACAGACAAGAAAAGAAGCATCAGAAAGATGAATGGGCATGAAACAATAAGACAAACAAATTCTCAAAAATTTCGGCAGCATCTCCTCTTGTCCGAGGTATGCCCAAAAAAGAATAGGGAGTCACCCACCAAGAGGGAGTGATCCCGAGCATAAGATGGGACTCAATCCCATAGCGGACCTACCCCGAAAAATCGGCAAAAAGGGGGGGGGGGGAATGACGCTCCCGGGGGGGAAGCTCGCAACTCACCGCCACCGCCGAGATGAAGAGAGAGAAGAAGAGGTAAGAAATGAGGGTAAAAAGCCCTCTCGCAGGGTTAAAAAGAAGAGGAGGAGGGGCTTCTCGACGCAAAGAAATGCGCACCGGGAACCCCCCCTTCACCAAAGAAAAAGGCGCGCCGAGAGCGGCATGCGCCGAGAACCCCCTAAGGCCATGGGCGTGCCGAGAAGCAACCGCCGAAAAGCCCTCCCCCCGGGAAGCCCGGCGAGCGTGAGCGCGCCGAGAAGCACCTGCCGAGACGGCCGCGTCGACAACGGTCGCGCCGAGAGCGCCACGCCGAGAAGTCCAAGGCAATGCCTAAAATCTCCAAACGGTGACAATGAAGTCAGAAAATGCAGAGACGAAAACATGAAAGTGAAAGATGGATATGCAGAAGGTTACTACAGCGACATGATTAAGCTGAAAGACAAATTGGGGAAGATACCCTCGAATGATGAAAGTCACCCGCAGGCCCCGTGCCGCTTATTCTGCGCTTACGCTGCCCGCAGGTGGGGGGCATTTGTTGACACCTGGAAAATGAACAAGGGTGGAAGCACAATTGAAAAGAGGGTCTGACCAACAGTGAAAGATCAATGATGAAGCTCGTCAACCATTCACCCGGCTAAAGCCTTTGTCGGCCAAAGCTGATGCCCGGTGCCGATGTCATTCAGACGGCAGCGCCGATGAAGCCGCAGTCACTCGACTGATGAGACCTCCCAGCCCTTTAAGAAGAGCTGTACTACTGCTTCGTCCAAGAATCCACGGATGATATGTCAGGGTAAGCCAGATGTCAGCTTACTGATGGATGTAATATGAGATAAAGATGAAGCCGGCACCGACAGATAAAGATTGTCAGGGCTCCTACAAAGTCAGAACAGAAGAGCAATCCTCTCCACAGATTACGCACCCGGCCGAAGTCTGTCAGACTGAAGCTGATGTCCGGTCTTGTCACCGTTCGGATGACAATGCCGATGAAACATACCCGGTTTTGTCGTCATTCAGATGGCAATACTGATAAAACCCCAGTTTGTTCACTGATGGAACCTCGAGATGATCTCAACAAAGTTATGTCACTATTAAAGGGGCCTCCTTCGGTTCTTATGAAAGTCAGTTCAAAAGTCTTAGAAACCAAGGCAAGTGTGAGGCCTAAAAGCACTAAATGGGCCGGCCGATTGGGCTTCTGACCATGGCACCGGGAACCTCAACGAAGGGCCGCTGGACGCGCCGGGAGCTGTGGCTAAGAAGCTGGCCACGCCGAATACCCTCCACCGAGAGAACAGAGGGAGGAGGACTATAAAAGTAAACCCTCTTTGAAATCAGAAGGGGATCGGAAGCCAGGCCATCGATCAAAAAGAAAGAAAAGAGAAGAAGCCAGAGAGAGAGAGAGCCTCCTCCGCTGAAAAAGAAAGAGAGAAGAGACCGATCCCTAGGGAAGAAGCTCCAGGTGGGCATCCGGGGAGGGAGAGGAGTCAATGCTCCGCCCTCCCCCTTGTTTTCTTTTCTTCTATTTCATGTAATCGTTTCAAGTCTTATCTTGATTCATGCAATGTAGCCGAGACATCTCGGCATCTGTTTGTCCCCCCTTTCCCTCACTCTCTCCCTGTAATCGATTTGAGTATTAGAATGGTGGATCGTCTGGGTTTTCTCACCATGTGTCTTCCCTGATGGACATCATCAAACGAATGGATATATATGTATGATGGGTTATGGTTTGAGCTTGATTTTTGCTTCTTCTTAAGCCCTATTGCCATTCCCCGTGTTATCTGTAAACCAGTAGCATGACGATCCGATTTGTCTGTTTCTTTTCTCTGCTTCGTAGCACCATTAGTGCTCAACTCAGAGCCCGGAACAGACTATTCCTTGGCTGCTGGGATGAAGCTGTGCTGTGCAATGATTGAAGCTTGAGAAACTCCGGGGTTCCAAGCGTATGTGATTCCTCCGTTGATGTCATCGAAGCCGCCTCTAGGGCCAGAGACAGCCATCTCTTGGTTCCCAGGGCGACGAATGACCATATCAAGCATGTCCCCAAGCTCTGCGTGACGATGGCGATGGACAGGGGCGTTCAGACTCTGGCTTCCCAGATGCCTCTCGAACCCTAATACTCCTCTGAATTCTAGACCTAATCCAACTCAGAGTGGATGCCTTGAGCAGTTTAGAGCCCATAGAATCCGTCAGTTTCTGCCCAAACCAATATGAAACCCAAAACAGAGTACCGTAAGCTCTGTTTCTTGTCCCGGCGCCCTCACAGCTCTCGGCCCCGCAAACAGTGAACCTGATGAACAGCCCATCTCCCGGGCGCGCCGGGAGCCACCCGTTCCATTTCTCACCATCGCGCCGGGGCCGACTTGTCTTCACGCCGAGAAGACCCCGTGTCGAGAGTCCCTTGGCCACCTTATTAGCGTACCGGGAAGTCCGTGTCGGGAACTCTTTTGCATCCTTGCCATTGGTGCCGAGAAGCCCTCCTCTTGGCCTATCTGTAAACCCATGCCGGAAACCCCTTGGCCAACCTATAATCCCACGCCGAGAAGCCCTCCTCTTGGCCAACCTGTAAACCTCAAGCCGTAAAACCCTTGCTACCATTGACAAACCCTACAAATATCCTTGTGAGCTGCTCAACATGATCCCACCTTCTGTCAAGGGATGCCTTGGGTCGTCACACGCACCTCGGGGATGACAACTAGTGGGAGCAACTCCCCTTTTTTTTACGCGGTTTCTCGAACCCGATCGGCTTTTATAAACCCTCAGACCAAGGAAGCTCTGCCACTGCATAAGCTTCTACGGTCTCAAAAGGGATATCAAGATATTGCTCCAAGCATACACAGGCGCCAGGGGTTCCATACCCCTCTATTTTTGGCTTTCACCCCGACATTCAGTGGGTGATCGTCTATCATTCCCTGGCAAATGTTAAATCCAGGGGAGATGCTGTCAAAATTCTCCCAGGATGCCAGAGATGACATGAAACCCATCCCCGGGACCTTATTTATCAGTGGTGATAGAGGCTCCTTATACCCTATTGTTCCCCTCCCGATCTTTTTATGTTCCCGGCCTTCCTTGGGAATCTATACCAAAACAGGTCGAAGTCCAGTGAATTGAGCCATTTAATGCCCTAGGGCCCATTTGCCTCAACCCTAACCAATATGAAACCCAAAACTGAGTAACGTAAGCTCTGTTTCTTGTCCCGGCGCCCTCACACCTCTCGGCCCAGCCTACAGTGAACCGGGTGAACAGCTCCCGACGCCACTTCTTCAGGCGCCGAGAACCACCAGGAGTATCTCCTGCCCTGCGCGCCGGGAGCCCCTACGCCTTGGCCTTCTTCCCTGCGCGCCGGGAGCCCTCTCTGCATCCTCCGCGCCGGGAAACCCCCCTTTGCAGCCTCGTCGCGCCGGGAGGCCCGCGTCAAGAACCCCTCCACGGTCAGCTCAACCCCCCGCGCCGAGACCCCCCTTTTTGCAGGAGCCTCATCGTGCCGGGAAGCCTGCGCCGTAAACTCCCTGGCTTCCCCCTTTTATCTTTGCACGCCGGGAGCCCTGGCCTTCTTGGCTCTCTTGCCCTTTGCGCCGAGAACCCTGTCCTTTCATCTCTAGTCGTACCGAGAGCCCAATCTACCACCCCATGAATTCCAATACCCAGAACGAACCCACAAAGGAATATCCATGGATCACCCGATATGTCCCGGGGATAAAATTGAAGGGGAGTCATAATCCCTATGTTCCACCTAACTGCAACGGATTTACGAATAACCCTTTTGCTCGGGGGGATTCTGCCACTGCATGAATTCCGCTAGCTTTTCAAAGGGAAAATCATACATTGCCCTATAGCCCATATATATACGGGTTGGGAGGTTCGGCCTCTCTATCTCTCGGCTTTCATCCCAGTACTCCGTGGGTGATAGCCTATTTCCCCCTTGGGCATAATCCATATAAAGGGGAAATGTTGCTGAACTATCGGTCGATGCTTTAAACCCCCATCATGGTCACGGCTCAGTCTGCCTGTGATCGAAATCCTCCTTCTTCCCTTTCACTCGGTCTTCGAACCGCCGACTTAACGATATCGTCTGTTTCTGCGGTTGATGTTATTATCTTACCCGCCTCCCTGGCCCTGGTAGGAAGTTTAAAGTTATGCACATGAATATCTGTTCGCCTTACGAGGCCTCCTACTTTTAGCATTTAATCAAGGGTTGTCCTTCCCTGGAAGGGCGTAATTAACGTCGTAGCGTTCATGGTATGACGGACTCCAGGTCCCGACTCGGACTTCACAATCGACTGACCATGTCAGATCGAGCGCACAATAAAATTCTCACTTCGGTGACTGGCACGCCAATGATCCAATAAATCAATAAATAAATAAATAAACTAATAAATAATAAACAAAAAAATAAATAAAATATAAAATTACGCGTCCACAACGCCCCACCGATGATAAAACCTTTCCAGGATAGACCTTACGTCTGTCCTGATGAAATCTACGCACCCTCTTTCAAACGTCCCACCGACGTTGAAACCCATCCCCATTTTACTAAAGCCTATCCAGTTCAGACCTTACGTCTGTCCTGATAAAACCTACGCATTTCTTGGCAAAGCCCCACCTGCGATAAAACCTATTGGAATAGACCTTACGTCTGTCCTGATGAGACCTACACCTTCACACACTTCCCACCGTTGGTCGATTGGCACCTCGCCCGATCAATGATGAAACCCTATCCAGTCTAGACCTTTCGTCTATTCTGATGAAACTTATAAAATCTTTGCATTGGTATAGACCCAATACCGATGATGAAACCAGCTGTTGATCGACGGGCACCCTGCCTGATCAATGATGAAACCATGCAGTTTAGACCTTTCGTCTATTCTGATGAAAATTATGAAATCTCCTTGCATCGATATAAACCCAATATCGATGATGAAATCAATTGTTGATCGACCGGCACCTCGCCCGATCAATGATGAAACCCTACCCAGTTTAGACCTTTCGTTTATTCTGATGAAACTTATAAAACCCTTTGCATCGATATAAACCCAATATCGATGATGAAACCAACTATTGATCGACTGGCATTTCGCCCGATCAAGGATGAAACCTTATCCAGTTCAGACCCTACGTCTGTCTTGATGAAAACCACATATCCTTCAAATGTCCCACCTGCCATAACCTCTACCCAGTCTAGACTTTCTGTCTATTCTGATGAAACCCCTTCTTTCACATTCCTGCAAATTGTCTCCCTCATAGCACATATTGCCAAGAGGGACGTTTGCTGATACCAACACAATCCAGTTTAAGCACCTCTTCGGATGCCCGTCACGCGGTGGAGCGAGTTCCCCATCCTTTCTCTGAAGGGGTGGACGCTCTCCTGCTAGATACGAGCCATTCACATGAGGGGTTGCTAAAACCACTACCCCACTTCCCCGAAGTGATGAAACCACATGGTAAACAAGATGGATACACATGAAGCCAAAAGATTTCTTTTCATTACGAAGTGAGTACATAAGGGGCCCCGAGGGGACGCTGTGTCACAAAAAAATGGGAGAGAAAGAGATGGGAAGAGAAGAAAGAAAAGAAAAGAAAGTGAAGATAATTCATGGCCGCCGAAAGATATCTTCAAAGGCCAGAAAACCAACATAGGGGGCGGCTCCTAACTCATGAAGGCGCGCTTCCTCCTCCTGAAGCCTCATGGACAGGTCCTGGAAAGACATCACCCGGCCCTCCAGTAAAGCCACCTCCTCGGTGGACTATGGCCGAATAGAAGATAATTGCTGTAGCTCGGCCCGAAGTTCAGTGAGTTCCGCCTCCAAAATGGCTACCCGTTTCTGGATAGCCTCCTCCCGCTGAATAATACTCTATAGCTCGGCCTGGCGTTCATCAAGTGTCAGCGTCAGCTTTTCCACCTCAGATTTGCATTCTGACCTCTGCAACTTCAACGCCGTCAGCCTCTCAACCATGGTCCGTGCTAGGAAGTCTCTCTGATGCACGAATTTCAACAAAAGCAAGACCCGCTGAGCCCATGTGTCCAAAGGGCAGCCCATGGCTTGCAGGCCAGCTGTGAGGCGATTGGCGATTTCCTTCAGCTGTAGATATGTCAAGCCAAGCTGAGACTCTACTAGCTGGCGTAACATGTCCAGATGCTGCCAGACGAAGCTGTCAGGAGAAGTAAAGCCAAAGAAGCAGATGCGATGACTTCAAAGGTCACCTCTCCATCAATATCTGCCCATAGTCCAATGCCCGCTTGGGAGGACGAAGAAGGCAAATCTGCCGAAAGAGCTAGCCGGCATCTCTCTGTACTCCCCTGCTGGGCTGAAGACTCCTCCTCTGCTGCTGCCTCGGGAGCTACACCTTGAACATCCACGGGAGGAGAATCAATGAATAATGGGGTTATCTCTGCAATGGAGGCTGCACCTTCAGCTGCTCTTTCTGGTGATGGGGACAGAGGTGCCTTAAACTGTGCAGGCAGGAATTCGGACTCTGTAGCCACTATGGCAGGAATTGCCAACTCGGGCGCAATTGACATTACTGCGGCCGGTATGAAAGCGGAGCTCCTGGCCGGATCTGCTTCGGCTCTAAGATCTGAAGCCCTGGCTGGGATGACACTTTCTTCTGCAGCCCCCAAGTCTAATGATGCCAAGTCTGTCGAGGACTGTATCCGCACTGGCACAGGGCGAATGATCTCAGGAGCCCCCGTGCAAGTTAAAGGCAGAAAAGGAACAATAGCCCAATCTACAAGGGAAATGTCCATGAAGGATGTGGAGGTGGCCAAGGTAGCAGCGACAATACTCTGAGACCAAAGCAAAGCGACCTTCAGCACTAAATAAAAGAAACAAATGAAGCAGCATACATGAAGAACGACCCACCTTTGAAGCAGGGTCCGCACCCTCGAAATGGGGCGAAAGAGAAGAAAGCTCCGTGGCCGAAATGGCGAGTGGTGGAGTTATGTCAATCTCAGTATCGAGCCCGGCAAACTCCTCCTGAAATTCTTCCTCAGAGGATAACAGCGATAGTTTGGCGGGTCGAAGAGACGGAACACCTTTCGCAAGTGCAGGAGGGGCTTCTGACTTCGAAATACCTTCCCCTTCGCTGCCGCTGAAATCTACTTCCTCCTCATGGGAGACGACCGGGGAGCTGCCCGAAGATATTTCCACACTAGCTATATGCTGGGCCGGCACCTTTAAAGCATGGCGGGATGTAGATCGAGTGATTATGCGTCTGGCCGGAATAGTACTCTGCTTTGGCCGAGTCTTGTGACCCTCCTGTGGTCGAGGCAGCTCTTCCATCATCATCATGGCCTCGGCTTGCTCCCCGACTGCCACTGCTACAAGAAAAGAAAACTTCTGAGAAGTATAGCAAAGAAAACAACGGAAGTATGAAACAAATGGAAAAAGCACATTTACCCTCCTCCTCGCCAGCCGGGGTGGGAGAAGGCAGTCTTGTGTCCGTCTCCACAGGCGCTTCAACCTGCTCCTGGGCTGTATCAGATAAAAAGAAGCTTAGCCTCAAAGAACTCCCTAAGAGATTGGTCAAGATGACAAAGGAAGTTCCAGCTACAAGCTATCACCGTCACCTTCGGCAGATGCCTGTGCGGCCTCCCTCTGATATGCGAATGTGTCAAATGAAGGGATATCCGGAAGAGGGGTTCCAGCTTCCTTCGCAGTCGAAACCGACATCCGGGTCCGAGCAACCTTGGCCTTCTTGGCCTTGGCGACTGCAACCTTCACCACAGAAGGCTTCCTCTTCTTGCTCGGAGGCAGGGGAGTGGTCGTAGGTGCTGCTTCAGGAATTTCAAAGTGGGCGGGTTTCTCAGCTTGAGCAATTATCTTCCTGTAAAGCCCCTGCCGCTTTATGTCTGGTCTATCTGTGCGAGACACGAGAAAGACAGTCATAGTCAACATATGCAAAACATGACAATAAGAAGAAAGAAGCCATGATCAAACAAACAAGGAGCACACCTGCTGGGCCGTCGTAAAATGTGGAAAGCGGCCAATACATATAAGCTACCTCCTTTGATCGGGAGGCGGCCTCCTTCACAAGCCAGCATACATCGCCAATAGTCTGACACTTCTCCGTCAGGGCGGCCAAGTCCTTATGGCCATGGAAATCAAGGCAATGAAATAGGCCGAGGTAATCTATGCACCAGGCGTCAACATAATGGAAAGAAACAAAAAGTTGCTTATTTAGAATGACAGCTACCGGGCTCTCCAATGTCAGCCCGTGGACATTTAACAGTACAAAAAGCCAGGAGGTGTGCTGATAATATGACTGGGTGCGGTCCTCCCTCCGCACAAAGGCCCTGTAAGGATGAAACCTGTCTGCCGGACCCCTCCAAGAAGTAGCCTTCGAGAGTGGTTCCTCCGGGGGGAATGGATACTGCACCTCCAAATGAGTGTCCCCTATGTGGCCCAGCTGTCTCAAGTCTTTGGTGAAAGTGTCTACATCAACTTCAGAAAAGACAGGAGTGGGTAGTTCCGCACCCGCCTCCTTCAAAACCGACGGGCAGCGATGTAAGCTTCTGCCTCCCTCTGGTGCTGGGAATAAAGCCTCCTCAGATGGACCTCGTCAACGTCAAATATAGGCCCTGATTGCCGCTTCAAAAAGGAGCGCTCAGCCACATCCCAGAAAGCGCCTCTGCCATCATTATAAAAATTGGTGCGTATGTTCCACCACTTGATATAGTCTGATGAGACCCGAGGGAGACGATTGGAGACAGTCGGGACCCTGAAAGTTGTGTCTTCCCGACGATGGAAGAAATCCCACCATATCCGACCGTCGCCGGCAATACTAGACCCGTGCTTGGCCCGGCTCTCCAGAGGAAATTGAGCAGCCGATGGAGGGATATGCTGGTCATAACCAAAATTTCTGCCAAAGCGGAAGGGATAATAGGGCTCCAAAATGAGCAGGCCCCCTTCCTGAAAACTAATACACTGGGCCGTATGGCCATGGCCCACCTCACCAATTCTGGTTCTAAAAGAGGCCGGGTGGCGGCGACCCCCGAAATAGGTGGACATAAGCCTCCACCTCCTCCATTTTGCACTCCCTCTGAGGGTCCACCAAGGGAGCTGAACCTACTGCCAAGCTCCAAAAGTGAATGCTGCCAGGTGCATCTACAGGCACTCTTATTAGCCTACCCCTCATCTTGAACAGCTGTGCTGAGAAAGGACCAGGTTCAGCGCTAGCAAACTCAATCATACGAGGGAGCAGTGTGTCTGACTGCAAAGTTCTCGGGGCCGGCTCAGGGAAAATGCTGCAAACCCAGGCATTGAAGAAATGAAAGGGACCCACGGTCCTCGAAGAGCGGGTGGTGAGGACACGCGCCGCATCACTCGACGGAGCACACGGAGCACGCCAACATCTCTTTGGCTAGGCGACTACGGCATCTAGTAGTGGATCTTCCGTCTCATTTGAGGCCATGCTGGGCCTTGGTTTAGTCCCTGCGTGGACACTTTTATTAGTTGTGTGGACCTTTGTAGGCCAATTGGGGCCAATTAGGCTTTAGTTGGGTCTTTTTATGCTTATTAGGTAGGAGATTGGGCTAATGGGCCACTTTCTTGGTTCAAGCCTTGGCCCATTTGGCATGGCTGCCTAACCCAAGGCTTGGCCCACCTAGGGTTAGGGTTTTGGGCGCCCCCACCTCTTTCCCTCCTCTTGGAAGGTGGCAGCCGCCCCTCTCCTAGATTATAGGAAGAGGGGTGCGCCCCCCCCCCTTTCCCTTCCCCATCCGATCCCCCCTCCCTCCTTTGGCCGCCCCCATCCCCCAATCCACTCCTACAATCAAGGAGTGGTGCGCACCCCCCCTTTCCCCCCTTGCCATGTTGCGCACCCCCCCTTTCCCCCTTGCCATGTGCGCACCCCCCTCCCCTCCCTCTTGGCTAGGGTTTCAACCCTAGCATTTCCCCTCCCCATATAAAAGGTTTGTATTTTTCTTTTGAGAATTATTATTGAATGAAATTGAAAGAGCATTTGCTGAAGGTGGCTGCGCCCCCTCCTCTGTTCCTCCTTGCTCCTGCGACGGGAGCAAGCTCGGGGTGTGACTCCCCATCCCTCGGTGCGACGCCGAGGGCCCCCTTTCTCTTCTATCCCTTCTCAAGTTCTAGTTCGGTGCGCCCGGATTTCTCCTCCAAGAGCAGTGACGACCACCCCCTGTTCGTGAAGGCCTTGGGCGACCAGCCCATTTTTGTGTGGATCTGCTATGAGTCGCCGACACGTGCGAGGTGGTCACCTCATTCGGAGTTTGGCATCACCCATGGCGATTTTCTCTGTGACTGTGCGTAGGACCCCCTCTCCCTGCGAGCCTGGTTCTGCCCGCCCCCTTGCAAAAATTCCACAGGACGGACGTCTGTGAGTTTGGACGCGGGATCTTCAATGGTCGTACCTCTCTTCGACCTCTGTCTAACGCCACTGATCTCGCCTCGTTCTGACGTCCGATATGTTCGTGGCGCCCATTCCCGTGAGGTCGCACAGGTCTGCCCTGTCCACCCGGCACCAGAATCACCTGCGGATTCCAGAGCCTTCCGCTCTCAACCACGACCAGATCTGATCGATTCCTTTGGTCGGGACATGCTGCTCTGCGTCCTCTTCATCCTCCAACAAGCAGAGCTCCGTTCTCCCTTTGGAGCTATTTCTGCTGATTTTTCCCGCTCGAGCGCGCGGTTCTGGGAGCAGAATCCTGTTGCTACTTGCAGGTGTGCCCACGGCTTCCACGGACGGAATCTGCGCGCCCCCTTTGGCCGAGGCTTCCTCCCGTGACCTAGCTACGCGCCATCGCTGACGGCGCCTCAATCGGACACCGGACCAGGTCGTGGGAGCTTTCACCGCGGAGTCACGCATTGCTGCGAACCTGCCGACCACCGTTCGGATCCTCCTCGCGGCCAACCCTTCACCAAGTGCCGCCCGTCAACCCGTACATCGGCAGCCCCGAATCCCTGCATGTAGCCTGTTATCTCCCTGTGAGGAGTGGGCACTTTATTGGGTTGTATTGTTGTTCGTCCTTCGTGTATCGGGGTTGTTGATCTCGGCCGGGGTTCCTTCCCCACGCCTAGGCGTGGAGGTACGTGCGAAGCTCCTCACTGTTGGCATTTTGCTTTCCTAGTATACTTTCTAGCATGCCGCGTGAGTGTGTGTAGGTTCCTAGCTAGCGTCTTATTCACCGCGTGGTTGTGAGTTGAGAGCACCCATTCCGTGGCCCTAGTCGAGCGCCGAGCTCGGACTAGATTCCCATAGGCGCACGGCGGCTCCTTAGTCGCTGAGATCCCCGCGCTTACCTCATAGGGACGGTCGTTGGGCTTGAGTTCTTGTTGAGAGACGCCTCCACCCGGAGGAACGCTACGGAGGTCAGCCGCCCGGCTTGCCTTTGGCGTGCGAGTGCTGGCCGCACTTGTTGCATTCGTAGGTCTTAGCCCATTTCAGTCCTGTCCCGCATCAAAGTGGTATCAGAGCTTAGGGAACCAGTTTGTTCTAACAAATTGGGGTCTTAGGTCATTTGAGTCTTTAGGTTGTCTAGGGTGCAAATGAGGCATTAGATTTGTCTAAGTTGCATGTGAGTCATTAGGTTTGTTTTAGATGCATTTGAGTCCGTATTCTTCCCCAGTTTCCTTCTCCATTTTGAGTCGTGTCTAGTCCCATCCCTTAGTTGTCCTACATGTCCCTTCCATAGTCCTAGGGCGTGCATGTGTATTCAGAGTCCTCAGGTGTATCATCATGGCTATCCCTACTTGGTCAACTCCATACAACTCGGCCCTCCACCAGGATCCAATCGACCCTCTATTCCTGGACATCATTCTAGATGAGGACCTTCGCTTTGATGGATCGAGCCCTAGAGCCTATCTAAAGTGGGAGGCTACCATGGGAAAATACTTTGAGAAGAATTGGATATATGGTTCCGCGAGAGTCAACATTGCCAAGGGACAACTTTCACCTCAAGCCAAGGAAGCGTGGAATCACATAGTGAGTCTTAGGGCAGGTTGGACGCAAGAGCCCATACACTCTTGGGAGGAGATGAAGATAGAACTTAGGAAGATCTACACTCCCCAACCCCCCCCTCCGACTCAGAAATCCATAGCTCGAGGAGCACTACCACTCCTCCTTTCTCTCTCGGCCAGTCTAAGGCCACTATAAGGGCTCAACCTCTGCAACGCCCATCACCTCTTACCCCCAACCGAGCACATCATAGTTGGAGGAGCAAGGTGCCACCTGTCTGTGAGTCTAGGCCCGAGACTAAATCTCATGATTACCAGCAAGTCTCCCCGAATGCCCCTAACTTGAGAGATCTCCCCTTCGCAGAACTCCTGCAACTCTTTAGGGAGAAACTAGAAAGGATGGGCACTCCTATGGGATCATCGATTTCCCCTAGCCCACAGTCCGCTCCGCCTCCGTGCTCATGTCTGCCACCACCCCAGCGATCCACTCCGCCTTTTGTTCCAGTGATTTACGAGGCTGAACATGAGTTGATTGAGGAGTACCTAACTGGGGTCGAGGAGTTAGGGAGTGACCCCATGGAGCATCCAGTCGTGCCTGAACCTTTGGAAGTTAGGGCCGACACTCTCGGCCTGAGACCCTCGACTGAGAGCCAGGGGCCCCTCCACATCATAGAGGGCTCAGTTTCCAGTCCCGAGAGAGATGCTTCACCCTTAGACCCTCACATAGAGCCATTCTTACCTTCCGAGGGTGAACTGGTCATTGGAGAGTCTTTAGCTAGCTGGCTAAGGGAGGGTCCACTTCTAGATGTCTCCATTCCTTGCTATACACCCATGGGACCAGCCCTCCCAATTGTACCCCTTGACTCCTTTCACACCACTTTTCGGTCCTTCTGCTTTCTTGAAAATGTGAAGGGCTTCCTTAGGAGTTTAGATTGTCAATGGGAGTTGACATATATGTTGACCTTAGGGTCTGACCAACCCTATAGTCATAGCTTTACACTCCCTGCTTTGGGGTCTATTACCTCGATCTACACCATAGGACATATCACCTCCGAGGTCCTTTTATTCTTTCCCATACCCGTGGAGGTTGATTTTGTCCCCTCTTATGGTAACACGGTCCCGAGGGAGGAACCTTGCCTTCCTTGCCTTCCTCATGAGCCTCTTGCCCCATACATTAGAGCGCCTGAAGGTGATCATCTGCACCTGGGCGAAAGTCGCACGTGGGCAAGTATAGTGAAGGGACCTGTCGGGAGGGGTCATCATTTCTTTGATCCATTCGATCCCCTCCCTAGTGAGCCTCTCGACTCATATTCTCTTCCCCACCTCGTCGAGGAGGTATATCATCACACCCTATCCAAACCTGCTAGCCAACACCTCACCTTGCATACTTCCAGACGCCAGAGTTTAGGAGGCCAGGGACACATGTCTCACTCTCATGTTTCTCCATGTCCCTCATCATATAGGGGTAATGTCATGAGTGAGTTTGGGCAATCTAGTCCCCATGAGTCTACCACATTCAGTAGGACACCCATGCATGATAGATACAACTTTGGTTGTCCAGGTCCCCCCCGTGTTGACCAATCATGTAGGAGTCATAGGCATGCTAGGTCTGTGTTTGGATGTCCAGGACCACCACTGCATTCACATAGGTATGAGTCAACACAGCTAGTTCAGAGTCTGCATCATCACCACCTCGAGGCCAGCAACGCACGTTATAAGGAGTTAGCTGATGCGCATCGACGCACCCGTGAGTTCCGAGAGGGAGAGTACGTCATGATCAGGGTCAGACCTGAACGGTTTCCTTCGGGGGCCGTGAAGAAACTCCAGGCCCGCGGTGCTAGACCCTTTCGAGTCTTGAAGCGAATTGGGTCAAATGCGTATGAGATTGAGCTGCCAAACGACTATGGGATCTGTTCGACGTTCAATGTCTCAGATCTGGTGGCATATCGGGATCCCGCGGTGATTCCCAGTGAGCTTTTTGGGCCCTCCCCTCCTGTTGAGAGTATTACACCTTCCGAGCGTCCACCTCTTCCAGCCCCATTACAGACACGCGAGCATATAGATTGTATACTGGATGAGCAGGTGACCACGACCAGGAGCGGAGCCTACCAACGCTTCCTAGTGCGTTGGAGAGGGCGCCCTACGACAGACGACGCCTGGATCACACGTGGAGAGCTGGAGAGGATCGACCCAGACCTGCTGGAGCGCTACCTGAGCGACCGTGACCCTTACTCGACGGGGTCGAGTTCTTCCCACCCGAGGAGAATTGGTGAGCACACGCGCCGCATCACTCGACGGAGCACACGGAGCACGCCAACATCTCTTTGGCTAGGCGACTACGACATCTATTAGTGGATCTTCCTTCTCATTTGAGGCCATGCTGGGCCTTGGTTTAGTCCCTGCGTGGACACTTTTATTAGTTGTGTGGACCTTTGTAGGCCAATTGGGGCCAATTAGGCTTTAGTTGGGTCTTTTTATGCTTATTAGGTAGGAGATAGGGCTAATGGACCACTTTCTTGGTTCAAGCCTTGGCCCATTTGGCATGGCTGCCTAACCCAAGGCTTGGCCCACCTAGGGTTAGGGTTTTGGGTGCCCCCACCTCTTTCCCTCCTCTTGGAAGGTGGCAGCCGCCCCTCTCCTAGATTATAGGAAGAGGGGTGCGCCCCCCCCCCTTTCCCTTCCCCATCCGATCCCCCCTCCCTCCTTTGGCCGCCCCCATCCCCCAATCCACTCCTACAATCAAGGAGTGGTGCGCACCCCCCCTTTCCCCCCTTGCCATGTTGCGCACCCCCCCTTTCCCCCTTGCCATGTGCGCACCCCCCTCCCCTCCCTCTTGGCTAGGGTTTCAACCCTAGCATTTCCCCTCCCCATATAAAAGGTTTGTATTTTCCTTTTGAGAATTATTATTGAATGAAATTGAAAGAGCATTTGCTGAAGGTGGCTGCGCCCCCTCCTCTGTTCCTCCTTGCTCCTGCGACGGGAGCAAGCTCGGGGTGTGACTCCCCATCCCTCGGTGCGACGCCGAGGGCCCCCTTTCTCTTCTATCCCTTCTCAAGTTCTAGTTCGGTGCGCCCGGATTTCTCCTCCAAGAGCAGCGACGACCACCCCCTGTTCGTGAAGGCCTTGGGCGACCAGCCCATTTTTGTGTGGATCTGCTACGAGTCGCCGACGCGTGCGAGGTGGTCTCACCTCATTCGGAGTTCGGAATCACCCGTGGCGATTTTCTCCGTGACTGTGCGCAGGACCCCCTCTCCCTGCGAGCCTGGTTCTGCCCGCCCCCTTGCAAAAATTGCACAGGATGGACGTCTGCGAGTTTGGACGCGGGATCTTCACCGGTCGTACCTCTCTTCGACCTCTGTCCAACGCCGCTGATCTCGCCTCGTTCCGACGTCCGATCTGTTCATGGTGCCCATTCCCGTGAGGTCGCACAGGTCTGCCCTGTCCACCCGGCGCCAGAATCACCTGCGGATTCCAGAGCCTGCTGCTCTCAGCCACGACCAGATCTGATCGATTCCGTTAGTCGGGACCTGCTGCTCTGCGTCCTCTTCATCCTCCAACAAGCAGAGCTCCGTTCTCCCTTTGGAGCTATTTCTGCTGATTTTTCCCGCTCGAGCGCGTGGTTCTGGGAGCAGAATCCTGTCGCAACTTGCAGGTGCGCCCCCGGCTTCCACGGATAGAATCTGCGCGCCCCCTTTGGCCGAGGCTTCCTCCCGTGACCTAGCTACGCGCCATCACTGACGGAGCCTCAATCGGACACCGGACCAGGTCGTGGGAGCTTTCACCGCGGAGTCACGCATTGCTGCGAACCTGCCGACCACCGTTCGGATCCTCCTCGCGGCCAACCCTTCACCGAGTGCCGCCCGTCAGCCCGTACATCGGCAGCCCCGAATCCCTGCATGTAACCTGTTATCTCCCTGTGAGGAGTGGGCACTTTATTGGGTTGTATTGTTGTTCGTCCTTCGTGTATCGGGGTTGTTGATCTCGGCCGGGGTTCCTTCCCCACGCCTAGGGGTGGAGGTACGTGCGAAGCTCCTCACTGTTGGCATTTTGCTTTCCTAGTATACTTTCTAGCATGCCGCGTGAGTGTGTGTAGGTTCCTAGCTAGCGTCTTATTCACCGCGTGGTTGTGAGTTGAGAGCACCCATTCCGTGGCCCTAGTCGAGCGCCGAGCTCGGACTAGATTCCCATAGGCGCACGGCGGCTCCTTAGTCGCTGAGATCCCCGCGCTTCCCTCATAGGGACGGTCGTTGGGCTTGAGTTCTTGTTGAGAGACGCCTCCACCCGGAGGAACGCTACGGAGGTCAGCCGCCCGGCTTGCCTTTGGCGTGCGAGTGCTGGCCGCACTTGTTGCATTCGTAGGTCTTAGCCCATTTCAGTCCTGTCCCGCATCAAAGTGGTATCAGAGCTTAGGGAACCAGTTTGTTCTAACAAATTGGGGTCTTAGGTCATTTGAGTCTTTAGGTTGTCTAGGGTGCAAATGAGGCATTAGATTTGTCTAAGTTGCATGTGAGTCATTAGGTTTGTTTTAGATGCATTTGAGTCCGTATTCTTCCCCAGTTTCCTTCTCCATTTTGAGTCGTGTCTAGTCCCATCCCTTAGTTGTCCTACATGTCCCTTCCATAGTCCTAGGGCGTGCATGTGTATTCAGAGTCCTCAGGTGTATCATCATGGCTATCCCTACTTGGTCAACTCCATACAACTCGGCCCTCCACCAGGATCCGATCGACCCTCTATTCCTGGACATCATTCTAGATGAGGACCTTCGCTTTGATGGATCGAGCCCTAGAGCCTATCTAAAGTGGGAGGCTACCATGGGAAAATACTTTGAGAAGAATTGGATATATGGTTCCGCGAGAGTCAACATTGCCAAGGGACAACTTTCACCTCAAGCCAAGGAAGCGTGGAATCACATAGTGAGTCTTAGGGCAGGTTGGACGCAAGAGCCCATACACTCTTGGGAGGAGATGAAGATAGAACTTAGGAAGATCTACACTCCCCAACCCCCCCCCTCCGACTCAGAGATCCATAGCTCGAGGAGCACTACCACTCCTCCTTTCTCTCTCGGCCAGTCTAAGGCCACTATAAGGGCTCAACCTCTGCAACGCCCATCACCTCTTACCCCCAACCGAGCACATCATAGTTGGAGGAGCAAGGTGCCACCTGTCTGTGAGTCTAGGCCCGAGACTAAATCTCATGATTACCAGCAAGTCTCCTCGAATGCCCCTAACTTGAGAGATCTCCCCTTCGCAGAACTCCTGCAACTCTTTAGGGAGAAACTAGAAAGGATGGGCACTCCTATGGGATCATCGATTTCCCCTAGCCCACAGTCCGCTCCGCCTCCGTGCTCATGCCTGCCACCACCCCAGCGATCCACTCCGCCTTTTGTTCCAGTGATTTACGAGGCTAAACATGAGTTGATTGAGGAGTATCTAACTGGGGTCGAGGAGTTAGGGAGTGACCCCATGGAGCATCCAGTCGTGCCTGAACCTTTGGAAGTTAGGGCCGACACTCTCGGCCTGAGACCCTCGACTGAGAGCCAGGGGCCCCTCCACATCATAGAGGGCTCAGTTTCCAGTCCCGAGAGAGATGCTTCACCCTTAGACCCTCACATAGAGCCATTCTTACCTTCCGAGGGTGAACTGGTCATTGGAGAGTCTTTAGCTAGCTGGCTAAGGGAGGGTCCACTTCTAGATGTCTCCATTCCTTGCTATACACCCATGGGACCAGCCCTCCCAATTGTACCCCTTGACTCCTTTCACACCACTTTTCGGTCCTTCTGCTTTCTTGAAAATGTGAAGGGCTTCCTTAGGAGTTTAGATTGTCAATGGGAGTTGACATATATGTTGACCTTAGGGTCTGACCAACCCTATAGTCATAGCTTTACACTCCCTGCTTTGGGGTCTATTACCTCGATCTACACCATAGGACATATCACCTCCGAGGTCCTTTTATTCTTTCCCATACCCGTGGAGGTTGATTTTGTCCCCTCTTATGGTAACACGGTCCCGAGGGAGGAACCTTGCCTTCCTTGCCTTCCTCATGAGCCTCTTGCCCCATACATTAGAGCGCCTGAAGGTGATCATCTGCACCTGGGCGAAAGTCGCACGTGGGCAAGTATAGTGAAGGGACCTGTCGGGAGGGGTCATCATTTCTTTGATCCATTCGATCCCCTCCCTAGTGAGCCTCTCGACTCATATTCTCTTCCCCACCTCGTCGAGGAGGTATATCATCACACCCTATCCAAACCTGCTAGCCAACACCTCACCTTGCATACTTCCAGACGCCAGAGTTTAGGAGGCCAGGGACACATGTCTCACTCTCATGTTTCTCCATGTCCCTCATCATATAGGGGTAATGTCATGAGTGAGTTTGGGCAATCTAGTCCCCATGAGTCTACCACATTCAGTAGGACACCCATGCATGATAGATACAACTTTGGTTGTCCAGGTCCCCCCCGTGTTGACCAATCATGTAGGAGTCATAGGCATGCTAGGTCTGTGTTTGGATGTCCAGGACCACCACTGCATTCACATAGGTATGAGTCAACACAGCTAGTTCAGAGTCTGCATCATCACCACCTCGAGGCCAGCAACGCACGTTATAAGGAGTTAGTCGATGCGCATCGACGCACCCGTGAGTTCCGAGAGGGAGAGTACGTCATGATCAGGGTCAGACCTGAACGGTTTCTTTCGGGGGCCGTGAAGAAACTCCAGGCCCGCGGTGCTAGACCCTTTCGAGTCTTGAAGCGAATTGGGTCAAATGCGTATGAGATTGAGCTGCCAAACGACTATGGGATCTGTTCGACGTTCAATGTCTCAGATCTGGTGGCATATCGGGATCCCGCGGTGATTCCCAGTGAGCTTTTTGGGCCCTCCCCTCCTGTTGAGAGTATTACACCTTTCGAGCGTCCACCTCTTCCAGCCCCATTACAGACACGCGAGCATATAGATTGTATACTGGATGAGCAGGTGACCACGACCAGGAGCGGAGCCTACCAACGCTTCCTAGTGCGTTGGAGAGGGCGCCCTGCGACAGACGACGCCTGATCACACGTGGAGAGCTGGAGAGGATCGACCCGGACCTGCTGGAGCGCTACCTGAGCGACCGTGACCCTTACTCGACGGGGTCGAGTTCTTCCCACCCGGGGAGAATTGGTGAGGACACGCGCCGCATCACTCGACGGAGCACACGGAGCACGCCAACATCTCTTTGGCTAGGCGACTACGGCATCTATTAGTGGATCTTCCTTCTCATTTGAGGCCATGCTGGGCCTTGGTTTAGTCCCTGCGTGGACACTTTTATTAGTTGTGTGGACCTTTGTAGGCCAATTGGGGCCAATTAGGCTTTAGTTGGGTCTTTTTATGCTTATTAGGTAGGAGATAGGGCTAATGGGCCACTTTCTTGGTTCAAGCCTTGGCCCATTTGGCATGGCTGCCTAACCCAAGGCTTGGCCCACCTAGGGTTAGGGTTTTGGGCGCCCCCACCTCTTTCCCTCCTCTTGGAAGGTGGCAGCCGCCCCTCTCCTAGATTATAGGAAGAGGGGTGCGCCCCCCCCCCTTTCCCTTCCCCATCCGATCCCCCCTCCCTCCTTTGGCCCCCCCCATCCCCCAATCCACTCCTACAATCAAGGAGTGGTGCGCACCCCCCCTTTCCCCCCTTTCCATGTTGCGCACCCCCCCTTTCTTCCTTGCCATGTGCGCACCCCCCTCCCCTCCCTCTTGGCTAGGGTTTCAACCCTAGCATTTCCCCTCCCCATATAAAAGGTTTGTATTTTCCTTTTGAGAATTATTATTGAATGAAATTGAAAGAGCATTTGCTGAAGGTGGCTGCGCCCCCTCCTCTGTTCCTCCTTGCTCCTGCGACGGGAGCAAGCTCGGGGTGTGACTCCCCATCCCTCGGTGCGACGCCGAGGGCCCCCTTTCTCTTCTATCCCTTCTCAAGTTCTAGTTCGGTGCGCCCGGATTTCTCCTCCAAGAGCAGTGACGACGACCCCCTGTTCGTGAAGGCCTTGGGCGACCAGCCCATTTTTGTGTGGATCTGCTACGAGTCGCCGACGCGTGCGAGGTGGTCTCACCTCATTCGGAGTTCGGCATCACCCGTGGCGATTTTCTCCGTGACTGTGCGCAGGACCCCCTCTCCCTGCGAGCCTGGTTCTGCCCGCCCCCTTGTAAAAATTCCACAGGACGGATGTCTGTGAGTTTGGATGCGGGATCTTCACCGGTCGTACCTCTCTTCGACCTCTGTCCAACGCCGCTGATCTCGCCTCGTTCCGACGTCCGATCTGTTCGTGGTGCCCATTCCCGTGAGGTCGCACAGGTCTGCCCTGTCCACCCGGCGCCAGAATCACCTGCGGATTCCAGAGCCTGCTGCTCTCAGCCACGACCAGATCTGATCGATTCCTTCGGTCGGGACCTGCTGCTCTGCGTCCTCTTCATCCTCCAACAAGCAGAACTCCGTTCTCCCTTTGGAGCTATTTCTGCTGATTTTTCCTGCTCGAGCGCGCGGTTCTGGGAGCAGAATCCTGTCGCAACTTGCAGGTGCGCCCCCGGCTTCCACGGATGGAATCTGCACGCCCCCTTTGGCCGAGGCTTCCTCCCGTGACCTAGCTACGCGCCATCACTGACGGAGCCTCAATCGGACACCGGACCAGGTCGTGGGAGCTTTCACCGCGGAGTCACGCATTGCTGCGAACCTGCCGACCACCGTTCGGATCCTCCTCGCGGCCAACCCTTCACCGAGTGCCGCCCGTCAGCCCGTACATCGGCAGCCCCGAATCCCTGCATGTAGCCTGTTATCTCCCTGTGAGGAGTGGGCACTTTATTGGGTTGTATTGTTGTTCATCCTTCGTGTATCGGGGTTGTTGATCTCGGCCGGGGTTCCTTCCCCACGCCTAGGCGTGGAGGTACGTGCGAAGCTCCTCACTGTTGGCATTTTGCTTTCCTAGTATACTTTCTAGCATGCCGCGTGAGTGTGTGTAGGTTCCTAGCTAGCGTCTTATTCACCGCGTGGTTGTGAGTTGAGAGCACCCATTCCGTGGCCCTAGTCGAGCGCCGAGCTCGGACTAGATTCCCATAGGCGCACGGCGGCTCCTTAGTCGCTGAGATCCCCGCGCTTCCCTCATAGGGATGGTCGTTGGGCTTGAGTTCTTGTTGAGAGACGCCTCCACCCGGAGGAATGCTACGGAGGTCAGCCGCCCGGCTTGCCTTTGGCGTGCGAGTGCTGGCCGCACTTGTTGCATTCGTACGTCTTAGCCCATTTCAGTCCTGTCCCGCATCAGCGGGTGGTCCGATGTCTATGCAAGTCCCCCAAGGATTTGTAAACTAAACACAGAGCCACTGGGCACAGAGACAATCGCATCCCCCAAGCCATCTGGCAGGCCGGATATATAGCCTCTGGTCTAATAATCGTCTCGTCCCCTTGAGGGAGAGCGAAAGTGCATAGCCAGAAAGTCAAATAGGCTGCACAATGGGTGATGGGATCAACCCCTGCTGGGTTCGGGCCATCTGCGTCGGTCCGACGCAATGAAGCTGGCAGTGCTGACTTGTAACGGGGGGCCCTGACCTGTTTACCAGAAGTCAGCCCTACGAAAGGAAAGTCTGCGTACCTCAAGGGACCCCCGAAGAAATATTGTATCCACTGCCCCACACGGACTCTCAGTCGGCTGCTCTTTTCTCGGGCTTGATAGCCTTTGGAGGACCCCCTACTGTAGGCCAAACAGATGGACCGGTAAGCTTTCATCAGATACCGGTATGCATAACCGAAAGAATAGCTGCCCTCTCCATTAGAGGCGTCCTTGATGGAATCGTCCAGGCAGACCTCCTCATATGGCTCCCCGTCCATGGGTAGGCCAGAAAGCTGCGATAAACTCCAGAGGTCGAGGGATGTCTCGCCTTCCGCTGTATAGAATGTATTGAACTGCGGGCAGAACACTTCAAGCATGTCGCAACACAATCCCCGAGAGACGGGATAGCGGAACCTGGCGGCAAATACACTGTGGTATACCCCAGCTCTAACCAATAGAGGGGCATACTCCTTCAAAACATATTCTGTGAACTCCACTGCTCCAACCCTAAAAAGATGGGCGTCTGTCAACTTGGCATCTCCAAACCAGCCGGCAGCCAGCTGATATTTAAACTGAACGGCCAGGCAGTTAAGAACAAATGGCTCGTCTCTATAACCCCACTTCGCAGGAGCCAAAAAGAGTCCGAATGAGGTCTTCTCTCGGTGGACACGGCCGGTGGTATGGTCCCACCTTGCAGGGGTGAACTCTGGGGCCCGGGTCAGCATCTTCTTCTCGGGTTCTAAATCGGAGATGCCCAGCACAGCATTCCAGTCCCTCTGTTCACCTGGGAGATATATGGCTCGGGCTCGATAGACAGAGCCCTTCATGCTGTCTCTATCGGCAAGTATTGCCGCTTCCACGGAACGGGCAATAAGAACATCCCGCATTCCGCGTTTGGTGAAAGTCCGAACAAACGGCAGCAAATGACGATCCTTCGGCAAGTCCGGGCGGTAGTCAGCAGCTCTCCTGAATTCAGCACCTTCCAGGGAAGAATAAACTTCAGCGGTCGATACGGTGTCAGTTTCAGAATCGGAAGATTCGTCGACACTAGCAATCTGGTCATAGCCAAAGCTCAGGCTGTATACGTTCAACCAGTTGACTTTGGCCCGAGATATGTCCGGCTGAGCCGATGAACTTGTTCCAACAGCTCCGGAAGATGCAACAGCAGAACTGGAAGCCATGTCAGCACCTGCAGTCAGAGAAAGACAAGGAAGGAAACATCAGAAAGATGAATGGGCATGAAACAATAAGATAAACAAATTCTCAACAAATTTCGGCAGCATCTCCTCTTGTCCGAGGTATGCCCAAGAAGAATAGGGAGTCACCCACCAAGAGGGAGTGATCCCGAGCATAAAATGGGACTCAATCCCATATATATAGCGGTCCTACCCTGAAAAATCGGCAAAAAGGGGGGGGGGAATGACGCTCCCGGGGGGGGGGGGGGGGAAAGCTCACAGCTCACCGCCACCGCCGAAATGAAGAGAGAGAAGAGGAAGTGAGAAGTGAGGGTAAAAAACCCTCTCGGAGGGGTTAAAAAGAGGAAGAGAGGGGCTTCCCGGCACGAAACAATGCGCGCCGAGAACCCTCCCTCTACCGAATGGAAATGCGCGCCGACAACCAGCCTAGTGCGCGCCGAGAAGAAGCTGCCGTGGACGCTCGCACCGAAGGTTCCCGCACCGACAACCAGGCCGATGGGCGCGCCGAGAAGCATCTGACGCTCGCGCCGACAAGCTCGAAGATGCCCGCGCCGACATCTGTCACGCCGGGAGGGTCACGCCGAGAAGCTTACGGCCCTCGTGCGAAGGGTTCCAAATTGATGACAATGAAGCTAGAAAATATAGAGATGAAAACATGAAAATGAAAGATGGATATGCAGAATGTTACTACAGCAACATGATCAAGCTGAAGGACAATGTCAAGGATAAAACTGAGGAATATACCCTCGAATGATGAAAGACACCTGCAGACCCCGTGTCACTTATTCTGCGCTTACGCTGCCCGCAGTTAGGGGGCATTTGTTGACACCTTGAAAATGAACAGGGGTGGAAGCATAACTGAAAAGAAGATCAGACCAACAGTGGAAGACCACTGATGAAGCTCGACAGCCGTTTACCCGGTTGAAGTCTCCGCCAGCCGAGCTGATGTCCGGTGCCATCGTTAGTCAAATGGCAGCACTGATAAAGCAGCAGTCATTCGACTGATAAGACCTCCAAGCACACTCTGATGAGAAGTCGGAGCCGACAAATGAAGATTGCGAAGGCTTTTGCAAAGTCAGGACAAATGAAGAATCCTCTCCACAGATTACACACCCGGCCGAAGTCTGTCAGACTGAAGCTGATGTCCGGTCTTGTCACCGTTCGGATGACAATGCCGATGAAACATACCCGGTTTTGTCGTCATTCAGACGGCAATACTGATTAAACCCCAGTTTGTTCCCTGATTGAGCCTCAAGACGATCTCAACAAAGTCATGTCTCTACTAAAGGGGGCCTTATTCGGTTCTGATGAAGATTAATTCAAAAAAAAATATATATAAAGAGAAGCCTAAGGCACGTATGAGGCCTGAAGGCACTAGATGGGCCGGCCATTTGGGCTTCTGATAATGGAGCCGGGAACCTCCACAGGGGGCTACTTGTCACGCCGGGAGATGTCTCGAATGGAACAAGCCGCACCGACTGCCCTCCACCGAGAGGACAGAGGGATGAGAGCTATAAAAGCAAACCCTCTTTGAAATGGGGAGGGGATCGGAAGCTAGGCCATCGATCGAAAAGAAAGAAAAGAGAAGAGACCAGAGAGAGAGAGAGCTCCTCCGCTAAAAAAAAAGAAGAAAGAGAGAAGAGACCGATCCCAAGGGAAGAAGCTCCAGGTGGGCATCGGGGGAGAGAGAGGAGTCAATGCTCCGCCCTCCCCCATGTTTGTTTTCTCTTTTCTTCTGCTTCATGTGATTGTTCCAAGTTTTATCTTGATTCATGCAATGTAGCCGAGACATCTCGGCATCTGTCTGTTCCCCTTTCCCTCACTCTCTCCCTGTAATCGGTTTGAGTATTGGAATGGTGTTTCATATGGGTTTTCTCACCATGTGTCTTCCGTGATGGGCATTGCCAAACGAATGGATATATATGTATGATGGGTTATAGTTTGAGCCTGATTTTTGCTTCTTCTGAAGCCCTATTGCCCTTCCCTGTGTTATCTGTAAACCAGTAGCATGATGATCCGATTTGCCTGTTTCTTTTCTCTGCTTCGTAGCACCATCAGTGCTCACCCCAGAGCCCGGAACAGACTATCCCTTGGCTGCTGGGATGAAGCCGTGCTATGCAATGATCGAAGCTTGAGAAACTCCGGGGTTCTAAGCGCGCGTGCTTTATCCGTTGATGTCATCGAAGTCGCCTCTGGGGCCAGAGACAGCCATCTCTTGGCTCCCAGGGTGACGAATGACCATATCAAGTTTGTCCCCAAGCTCTGCGTGATAATGGCGATGGACAGGGGCATTCAGACTCCGGCTTCCCAGATGCCTCTCGAACCCTAATACTCCTCTGAATTCTAGACCTAATCCAACTCAGAGTGGATGCCTTGAGCAGTCTAGAGCCCATAGAATCCGTCAGTTTCTGCCCAAACCACCATTAAAACCAAAAACAGAGTACCGTAAACCTCTGTTCGTATCCCGGCACCCTCACAGCTCTCGGCCCCGCAAACAGTAAAGCTGATGAACAGCCCTCGGTGCAAGCCTTCTCGCGCCGAGATCCCATCTCCCGGGCGCGCCGGGAGCCACCCGTTTCATTTCTCCTTATCGCGCCGGGGCCTACTCGTCTTCACGCCGGGAAGACCCCATGCCGAGAGTCCCTTGGCCTCCCTGTCTTGGCGCCAAGAAACCCCTCCTTTGTCCACCCCTTTGGCCTCTTCGTCCACTTATCCTGGGGCGTTTTGAGTCATCACATGCACTTCAAGGGTGACAATTAGTGGGAACGACTCCCCTTTTTCACGTGGTTTCCCGAACTCGATCGGCTTTTATAACCCTAAGGACCAAGGAAGCCTCTGCCACTGCACAAGCTTCTGCGGTCTCAAAAGGAATATCAGGATAGTGCTGCAAGCACATACAGGCATTAGGGGCCCTATACCCCTCTGTTTTTGGCTTTCACCCCGGCACTCCGTAGGTGATCGTCTATCATTCTCTGAAAAACATCAAGTCCAGGGGAGGTGCTGTCAAAATTCTCCCAGGATGACAGAGATGACATGAAACATATCCCCGGGACCTTATCTATCAATGGTGACAGAGGCTCCTTATACTTCATTGTTTCCCTCCTGAACTTTTCCACGTTCCTGGCCTTCCTTGGGAACCTGTACCGAAGCAGGTTGAAGTCCAGTGAATTGAGCCATTTTGACTCCTCAGGGTCCATTTGCTTCAACCTGATCATCATGAAACCCAAAATAGAGTATCGTAAGCTCTGTTCTGATCCCGGCGCCCTCACAGCTCTCGGCCCCGTGCACAGTAGACGGGATGAACAGCTCTCGGCGCCATCCTTCAGGCGCCGAGACCTGTCTTGGCCTTCTGGCCTTCGCGCCGGGAGCCTTGCAACTTGGCCGCGCCGGGAAGCCAACTACCCTTCGCGCCGGGAACCTGGCACTTTGGCTGCGCCGGGAGGCCCCCTCCCCTTTGGCTTAGCTGCGCCGAGAACCCCCCTTCTAGCACTTCTTCCTCGCACCGGGAAGCCTGCGCCGAAGAGCTCCCCTTTGGCTTCTCTTTGTCACGCCGGGAACCCAAGCCCTCTCGTCTTGGCACCGGGAACCCCCGGCCTTCTTGTTATTGGCGCCGGAAGCCCTGGCCTTCCCATTTTGGGTCGTGCCGAGAGCCTGTGCCCATTCAGAGTGTGCCGAGAGCCCAATCTACCACCCAATGAATTCCAACACCCGGAACGAACCCACAAAGGGATATCCGTGGATCACCTGATATGTCCCGGGGATAAAATTGAAGGGGAGTCATAATCCCTATGTTCCACCTAACTGCAACGGATTTACGAATAACCCTTTTGCTCGGGGGGATTCTGCCACTGCATGAATTCCGCTAGCTTTCCAAAGGGAAAATCATACATTGCCCTATAGCCCATATATATACGGATTGGGAGGTTCGGCCTCTCTATCTCTCGGCTTTCATCCCGGCATTCCGTGGGTGATAGCCTATTTCCCCCCTGGGCATAATCCAGATAAAGGGGAAATGCTGCTGAACTATCGGTCGATGCTTTAAACCCCCATCATGGTCACGGGTCAGTCTGCCTGTGTCACGCCCCGAGCGCGGAAGATACCCGGAGATGCGCGACGTGTCTATATCAATCATGTCAATCAGAGTGGTCGTATATTCGACACAAAGACAGAGATGCGCAAAATAGCAAGATAACCCAATCCTTTATTTCATAATGGATAGACTATTACAAATCCAATACTCTGTTTAATAAAAAAAGAAAAGAATACATATTTGACTGGAGAAACTATAGAAAAGACTAGACGACACTTATAGAAGCTCTATCACTTTCACTCTTGATCATTCACATCCGATTGACTTCCATCGTCGTCGGACTTACCTGAAAAGTACAAAGGGACAAATGGAATGAGCGAACGCTCAGTAGGAAATTATATCTCAAGTACTAGCAAGGGGTTTAAGTAATTACATCTTTCATGAATACAATAAAGCTATGCATGCTCGCATAAAACGACAAGATATAGAGAATGTAATATCAAAGAAATAAGATGAACTTAATCATGAACTTCCAACAAGATAACAAGTGTATTCAAGGTATTCAAGCAAGTACGTTTAACAAGTCATGTCAAGAACTTTGGCTATCATGTATCAAGCAAGTAAATTACCCTTTTTCGGGCCACGCATTTCATGTAAAGTCAAGTACGATTCAAGTACAAGATATGTGTGGAATGTCCAATCAAGCAAGTCAAGTACTCGGTATAATGCCAGATACCTTATCATTTTAACTCCCATGGGCACAAGTACTTTCGGGTGCTCCTCCCAGGACCAGATCGGGCCCTATATGCGCAGGCATTTATCATGTATTTTTTTTGACATCCACTCTTGTTTATATAGCCAATATAGAGTTTCAATATTCAAGCTTGTAGACATGTATGACAACTTTGATAGAATAGAGTCCAAAAATATGACAAAGGACATAGATTGGCGATAATAACGGTATAATCACGATATCGATAAAACTAGGTAGAATATGGTTCCCTTAACTTAGGTACCATGACAAATCAATATGGACATTCTTTATATAGAATTGAGGTCCACATGAACAGTATATCAAAGTAAGATACCCTCATTCTTATCATAGAATTGAGGTTTACAAGAACGACATGATATGGCATGATATCATCATCCCATTAAGAATTTTCTTATGATATACTCTTTGTATAAACATAAGGGCCGGTATACCATGTTTCTTTCGATTGACATGGCAAGGATCGTGTAAAGGGGTTTTTAGGGTACAACCAGCTCAGTCGGCCTTGAGGGAATCCAAGGCTACGAGGAGTCTTACGGAGGTCTCTATGACTAACTCGCTAGTCCAAAGGAACGGAATGTCCAATGGAGAGCTTGTATGTCAATGAGAGTTGAGTGTGATCGATAAATCAACATGAAACGTGGGACTACACTCACGGAGTGGAGAATAGTGCCGATATATATATATATATTATAGCATATGAAACGATCGGTTAACAAAAACGGATGAAAATCAGTTTACAGTAAAATAACGACTTAGGTCAAGTCGTTTCTCAAGTAATTAACGTCTAACAGAAGGGCGTTTACATACGTTTCAGTTTTGCAGAATTTTTAATAATTCAGTAATTTATCGAAAAAACGCCCTGGACAGGGGCGTTTCTTCAAGAGTTGACGACTACAGTAGCATGCGTCTCCTTATTTATATATTTGATAGAATATCAATAATTTTCACGATTTGTCTAAAACACGCCCTTGTAAGGGGCGTTACTCTTTAATTCTATTTTTGCAAAATATATTCCAGGATTTTAACTGAGGAACGCCCTAGGAAGGGGCGTTAGATTTCATATTCACGCCCTGTTCTGGGGCGTTAACATATGAAAAATGACTTTGTCTAAGTCGTGAATTCAAGAAATTACAATATTTCGGGAAATAAAAATAGGAGGCATGGTCATGACAAGAAAATTAACAGAATTCACAGGTAGAGTCATGCAAGATTTTAGAATCGATATTTCATATTTATTGAATTTTAAACAGGATCAATTATTAATTACATGCGATTGTTCATGAAATTAACGCCTGTATACAAGGCGTATACTTTTAATTAACGACCACTGTGATGGTCGTTTCTTTTAAAGTAGCGCCCTATTCAAGGGCGTTTCTTGAAAAATTTTACAGAAAACGTATTAAAACTATATGCAAACTGTATATATATATCATGCATGGTGCTTCTTGTATTATTTTTAGTTTGGGCTACGAGACTTGAGAAAATCCTACCTTAAAGGGTTGATTTGGAGATAACCGTGAAGGGTCTGTAAGAATCAAAGATGCAGCAGACGTTGGATGAAGATGAACGACCTACAGAGGATAGAATACGAAGGTATTATGCTTCGTAATAACTTAACAGAGGTAAAGGAGGAGAAAGAAAGAAGACTTACCCGTTAGTCTTCTTATCCTGCAAGAATAGAAGAAACGAAGAATATTAATTCTTCTCATGCTACGTTCATAAGAAAGGAACAGAAGAAGAAAATAGAAGAACATATGTTCTTCACGTACCTGTGTAGCAGTAGATCGATCAAATGGTTTAGGGTTGGATCGATCGGGTATATTTATAGGATTTTGGAGTCCTAACAAAGGTAGTGTTTGATTGAGGGTAACATATCCCTAATAGAGTCCTTACTCTAATAGACACTTACTAGATTAGGTTAATCTTTCCCGGGATAAGCTCTGGGTCGAACGGTTCCCGAATGGAATTAACGCCTTTGGTCAGGGCGTTGATTCTTAAATTAACGACCTTGTTCAGGTCGTTTCTTAAGAAGCGTCTTGTATAAGGGCGTTCCTTGTTTTTCAAACACGCCTAAGACATGGGCGTTTATTTTACTTGCCTATTTGGTTGCGTGAGAGTTGACGACCACATGTGTGGGCGTCCTTTCTTTAGTCACGCCGTATGTAGAGGCGTTTCTTTTTAAATTAACGCCTTACTCAGAGGCGTTATTTTTAATTTATTTTTTTTTATATTATCTATATTACTGCTGTAATATATATGTTTTTAATTTTATTTCAATATTCACTTATCAGGGTTGCTACACCCTCCTCCACTTAAAAAGAATTTGGTCCCCAAATTCAATATATATATATAATTATACACGTGGAGAGTGTAGAACATATACCTCTTAGAATAACTCGAGAAATTGTTTCTTCATAGATTCCTCGGTCTCCCATGTCGCTTCGTGTTCAGGATTCTTATTCCATTGCACCTTGAGCATGGGAATAACCTTATTCCTTAGAGCTCGTATTTCTCGATCCAAGATCTTCATAGGCTTCTGTTCATATGTGAGATCTTTCTGGATCACCAGATCTCCATGTTCAATAATATGAGATGGGTCGTGCACATACTTCTTCAACATAGATATGTGAAACACATTATGTACGTCGGACAATTGAGGAGGTAACGCGATGCGATAAGCAACCTCGCCAACTCTTTCAAGTACCTCAAATGGTCCGATGAATCTTGGCGTAAGCTTGCCCTTAACACCAAATCTTCGTATGCCACGTCCAGGCGATATCTTGAGAAATACATGATCTCCGATTTGGAATTCAAGATCTCTCCTTCTTGTATCAGCATAAGCTTTTTGTCTCGTCTGAGCAACTTGCAATCTTTCTCTGATTACTTATATCTTCTCAGTTGTATCCCTTACCATGTCTGGACCTAACAGTTGTTTTTCTCCAATTTCGTTCCAGCATATGGGTGATCTCCAACTTCTTCCATATAAGGTTTCGAAAGGTGCCATTTGGATACTAGCTTGGTAGCTGTTGTTATATGTAAATTCAATTAATGGCAAGTGGTCATACCAGCTTCCTCCAAAGTCAATGATGTATGCTCTAAGCATATCTTCAACAACTTGATTAGCTCTCTCGGTCTGACCATCCGTTTATGGGTGAAAAGCAGTACTAAAGTTGAGTCTTGTTCCCAACGAATGTTGTAATCCCTTCCAGAAATGAGAAGTGAAACGGGGATCTCTATCAGACACGATTGAGACAGGAATTCCATGTATCCTGACTATTTCCTTGATGTACAGTGCAGCTAGCACATCAATTGACCATCGGCTCTTTATTGGCAAGAAATGTGCCGATTTAGTTAATCGGTCAATGATAACCCAGATTCCATCATGTCCTCCTTTAGATTTAGACAAACCCATGATGAAGTCCATACCAATATCCTCCCACTTCCACTTAGGAATATCTAGAGGGTGTAGTTTTCCAGCAGGCTTTTGGTGTTCTGCCTTGACCTGTTGGCATGTGAGACAGCGTGATACATAGTCCGCTATTTCTCTTTTCATATTGGGCCACCAAAAGTTCCTCTTTACATCTTGGTACATTTTAGTTGATCCATGATGAATAGTGTACCTTGATCTGTGAGCTTCATCTAAGATCTTCTTCTTTAATTCCGGACAATCAGGTATACAAGTTCTACCTTTGAATAATAATCTTCCATCAGAAGTTAGTTGAAAATCAGATTGTCCTTCTAATCTGCCCTTGATTTCCACTAATATAGGATCATCACCCTGAAGTGCTTGTATCTCAGATAATAAATCTGACTGTATGCTTACATGAGATAATGTAACAAATTTGGATTTCGTGTCCAAGCTTATATTGAGCTCGGAGAATTGTTCAAGTAACCTCCATTCTTGTATCATACAATTGGCTATCATTGCTCTCGGCTTTCGACTAAGGGCATCAGCAACATAATTACCCTTTCCGGGATGGTATTGTATATTGAAGTCGAAGTCCTTGAGATATTCTAGCCAGCGTCTTTGTCTCATGTTTAGCTCCTTTTGTGAGAATAGATATTTGAGACTCTTGTGATCGGAGTAGACAGTGAACTGTACTCCATAGAGATAGTGTCTCCATATCTTTAGGGCAAATACTACCGCGGCCAGTTCTAAGTCATGGACGGGGTAATTCTCCTCATGCTTCTTCAGTTGACGTGAAGAGTATGCTATGACCTTTCCTTGTTGCATTAGGACACATCCGAGGCCAATGCCAGAAGCATCTGTGTAGACCTCTAATTTCTCTCCTTCTATTGGTAGAGCTAACACCGGAGCTGTAGTGAGATGATCCTTAAGAGTTTGGAAACTTCTTTCACATTCTTCACTCCATTCATATCGGATCTCCTTACGAGTTAACCTTGTAAGGGGCACGGCGATCTTAGAGAAATCTTTGATGAATCGCCGATAATAGCCTGCAAGACCTAAGAAACTTCTGATCTCGCTTGCATTAGTGGGTCTTTCCCAGTTTCTTACAGCTTCAACCTTTGACGGATCTACAGATAAACTGTCCTTGGATATGACATGTCCGAGAAAAGCCACTTCTTCAAGCCAGAACTCGCATTTGCTGAGTTTAGCATATAATTGATTTGTCCTCAAGACTTGCAATGCAATCCTCAAATGCTCTTCATGTTCTTCCTTAGTCTTAGAATATATCAACATATCATCAATGAAGACTACTATGAATTGATCCAAGTAAGGCCTGAATATGCTATTCATTAACTGCATAAAGGCAGCAGGGGCATTTGTTAGTCCAAAAGGCATAATAACAAATTCGTAATGGCCATACCTGCTTCTGAATGCGGTCTTGTGAATGTCATCATCCTTGATTCTTAACTGATGATATCCCGACCTGAGATCAATCTTGGAAAAATATTTGGATCCTGAAATCTGATCAAATAACTCATCGATTCTCGGCAGTGGATACTTGTTCTTGATAGTAAGATGATTCAACTGTCGATAGTCGATACACAATCTCATGGATCCATCCTTCTTCTTTACAAATAAAACTGGTGCTCCCCACGGGGAAGTACTTGGTCTAATAAACCCTTTTCGGATTAGTTCCATCAACTGCTCCTTCAACTCCTTGAGCTCAGCAGGGGACATTCTATATGGTGCCTTTGAAACAGGACCAGCACCAGGGACTAAGTCAATGGTGAAGGCCACTTCTCTTTGAGGGGGTAATCCCGGCAAATCTTCCGGAAATACGTCTGGAAATTCTCGCACTACCTGAATGTCTTCTATCTTGGTTTCCTTAGCTTCTTTCACAGTGACAAAAGCAAGGAAGGATACACATCCCTTCCTAACGAGCTTGCTTGCTCGAAGAGCCGAAATAAGAGGGGATTTGCTTCGACTCTTGGGGCGAGTAAAGACTAATTCTGGAAAATCTTTGAAAGCAATTCGGCTATTGCGGCAATCAACTGTTGCCTGGTATTTGGATAACCAGTCCGCTCCCAGTATAACATCATACTCCTTTAGATCGAGGCATATGAGATCTATAGGTAAATTCCTACCTTGAACCATTACCTCACAGTTTTGGTAGTGATGAGTAATATCATTCTCACTTCCAAGAGGAGTAGTTAGAACTATTTTTATCCATTCCGGTTCTAATGGTAACGGGTCGGCAAACTTCTTAGAAATAAAGGAATGCGATGCACCCGTATTAAATAAGACATAAGCACTTTTGGAACAAATTTTCAATGTACCTTCCACTAATCCGCCTTCTTCTTCAGGTTCGGTCTCTTGTATTGCATGAAGACGAGCATTCTTTGTCACCGGACGTTTACCATCGCCGGCTTGGTCGTTCATTAATGGACACTCGGGAATCCGATGCTCACGGCTTCCACAACGGAGACAAGCTCCTAATTTCCTCCAGCATTCTTCTGTCTTGTGACCAGCCTTGTCACAATGCTTGCAGACTGTATTCGAAGGGGTAGTTGTGATAGAGAAAGGCTTGGTCTTTTTGAACTTATGGTCTTGAGAGGAAGAACCTCCATTATTGCGCTTCTTCTTGAAATTGGGTTTGAAAGAACCCGAACCCGTGACTTGTTCCTTCTTGTCTTTTCCACGGATCCTATCAGATAGTTCCGTGGCATCTTCAAGTAGTTGAGCTCGGCGCACTATTTCAGAATAAACTTGGATGTCCATAGGCGCCAATTGAGTAATATAGTGGGGCCTAAGCCCATTAAGAAATCTACGGGCTTTCATCTTCTCCGTGCTAATAAGATGCTTAGCATATCTAGATAACCTGGAGAACTGAGCTTCATAATCTGCTAATGATAAGGATCGTTGCTTTAATGCAGCGAATTCGGCAGCCTTCTTTTCTTGGACTCGGTCCGAGAAATATTTAGCATTGAAGTATTCCATGAATTCTTCCCATGTTACTTGAGTCGGATCTATGGTTGCTTCAATAGACTCCCACCAGCATCTAGCATCTTTCTCTAACTGGAATGTAGCCAATAGAACTTTGTCCTGGTCCGTGCATTGCATGACACGGAATATGCGTTCGGTTTCCCGAACCCAATGCTCGGCATCGTCCGGATCGGTCGATCCCATAAACTTCGGGGGATTCATGTTCTTAAAGGCTTGGTGTAAGCTTCCAGCTCGTGGAGCACCACCTTGTGCTACCTGTTGTAGCACTTGGGTCATCCCTTGAAGGGTACGTTGCATGTTGCGCCATTGAGCACGTTCGGCAGCCATTATCCTACAATTACAATAACTATATTAGTACGTGATCGTATTTAAAGACTCGTACACTATGTTAAATCTAACCCTTGGTTCTACCCAATCTCACTGGTTTAAAGGTTCAACTTATCCTTGGACTTGGGTTTTTCCTAGGAATTGAATACCTTAGGCTCTGATACCACAAAGACTGTCACGCCCCGAGCGCGGAAGATACCCGGAGATGCGCGACGTGTCTATATCAATCATGTCAATCAGAGTGGTCGTATATTCGACACAAAGACAGAGATGCGCAAAATAGCAAGATAACCCAATCCTTTATTTCATAATGGATAGACTATTATAAATCCAATACTCTGTTTAATAAAAAAAGAAAAGAATACATATTTGACTCGAGAAACTATAGAAAAGACTAGACGACACTTATAGAAGCTCTATCACTTTCACTCTTGATCATTCCCATCCGATTGACTTCCATCATCGTCGGACTTACCTGAAAAGTACAAAGGGACAAACGGAATGAGCGAACGCTCAGTAGGAAATTATATCTCAAGTACTAGCAAGGGGTTTAAGTAATTACATCTTTCATGAATGCAATAAAGCTATGCATGCTCGCATAAAACGACAAGATATAGAGAATGTAATATCAAAGAAATAAGATGAACTTAATCATGAACTTCCAACAAGATAACAAGTGTATTCAAGGTATTCAAGCAAGTACGTTTAACAAGTCATGTCAAGAACTTTGGCTATCATGTATCAAGCAAGTAAATTACCCTTTTTCGGGCCACGTATTTCATGTAAAGTCAAGTACGATTCAAGTACAAGATATGTGTGGAATGTCCAATCAAGCAAGTCAAGTACTCGGTATAATGCCAGATACCTTATCATTTTAACTCCCATGGGCACAAGTACTTTCGGGTGCTCCTCCCAGGACCAGATCGGGCCCTATATGCGCAGGCATTTATCATGTATTTTTTTGACATCCACTCTTGTTTATATAGCCAATATAGAGTTTCAATATTCAAGCTTGTAGACATGTATGACAACTTTGATAGAATAGAGTCCAAAAATATGACAAAGGACATAGATTGGCGATAATAACGGTATAATCACGATATCGATAAAACTAGGTAGAATATGGTTCCCTTAACTTAGGTACCATGACAAATCAATATGGACATTCTTTATATAGAATTGAGGTCCACATGAACAGTATATCAAAGTAAGATACCCTCATTCTTATCATAGAATTGAGGTTTACAAGAACGACATGATATGGCATGATATCATCATCCCATTAAGAATTTTCTTATGATATACTCTTTGTATAAACATAAGGGCCGGTATACCATGTTTCTTTCGATTGACATGGCAAGGATCGTGTAAAGGGGTTTTTAGGGTACAACCAGCTCAGTCGGCCTTGAGGGAATCCAAGGCTACGAGGAGTCTTACGGAGGTCTCTATGACTAACTCGCTAGTCCAAAGGAACGGAATGTCCAATGGAGAGCTTGTATGTCAATGAGAGTTGAGTGTGATCGATAAATCAACATGAAACGTGGGACTACACTCACGGAGTGGAGAATAGTGCCGATATATATATATATATTATAGCATATGAAACGATCGGTTAACAAAAACGGATGAAAATCAGTTTACAGTAAAATAACGACTTAGGTCAAGTCGTTTCTCAAGTAATTAACGTCTAACAGAAGGGCGTTTACATACGTTTCAGTTTTGCAGAATTTTTAATAATTCAGTAATTTATCGAAAAAATGCCCTGGACAGGGGCGTTTCTTCAAGAGTTGACGACTACAGTAGCATGCGTCTCCTTATTTATATATTTGATAGAATATCAATAATTTTCACGATTTGTCTAAAACACGCCCTTGTAAGGGGCGTTACTCTTTAATTCTATTTTTGCAAAATATATTCCAGGATTTTAACTGAGGAACGCCCTAGGAAGGGGCGTTAGATTTCATATTCACGCCCTGTTCTGGGGCGTTAACATATGAAAAATGACTTTGTCTAAGTCGTGAATTCAAGAAATTACAATATTTCGGGAAATAAAAATAGGAGGCATGGTCATGACAAGAAAATTAACAGGAATTCACAGGTAGAGTCATGCAAGATTTTAGAATCGATATTTCATATTTATTGAATTTTAAACAGGATCAATTATTAATTACATGCGATTGTTCATGAAATTAACGCCTGTATACAAGGCGTATACTTTTAATTAACGACCACTGTGATGGTCGTTTCTTTTAAAGTAGCGCCCTATTCAAGGGCGTTTCTTGAAAAATTTTACAGAAAACGTATTAAAACTATATGCAAACTGTATATATATATCATGCATGGTGCTTCTTGTATTATTTTTAGTTTGGGCTACGAGACTTGAGAAAATCCTACCTTAAAGGGTTGATTTGGAGATAACCGTGAAGGGTCTGTAAGAATCAAAGATGCAGCAGACGTTGGATGAAGATGAACGACCTACAGAGGATAGAATACGAAGGTATTATGCTTCGTAATAACTTAACAGAGGTAAAGGAGGAGAAAGAAAGAAGACTTACCCGTTAGTCTTCTTATCCTGCAAGAATAGAAGAAACGAAGAATATTAATTCTTCTCATGCTACGTTCATAAGAAAGGAACAGAAGAAGAAAATAGAAGAACATATGTTCTTCACGTACCTGTGTAGCAGTAGATCGATCAAATGGTTTAGGGTTGGATCGATCGGGTATATTTATAGGATTTTGGAGTCCTAACAAAGGTAGTGTTTGATTGAGGGTAACATATCCCTAATAGAGTCCTTACTCTAATAGACACTTACTAGATTAGGTTAATCTTTCCCGGGATAAGCTCTGGGTCGAACGGTTCCCGAATGGAATTAACGCCTTTGGTCAGGGCGTTGATTCTTAAATTAACGACCTTGTTCAGGTCGTTTCTTAAGAAGCGTCTTGTATAAGGGCGTTCCTTGTTTTTGAAACACGCCTAAGACATGGACGTTTATTTTACTTACCTATTTGGTCGCGTGAGAGTTGACGACCACATGCGTGGGCGTCCTTTCTTTAGTCACGCCGTATGTAGAGGCGTTTCTTTTTAAATTAACGCCTTACTCAGAGGCGTTATTTTTAAATTTTTTTTTTTGTATTATCTATATTACTTCTGTAATATATATGTTTTTAATTTTATTTCAATATTCACTTATCAGGGTTGCTACAGCCTGTGATCGAAATCCTCCTTCTTCCCTTTCACTCGGTCTTCGAACCGCTGACTTAACGATATCGTCTGCTTCTACAGTTAATGTTGTTATCTTGCCCGCCCGTCTGGCTCTGATATGAAGTTCCATTTGCACACATGAACATATGTTTGCCTCTCGAGGCCTCCTACTTTTAGCGTTTAATCAAGGGTTGTCCTTCCTTAGAAGGACGTAATTAACGTCATAACGTTCATGGTATGGCGGACTTCTAGTCCAGACACGATCACTCACAATCGACTGACCATGTCAGATCGAGCGCACAATAAAAATTGTCACTTCGGTGACTGGCACGCCAATGAACCAATAAACAAATAAATCCATAAATGATAAATCAATCCAATAAAATAAAATAAATAAATATAAATAAAAATCTGCGTCCACACCTGTTCATGCATTGTGCTCATCGAAGTCTATACATTGAAGTCTATACATTGCATACAGTTGTGCTTCACAAGTCTACACATTGTTGTTCTTCATAGCAAGTCTATATACTCGTGGCCAGCTATTCAAGTCTATACACTCGTTGGCTAAGTCTTTAAAGTCTATACATTCTATCCTTTACACTAAGTCTGTACACTGTGGTCTTCAGTTACCCAGCAAGTATGTACATCCTTCTGATTACTCTCTTATGACTGTGTGACAGGTACTGTTCGTGGAGCCTATGTAGAGTGGGCACGTGATACGAGGTTGGCATCTGGCACGTGATCCGAGATGCAGAGGAGCCTCCACGTGGACTGAAGCATTTGGGCGGGAATCGTGGAGAGCACACGCCGCCCTAATCTGCTGCTGCTATATATATGTCTTCTTCCTCTGAAGAAAGAAGTGAGAAGGCAGAGAGTGACTGAAGTAGAAGCAGCCAGAGCTAAGAGAAGAAGTGCAGAAGAGAAAGAAGAGATAGAGAAAGCTGAGAGCCAGATCGAGAGAGTAGAAGAAGAAAAAGAATGAGAGACAGTGAGATAGAGAGGCTGTGAAGAAGAAGGGAGCTTCATTGTTCACTGTACCTTGGATCAGATCCAACCCAGTTTGTCATTGTGCTTTTCATTTCTCCAGCTTTATGTCGCTGTGATTTTTAACTTTTATTGTTTTCCTTTTACCTTGTTCTTCCGATTGCCCTGTTGGGGATCGGGTTCCTCCTGTGGTTTCATGAGAAGGGAGATTTGTTTCTCCGGTTTGCTGGTGACCTTGGGTCATCAGTTGTTCCCTCCTTTGTGGAGGAAGAGAGGTCCGAGACCTCTGGCTTGCAGGTGACTTAGTGTCACTTGTGCTTCCCTCTGAGCTTCAGAGGAAGGGAGACTTGGGTCTCCGGGTGCAGGTAGTGCTGCTACTTGTAGGTCCCCTCCTAGTCTGGAGGAAGAGAGACTTGCGTCTCTGGTTTGCTAGTGACTGGTGTCACTAGTGGTTCCCTCCGGTTGGGACGAAGAGGGGAGGTTGTTCCCCTGGTCAAGCTGTGTGGCAGCATTTGTTGCAGACTGAGTCTGCTGTGCTAGTGTTACTAGTGGAAGCCTCACTCCGGTTTGGAGTGAGGGGTGGATGTAGGACTGTAGACCGAACCACCTAAAAATCCTGGTGTCCCTTGTGGTTTGATCTTCTTATATGTTCACTTAGTTGCTGCGCATTAGATGTTTGCATAGGATCGAGTGAGGGCTAATTCTAATGAGTTGTCTTGCCGAGATGATCCTTAGTATTCTCAGAATATAGCTGCAACTGTTTTAATTCTGCATAACTGAGTTTTAAGTTTGTATTTAGACTAATTTTTAAAGGGGAGATTCATTCACCCCCCCTCTGAATCTATTGCACCTGACTCAACAGCCCAATTCAATGGAGCCGACGTTGTGCCATGGGCACGGGTTACACACTCTCTCCCATGGCGATCTCTTGAAGCAAAGGAGCTTGCGGATCGAGCACTCGCTCTCACGGACCAGCGGAGTTATGAGCTAATATTAAAAGAACAAGTACTAAGGAAAGTAAGGTTTGGAACACTTACTCGGCCGGTTTGAAGAAACCGGTCCCGCTCGGAGACGTGGGCGAGCGGGGAAGCGTGGGTTCCTCACATGCCACGCCGGGGTAGCTTGAACCTGTTTAAAGGATTACAACACTACTCCCCATGCAAGGGGGTGGAACAAAGGGAGGGGAAGTTATGCATGCATCCAAACACTACCTCCTGCAAGGAGGGGCTGTAAGCCGGCCAGGCGGGGAGGGGAGAATCGAACTAGGAACTAATTGAATGATTTTTGTCGGTTCTGTCCGCCCTCTGGAACAGGGGATAATCGGTCGAAGTCGGCGCCGCTGCGGCCTCTCCTGAACTTTGTTGTCGACGAAACCAGTTGGAGAACCATCGTAGTTGACCCAGGAAAACGTCCAATTTTGGGGGGAATTTCTAGTTGTTGGCGTTGGACGGGGCAGGGTCGTGAGCAGGGCCTTTGTTCTCTGACTCTGACTGCTACGATACCACTACAGTAGGAAGACGAGGTCACGCCGAGCGCTCCTGAGCACTGATTCAGGTGGGTCTAGAGTCGCTGGATTCGTTGTCGAGCCCTCTTCGAAGGGAGAACCGCGGGGGCATCAGAGGAGGTCGGAGCAGACAAATAGGTTTTGAATAGTGAAAGGGTGTCTGTTCAGTCCCAGGGGAACAGAACGGCGCACCCCGGGAGAGAAAAATGAGAACTCTTAGCTCCGGATGCCGAACTGGGTTCCACTTCTTGATCCTGGAAGTAGACTTGTCGTAGAATATCTCAGCCAAGCGCCACCTCCAGATCCTCCATAGGAGGGCCATGGTAGTCTCTGCAAGTGGCTTCAGATTGACAGTCAGGGAGAAGACGTGCAATCTGGGGAGATCGGCTCCTCCAGGCAGCCAAGAGCTCAGAATGGGACGAGACTACTGCCGTTGCAAAGAGGACAGGGACACACTTCCGACGGTACCACTTGAGGGCCCAGGAACATCGGGATGAAGTCATGGTCGGCTCTGCAAGTCGCTGGTGCTCTGCTGCCTACGAATTGGGAAGTGCATACTGAAGATGGGAGGTGAGAAATGAGGTAAATGGGAGGGGAAAGGGGGTGGATGGGTATGGAGGCAACCCTTGGCTGTTAGAGGGTCTAGAAGGGGGCAAACTAAGGTGAGGGAGGGGGAGAATGGGGGCAGGAAGGTGGTCTAGTAGGTGGTGAGAGAGTGAGCTACGAATTTTGGACTAGGAGGGAGGGGAAGAGGGATGATGGTTTCCCTATTTGGGGTGGTCTAGAGCTTGTGGGAGGAGAGAGTGGAGGGGAAAATATTCAAACTTCTCTTGGGAGTTGGAAGATTGCATGGGGAAGAGGGAGGATTGTGTTGGGAAGACCAAGATTCTACTAGGGAGGGAAGAGATTTGGTGGAAGTTGGTGGAGGGGTAATGAGTGCACCTAGGGAAGTGGGAGGTGGTGGAGGTGGCAGCTTAGGTGGGGGAAGAAGAGAGGGATTCTCACCCTAGGGCTTCAGACCCACTAATAGATTCTCTCCATTAAGAAACTTGAATTTTGAACTAAAATAAATGGTAATTTCATTGACATAAAATGGGGGGAATGGGGTCCTATATATAGGCAACCCACATTTTATAATAAGCCCCTGACTTTTGGTACAATGACAAATAACCAAGGGGGTAGGGGGTGCCCCTAGGCCTAGCCCACTGAATTGGGCCCAATAGCTAATCTAATCAACCTAATGACACTCAAACTTAGGGAAATAAATCAAAGACATAGGGAAATGACTCAAATAAAAGGGAAAATTCATCAAATGACTCAAATATAAAGCTCAAAATGGATAATTGGGCCCACATAGAGTGAAGCCCGAGCTCAAACAACTCCGAGGTGTGTGGACGACCCGAGCCAAAGGGGGTCATGGGTGATGCCTCCATCAAATTCCCTGGGTTGCGAAGAGCTCGACTCCGTCGAGTAGGGGTCCATCCTGCTGTGATACTGCTCCAGAATGTCAGGATCCAGTCGCTGGAGATCTTCCCGACTCACCCACGAATCCTTCGAAGGAGGCCGATCCTTCCACCTAACGAGATAGCGCTCTTACACCTTGCTCATGGTGGCAGTGACATGTTCATCCAATATTCGCTCAATTCGCTCACGCCGGGCTCTCCGGGCTAGTGGACTCTTCTCACGGGTGGGTGCTCTCTCAATGGGAGGAGTAGGCTCAATATCCTCACTAGGTACCACCGTGGGACCCTTATATGGAACTAGGTCGTCCATGTTGAATGTGGGGCTCACTCCGTACTCCTCGAGAAGATCTAACTCATAGGCATTAGTGTCAATGCGCCTCAAAACCTGGAAGGGACCAGCCCCACGAGGCCTTAATTTGGAGGTGGCTCCCGGGGAGAGCCTCTCCGTCCTCACCATCACAAAGTCACCCACATGGAATTCTTGGTGACGCCGATGAGAGTCAGCTTGCCTCTTATAAGTCTCATTCTTCTTGCTAATGTGCTTGCGAATTTCTTCATACAACTCCCTAATGTGTTGGGCAAATGACTCAGCTGAAATAGACACTCTAGCATGCTGGGAAAGGGGAATGAGGTCAGAGGATTTCCTTGGCTTGTACCCATGTACAGCCTCGAATGGACTCATCCCTATGGACTTGTTAACAGAGTCGTTGTATGCAAATTCAGCCTGAGGTAGAATGAGATCCCAATTCCCTAAACGATCCTCAACAAGACACCGAAGGAGGTTCCCTAGACTCTGATTGACAACTTCGATTTGGCCATCAGTTTGAGGGTGGTAGGCCGTGGAGAATTTAAGGAGGGTACCCATCAAGTGCCAAAGGGTCTTTCAAAAATAGCTGGTGAACTTGACATCCCTATCGGAGACTGTGGTCTTGGGTAACCCATGGAGGTGAACAACCTCATCAAAGAATATTCAGGCCACTCGGGAGGCATCGGAGATTTTAGAGCATGGGATGAAGTGGGCCATCTTAGAGAATCGATCAACTACCACAAAGATCGAATCATGTCTCCTTTGAGTCCTGGGTAGACCCAACACAAAGTCCATGCTTAAGTCTTCCCATGGACGGTCGGGGATGGGGAGAGGGGTATAAAGGCTGGTGTTTTGCTTCACTTGTTTGGCCGAAGCACATGTGCAGCATTGGCCCACTATCTTGGCCACGTCTCTCTTGAGACTTGGCCAAAAGAATTGACCCTCAACTAAAGCAATGGTCATATGAACCCCAAAATGGCCAGCTAGTCCCCCGGCATGTAACTCCCAAACCAAGAAGTCACGGAGTGAGGTCCGTGGTATGCAAAGCTTTGGCCCCTTGAAGAGGAACCCATCCTCCAAGATAAAACCCTCATGTTCCCTACTAGAATGGGTGGTCAAGGTGGTATAGATGTGCCCAAAGTCGGGGCAGTCAGGGTACTCATCCTTGAGCCTCTCAAATCTGGTAACCTCCACTTGCATAGTGGACAACAAATAGACCCTCCTGCTAAGAGCATCTGCTGCGCGGTTCTCACTTCTCGCATTGTGTTTGATGACAAAGGTGTAGGATTGGATGTACTTAACCCAGCGGGCATGTCGGGCATTCAACTTTTGCTGGGAGTTGAGGTACTTTAGGGCCTCGTGGTCGGAAAAGATGATAAATTCTTTGGGCAACAAGTAGTGCCTCCAATATCGGAGGGACTGAACCACAGCATAGAACTCTTTGTCATAAGTGGAGTACCTTGTCCTTGCATCACATAGCTTCTCACTGAAGAAGGCCAATGGTTGCCCCTCTTGACTAAGGATCCCTCCTATTCCTATCCCGAATGCATCACATGTGACTTCAAAGACTTTGGAGAAATCGGGTAGGCATAGGACCGGGGCTTGGGTCATCCTCTCCTTAAGCTCTTGGAAGGCTTTGGAGGCGGGCTTGGTCCACACAAAAGTCCCCTTTTTGAGACAATCAGTGATAGGGGTGGTGATGGTGCTAAATCCTTGAATAAACCTCCTATAGAATGTGGCCAACCCATGGAAACTTCGGACCTCATGAAGGGTGTGAAGTTCCGGCCAATCAAGAATAGCTTGGACCTTCTCGGGGTCCATGGAGACACCCTTGGTAGACACCATAAATCCTAGGAAGGTGATGGATGTGATCATGAAGTGACACTTTCCTAGGTTGGCAAATAGACTCTCATGTCGGAGGACAGTGCAAACTTGCCTAAGGTGGTCAAGGTGGGCCTCTTGGGATTGACTATAGATGAGAATGTCATCAAAGTAGACCACTAGAAATATCCCAATGAAAGGCCTAAGGACCTCCGTCATGAGCCGCATGAAAGTACTTGGGGCATTTGAGAGCCCAAAAGGCATGACTAGCCATTCATAAAGGCCATCCTTGGTCTTGAAGGCCGTTTTCCACTCATCTCCGGGCCTAATCCTAACTTGGTGGTAGCCACTCTTGAGGTCGATCTTGGAGAAAATAGTGGCTCCAGCTGGCATGTCAAGCATGTCATCAAACCTAGGGATGGGGAACCTATACTTGACGGTGATTTTATTAATGGCCCGACTATCCACACACATCCGCCATGATCCATCCTTCTTGGGGGTGAGGAGGGCCGGGACGGCACATGGACTTTTGCTAATGCGGATGAAGCCCTTCCTAATGAGTTCCTCTATTTGACTCCTAAGTTTGGCATGTTCCATATGATTGAGGTGATAATGAGGAAGGTTTGGAAGGGTGGCTCCTGGAACTAGATCAATAACGTGCTGTACATCACGCATGGGAGCGAGTTGGTCCGGGAGCTCCTCCGGGATCACATCATGAAATTCTTCTAGGAGATGCCGGACTTCTATGGGATGTGGGTTGGAGGGAGTGGGCACTCCTAGGTAAATGATCTCCGCACATAAAGGCATCCCTTGAGCTATCTCCTCCTCAAGCTCTCTTTTGGTGATGAGATGAAGACCCTTGGTCAACCCCGAAGCCTCACCTTGGTTGGGGTTTTGGGTAAGTGATTGTGTCGAAGGGGTGGAGTTCCCCGAGGCTTGGGGTGTAGTGGGGTAATGCCCCTGAGGGAGTGTGTCCCTCTTAGACATGGGACATGGTGGGGAGGGATTAAGACGGATAGTCTTTCCCTCATGCTCAAAGGTGCATGTGTTGGTCCTACCCAAAATAGTGGCATCCACATCATAAAGCCAAGGTCTCCCTAGTAGGATGCTTCCTACTTCCATGGGGATAACATCACACCATATTTGGCCATGGTAGGGGGAGAACGTGAGGGGCACTAGGCAGTGAGTGTTGACCGGGATAGAGTTGTTGTTGATCCATGAGACCCGATAGGGACTTGGGTGGGGAGTGATAGTCAGCCCAAGGAGCTAAACGGTGTCGGGAGACACGGCATTGACACAACTCCCGCTATCTAAGATCACTTTTCTCACATGACCGCCTACCTTAACAAAGGTGTGAAAGATTGAGGTTCGACGCCAGTCCTCCTCTTGGGGTTTAGTAAGGGTACACCTAATCACTCCTAGATGGGAGTCGATAGATGTCATGGTGTGGTCTAGACCTGACTAATGATATTGCGCCTCGTACTCCTCCTCCCAATCTAGTGAGGCTTCATGGACCTCAATCGTGCTCTCAAGTTCCCCTTGGGGTGGGGGAGCTTCTACCTCCACTAGCAAACTATACAACCCCTTGGATGGGCATTGCCCCGCGAAGTGCCCAAATCCTTGACATCTATAGCATTGTTGGCGCCCACTATCCGGGGTGGTCCCTCCTACATTTGGGCCCTTGGAACTCTCTTCCCTCCGTGGAGGAGGGTGGCTAATGGCGACCTTGGTTGGAGTGATGGTGGGAGGGGGATAGTAAGGCCGGAATGGGGCATTCCCACTTGGGCTAGGGGCCTTCATAGGGGCGGCCGAGGTGTTTCGGGGCCCCATGCTTTTGGGATCGGTCGGTCGGGGAGGTGCAAACCTAGGGATTCTAGAGAATCGTTCAACATCCCGAGCTATTTGATAGGCTTGTTCAAGGTTGTCGACATCTCTCATGAAAAGTTCCTCTCTTGATGTGGTTTTGGAGCCCATTCCTAAATCGGGACAAGGTGACGGCCGGGTCCTCATGAACTCCACACTTCAAAAGATAGGAGTCAAATTTCTTAATGTATTCAACCACTGTCTTCCCTTCTTGGGTGAGGCTTTGCCACTCATCTAAGAGCATTTGGTGGTAGGATAGGGGTAGGTACTTGCTTCTAAGTTGGTTCTTCATACCTTCCCAAGTGTCAATAGGCTCTTCCCGCCTAACCCTTCTTAACCCCTCTTGGTTTAGCCAATAAGTCTTGGCTAATTTGGTGAGGTGTATCTTGGCCAACCTCACTCTCCTTGGGTTGGACATAGAGTACCATTCAAAGTATTGGTCCATGGCGGTCTCCCATTCTAAGTAGGCACTTGGTTCATGGGAACCGTCAAAGTTTGGGGCTTCAACCTTGATCATCCTTAAGAGAGGGTCATCTGGGTCATCCCGTGGACGCCTTTCATTATGTTGGTGGTGGCGAGGCCTCTCATAGTCATGGTAGGGGTCAGCATTCCTATCCTCCCTATCAATTTCAGCATGTGGAGGGCGGGCTCTTGGACCATTATTCCTTGGGTGGAGCTCATGCTTTTCTAGCCGAGCAAGCCGAGTGGAAAGGGACTCTAGTTGGGCAAAGATGGTGGCAAGGGTAGCATCCACTTGGTCCATTTGGCCTTGGGGCTCCTCCCTACGGGCATCTTGGTTGAGTTGGGGATTGGGATCCATGGGGGGAACCGAAGAGGATGGATCGGGTCGATACATGGCTCCACTACGGGTGGACATGCAAGGGAGGGGAAAGACTTGACGGATGGTTGACTCAATGCAATGGTCCTAGGACTTAGATTTGATAGAGACAAGCCTAAACTTGCTCAAATATCAATTGATGGGACACCACCTTGGGGGTGATAGTCACAAGACCGATGCACCTTGGACCTTATCAAGTAAGCACAATTCGCAATCGAAATGGACCGATATCGGAGGCCACTCACCCGACACTCACCCAAGTCCCAGGGTAACTCGGTAATGCCGAGTGGAGGTTATGAGGGCTGGGCCCTTTCTGGTAGAGCACCAGAAAGGTCAAGGGTTCTCCCAAGGGTATGGAGGCCCAATTCAATGGAGTCGACGTTGTGCCAAGGGCACGGGTTACACACTCTCTCCCATGGCGATCTCTTGAAGCAAAGGAGCTTGCGGATCGAGCACTCGCTCTCACGGGCCAGCGGAGTTATGAGCTAATATTGAAAAAACAAGCACTAAGGAAAGCAAGGTTTGGAACACTTACTCGACCGGTTTGAAGAAATCGGTCCCACTCGGAGACGTGGGAGAGTGGGGAAGCTTGGGTTCCCCACACGCCGCGCTGGGGTAGCTTGAACATGTTTAAAGGATTACAACACTACTCCCCATGCAAGGGGGTGGAACAAAGGGAGGAGAAGTTATACATACACCCAAACATTACCTCCTGCAGGGAGGGGCTGTAAGCCGGCTAGGCGGGGAGGGGAGAATCGAACTAGGAACTAATTGAATAAAATTTGTCGGTTCTGTCCTCTCTCTGGACCAGGGGATAGGCGGTCGAAGTCGGTGCCGCTGCGGCCTCTCCCGAACTCTGTTGTCGATGAAACTAGTTGGAGAACCTTTGTAGTTGACCCAGGAGAACGTCCAATTTTTGGGGGAATTTCTAGTTGTTGGCGTTGGACGGGGCAAGGTCGTGAGTAGGGCCTCTGTTCTCTGACTCTAACTGCTACGGTACAACTATAGCAGGAAGACGAGGTCACCTCAAGTGCTCCTGAGCTCTGATTCAGGCAGGTCCATAGTCGCTGGATTTGTTGTCGAGCCCTCTTCGAACGGAGACCCGCGGGGGTGTCGGAGGAGGTTGGAGCAGACAGATAGGTCTCGAACAGTGAAAGGGTGTCTGTTAAGTTCTTGGGGAACAGAACGGCGCACCTGGGGGAGAAAAATGAGAATTCTTAGCTCTGGATGCCGAACTGGGTTCCGCTTCTTGATCCTGGAAGTAGACTCGTCGTAAAGATCTCAGCCAAGTGCCGCCTCCAGATCCTCCATAGGATGGCCGTGGCAGTCTCTGCAAGTGGCTTCAGATTGATAGTTAGGGAGAAGACGTGCAATCTGGGGAGATCGGCTCCTCCGGGTAGCCACGAGCTCAGAATGGGACAAGACCATCGCTGTTGTGAAGTGGACAGGGAGACGCTTCCGTCGATACCACTTGAGCGCCCAGGAACGCCGGGATGAAGTCGTGGTCGACTCTGCAAGTCACTGGTGCTCTGCTGCCTGCGAACTGGGAAGTGTAGGCTGAAGATGGGAGATGAGAAATGAGGTAAATGGGAGGGGAAAGGGGGTGGATGGGTGTGGAGGCAACCCTTGGCTGTTAGGGGGTCTAGAAGGGGGCAAACCAAGAAGAGGGAGGGGGAGAATGGGGGCAGGAAGGTGGTCTAGCAGGTGGTGAGAGAGTGAGCTACGAATTTGAGACTAGGAGGGAGGGGAAGAGGGATGATGGTTTCCCTATTTGGGGTGGTCTAGAGCTTGTGGGAGGAGAGAGTGGAGGGGAAAATATTCAAACTTCTCTTGGGAGTTGGAAGATTGCATGGGGAAGAGGGAGGATTGTGTTGCGAAGACCAAGATTCTCCTAGGGAGGGAAGAGATTTGGTGGAAGTTGGTGGAGGGGTAATGAGTGCACCTAGGGAAGTGGGAGGTGGTGGAGGGGTAATGAGTGCACCTAGGGAAGTGGGAGGTGGTGGAGGTGGCAGCTTAGGTGGGCGGGAAAGAGAGGGATTCTCACCCTAGGGCTTCACACCCACTAATGGATTCTCTCCACTAAGAAACTTGAATTTTGAACTCAAACAAATGGCAATTTCATTGACATAAAATGGGGGGAATGGGGTCCTATATATAGGCAACCCACATTTTACAATAAGCCCCTGACTTTTGGTACAATGACAAATAACCAAGGGGGTAGGGGTGCCCCTGGGCCTAGCCCACTGAATTTGGCCCAATAGCTAATCTAATCAACCTAATGACACTCAAACTTAGGGAAATAAATCAAAGACCTAGGGAAATGACTCAAATAAAAGGTAAAATACATTAAATGACTCAAATAGAAAGCTCAAAATAGATAATTGGGCCCACATAGAGTGAAGCCCGAGCTCAAACAACTCTGGGGTGTGTGGACGACCCGAGCCAGAGGGGGTCGTGGGTGATGCCTCCATCACTAAGCCAACCTTGGTCTGAGTATTTTGTGAAGGCTATCTGACTTCAGTATTTTGCACTTAATTTCCAATTCAGCATGTTACGTTCTAGGTTCTGTTTAGATTGAGTTGCTGGTGTGAGCTATTCTGTATTTCCAGTTTGCCTTCTATTTAGTGAGAAAGTTCTCTTCAACATTACCTTCAGTCTAGTTTGAATTGGGCATTTTAATTTGTGCTTAATTTTGTAAAGGGATCTATTCACCCCCCTCTAGATCCTACTGTGCACCCAACAAGTGGTATCAGAGCGGGCTCCCTACAATGTGGTCAAACGACCTGGGGAGATCCATTGACGTGCAACCTCGCAGCTTTCTAGCTGAAGGTTACTCCATTAACCGACCACCCTTCTTTGATGGCAGCAATTATTCTTATTGGAATAACAGGATGTAGGTCTTCATGCATGCTCAAAGCCATGAAATATGGAGAGTCATTGAGAAAGGCCCATATGTTCTCCAGAAAATGAAGATGGCTGGACCAAAGAGCAGATCCGCCAGTCCACTATCAACTGGAGTACCTTGAACGTAATGCAATGCGCCATTCATCCAACAGAGTTCTCAAGGGTCTCATCATCCACATCAGCCAAAGAAATGTGGGACCGTCTTGAGGTAATTTACACGGGTACATCTGAGATAAGAGCTACTAAGGCTAACATGCTAGTTTCTGAATATGAAATATTTAAGATGATGCCTAGTGAAACAATTTCTAAAATGTATGCTAGATTTTCTAAGCTAACGAATGGGCTGAAAGCTCTTCGGAAAGACTACTCTGACAGTGATTTGGTCAAAAAAATTCTAAGATCACTCCCTCCTACGTGGCATACAAAGGCCACTATCATTGAGGATTCCAGAAATCTGTCCATCTTGACAGTAGATGAATTAATTGGGTCATTGATGACCTATGAGTTGAATCTCAGGAGGAGTGAAGAGGATGACAAGAAACCTAAAACAGTAGCTCTAAAGGGCTCCGAGAGTAGTGGAGAAAACAATGAGAATTCAGATGATTTGTCAACATGTGATCAAGCATTCCTCACTAAGCAATTCAAAAAATTCTTAAGAATGAGAGGTATGAAAGCCAAGAACAAAAGATTTCAACATGTTAGTGTAGACACGCTAAAATTAACATCATTTTAAGCACATCTCCTATCGCCCCGCGATGCCCAACTTGACCCTGAAATCAACCGAGTGGCTTTCCCCATTTTTCTAGAATCTTCAGCTTTCTCCTATTTTTCTAGATTTTTCCTGGGCTTTTCTCTAATTTTTCAGAACATTTTCTTAAATGCGTCAGACCCCTTGGATGCTTTTTTTATTGGGTGATTGGTTGAGTAGACGCTATTTCCTTTTCTATTTTGATAATTATCAAATTCCTGAAATTTATGAATACGCGTCTGTCCATGTAGATGCTATTTCCTTTTTCGATTTTGGTAATTTTCATAAATTCTAGAATAGGTGGCTTTTTGTCCGGACGTGATTTCCAATTAATTCCTAAAATTCAAGAATACGCGTCTTCTCATCAGGACGCTATTTCTTCTGTTAATTACCAAATTCTTGAAATTCAATAAAACGCGTCTACCCATGTGGATGGATTTTTCCTGTCGATTTTTGATAATATTTGACTTTCCTAAATAATTCAAGAAAACACGTCCACTCATCTCGTCACCTATTCATGAACGCGTCCACGACAGAAGACGCGTCTTTCCTTGCCTAAATTTGATATTCTTAATCCATCCAAAATTTGTGAAATTGTTAATTCGCGTCCGGTATCCCAGACGCGATTTCTTTCTTAATTTTGGAAATTTCTAATTTTCCTAAAAATGGCTTGGAATGAGCGACTCTCTGGGTGGACGCCCATTTAATGTGCGACCACGGGGTCTGACGTCATTTCCCTGAAATCTTCCGTGTTCGACTGTGGCTCCTTCCTTCCTCGTTTTGGGGTCCGTTTCATTTGGGGGAAGTCCTCCGGGTGGCTTTCCAAGATGGGAGGGACTCTTCCCAAGTTTATCTCCTGTCGTGGATGATTATCCTATTTATTCTCGAATTAAACCTCCGAATCTCTCCCTATAAATGGAGCCATTCAAGGAGGGCGAATTCCATTACAGAGGGGAGGTGCTGCCGGATTCATGGCTTAAGGAGGAGCTCCCTGCATCAAAGGCTTCATCTCTTTTGAGACTCTATCCTGATCGTTCATCTAAAGCTTTCACAGGCGAAAACCCCCAGGCTCTTCTTCTTCTTCTTCTTCTTCTATATTACATGTTCTCTGTTATGTGCTTCTTCGTCTGTTCTATTAACTGCATGCATGCATCATCGTCATCCTGTTATCCCCTTAGCTCAACCACGTCGAGCCTCCCTCCAGTGCAACACTTGCACGTCTTTTACATTCATATCATCATATCTCCCACCCTTTGCATAGGGGTTTAAGGGTCAACACCCCATAAGGTGTGTTCATCTTCATGTTCTCACGCTATATATATATTTCATTTGGGATTTGATACTACACTTGGTTTGCTAATCCATATTCTTTTGTTGGTATTGTTTATTATGTTGCAAAGGTAATCTTAAGGAAGACTCTCTCCATCGGCCGTCCGATAGGAAGAGAAGGAACACTCACATCTCTCCACGCTTCAAGGTATTCCGTGATCCCTCCCCTTATTCATTGTTTACATTCATTGAGGCCCGTGGTCTCTGGCGATCACCCTCCATCCTAACATCCTACGCATGCTCTCACTCCTTGTCCCCCATTCTTCTTAGCTTAGCTTTTATTCTTTTTATTTTAATTTTAGTGGATTTTTAATAGATCTACAAATTGGCGATCACGGTGGGATCCCTTCTGTCTTCTTTAGATTACCCCCTCCATTGGGCACCCACGTGTGCCACCTCCTATTTAGCACCCACGGTGCATTTCCTCAAGTGCTCCACGTAGCACCCTCTCTCTTTTTATCCCAAGTGATTGTCAATTTATAGATTTATTTAAGAATTCTTTTTCCCTGCTTCATGTAAAAAAAAAATCAGCGTCTAGTATAGTGGACGCCCATTCAATGGGCGCCCACTATGACAGACGCACATTCTCTGTGATGCCCATCCTGATTGCCTGGAGTTTGTGAGTTTTCTGTTCTTCCATCGGTTATTCTATATTTGTTTATCTCTCTAGCCGTTTTTACAGTTTAAAAAAAAATAGGCGCCCACATGGACAGCCGCCCATTCGTCTTGGGAAAATAAAAAATAAAAAAATGGGCGCCCAAATGGGCAGATGCCCATTTCTCTTGTGAAGAAAAAAAGAATCAGCATCCATAATTCTAGATGCCCATTCTTTGTTTTCACAGAATCTCTCGTTCTGTGACTTGTATTCATTCCATATTCATATTTCTGTTATATTCACATTCTGGTGCATTCCCTGTTGCATTTCACTTGCATGACATATCACGTTCCCATCTTGTTGCATTCCATTGTTCTGTAGTTTGTTTACGTTCTTTAAAAGTATTTCACATTAATTCCCATTCTATTTGTTCTGCTTTGCATATCACGTTTTACCTTTTGCATTCTGCATTTCACTTTTCTGTAAAAGCATACCTGCATTGCACTGTTCATGTGAATTAGCGTAGTTGTTTGTTCTAGTTTTCATCCTCCATTTATATTTTGCATTTTTGCATCACTGTTCACATCTTGTTTGTTCTATTGCATTCATCATATTGTATATGCATCATTCTGTGATTTTTATTTTTATTTTGCATTAGCTTGCATACATGGCATCTCGGTTTGGGAGACCTCCTCCCCCCACACTTCTAGGAGACCATATCTCTCTCTTGGTTAAGGAAGGACCCTCCATTGAGCACTCCATCTCATTGGACCGGAAATTTCTAAACCAAGGCCTCCATAAGTTCCCGCACCCGTGGATTCCCTCACGGACGCCAGGCAAGTTGTACCTTTTGAAGTCCCCGAGTTTAGTTGGCCTATGCATGGTGAGAATCAACCTAGTTGGCATTTGAAGCAATACCTTATTGACACAAGGTTACTACCTTGAGTGAATCATATCAACTTTGTTAAAAATCATTTAATTCACTAAGGTTAAACATAAAAAAAATTAAGCATAAGCATCCACTTGCTTGACATTTTTGCAATTATCCTTTGACTGCATTTTGGTTGATTTTTGCATAATGTTTGGCTTGGATAACATGTCTAATAATTTTCACAGTCATGAGGATGATCAACCGAGCATATCCTATGATCCTCGAATTTATAATTCTCACCACAACTCTTCCAAGGGACCACGTCCTCATTCCTATGATTTTGCCTGACCTATAGGTAATTTCCAATCTCATGGTTCCTCGTCTTAATCACGAGCCACTATTCCCTCGGGACCGCCTCCTCCCCACGATGAGAAGGTCTCTCAAATCTTACATACTATAGATCATCTCACCCCTCAACAAATCCAAGCCCTTAAGGCCGTTGTTGAGGGTGCATCTCATTCTTCTCCTCCTCCTTCCACTCCCATTCGGGTGGCCCATCACCCGCCTCCTTCTTCTACTCCCGCTCCCATTTAGGTGGCCCATCACCCGCCTCCCTCTTCTGTTCACACTCCCATTCGGGTGGCCCATCACCCACCTCCCTCTTCTGTTCATACTCCTCTTCGGGTGGTCCATCACCCGCCTTCTTCTATTCCTCCTCCCTCACGGCCCCAAGGCCCTTTTATTCCTTGTAACCCGGCTCGACCAACTCCCTTTTTGGGTCAGCCCGTTAATCCCCCTCCACGGCCATCTTATGTGGCCCCTCCTTCAAGGCCTTGTCAACCCTCTGCTTTTCCTGTTATGTCCCTCCAAGTTCTCGTTGATAAAGTTGCTTCATTGGAGGAACAATTAAAGAGTGTCATGAGTCCGCGGCCCGCTCCTCCTCCTTCTCCAGTCAATCCTCTTCATGCCTTTATGAATAAGATCACTAAGATGGAGAAAGAATGGAAGGAGAGGAGAGACGATTACGACATCAACGACGCAAGTGAGCAAGAGCAAGCAGATTTCAATGATCAAGTGGACGCCGTCCGCCCTCCACCTATTCACCCCATTGATTCATATGGCCCTCCGCCTCCGCACTCATGTATACAAAATCCTGCACATTATATTTCACCACCCATTAATACGCCTCCACCACGGCGTCCACTTTAGTCTAATGATGAAGAGTTGAAGTCGGCACGTGATAATGAAGTTTCGAAGGCACCCCTTTCAAGTTTCCTTTGTTTTCCTCTCCCTCCACTACCACCAGATGAACCTCCTACTCAGGACGATGCCACCTTCCCGATCCAACCCCCATTTTTGAGACTTATTGGTGTTACGACGATGGGTCGATACTCCAATCACCCACGCCAACGCATCATGACTCTTCTCCTATCCCTAACACCTCTTGCCCCATCCGACGTTTCCTACACACCAAATCTCCTTCTTTTACACCTCTCATTATACCTCCTTTAAGCACCATACCATTAGCCTCCACAACACCGGCCTCCGCCGAACCTCCCACTAAGCCTTCATCGGTTATACCTTCATTAGCCTCCACTACACCGGCCCTCGCCGAACCCCCCACTAAACCTTCATCGGTTATACCTTCATTAACCTCCACTCCATCGGTCTCCGCCGAGCCCACCACCAAACCTTCTCCAATTAACCTCCCGTTGCCGCCACCTCGGCCCTTCACTATCCCTATAACCCCAAAACCAACTTTGCCTATTCCTCCACTTAAACCATTACCCAAACCCATGGCTGATCCTGAGCAGGGTCCACCCCTTTTTGCACTCGAGCCAACCCCGTTCGCTTTCGAGCAAAGGGAGAGGCTCGACGTGTTACCTCCAACACCTTCCATTACACCTCCACCATCTATGGAGCCTTCCGCCTCCATTTCACCTTCTTTTACCACTCGGAGTGGGTGTATTGTTGCAAGTACTTGTGCCGAAGATGATCAAGAGCCGAGCAAGATGGATTTGGCCACGGCTATGTTGTTCAAGATGCAAGAGTTTATTTTTCGGATGTCAATCCGTGTTTTTGTGCCGAGCATGGTTGAAGAGGCCAAGTCCCCGCCGCTGCTCACCAGAAGAAGAAGTCAAGCTTTGATGCCGTGTAAGTCCATGCCCAAGGGTCGGGCAGGGCACCCGGCCTTGTTTCAACACTCCAATGCCAAATCCATTCTTTCGTATAAGGGGCTAATGCCCATTTCGTTCAACACTCTTTATATGCCACAATCCCTGGGTGACACGATGCTTCCCATTCCCACTGTTCAACCCCCTCACATCGTTGCTCTTCAACCTCCAAGGGAGTTGTCATTAATTGTTGAAGCTTCGTTATGGACTTTGATTTTATCCCTTAGGCCAATGGGCTACACACTTTCACTACTTTGGAGGGGCGGTTGTCCTAGTGCTAAGGGGCCTTCTGCTACCATACTCACTCTCTATTCTACTTCATCCACATTTTCGTCTACCACCTTATGGGCCACTCACGGATTGGGAACAGGATCTCACCTTCTCAATCCATGCATTTTTTGCACTCATTACATCCATCGCATCCATCGCATCCATTGCATTGCATTCACATGCATTTGTATTTCTTCTTTCCTTAGTTTTTGGACCCGTATCTTCCCCGCCTTCTAGAACCTCTGGATCCTCCACATTCCCCATCTCATTCATCTCTATCCTCGGGATCTCCGAGTCCCCTTACACTTCCCGGGCATCGCGCCCCCTCCAATCTTCTCTCAGGACATTGCGCCCCTTCCCACCTCTTATATCCGGATCCTCCGGATTTTTCTCTACTTAACGGGCGTTGCGCCCCCTCCAGATTTCTCTCAGGACATCACATCCACTCCCAACTCTTGCATCCGGACCCTCCGTATTTCTCTCTCGTCCTCCCGAGGCATCGCATCCCATGGTGTCTTATTCCTTCGGAATCTCCGGACCTCCCTCTTTGGGCATCGCGCCCCTATACACCCTCATGTCTGGGTTCTCCAAGCTTCACAATGATTCTCCCTGGGCATCGCGTCCCTGTTCATTCTATTCCTCTGGAACCTCCGGATATCTCACTGATTTTCCAAGGGCATCGCGCCCCTTCCTATCTTCCTCCTCTGAAACCTCAGGATCTCTCAGAGCATCGCGCCCCTTCCTATCTTCCTCCTCCGGAACCTCCGGATCTCTTAGGGAATCGTGCCCCTTTACATCTTCCTCCTCTGAAACCCTCGGACTTCCTCCTAGGGCATCGCATCCCTTCTGATTCCATTCCTCCGAAACATCCGGATCTCTCACGGATCTTTCCAGGGCATCGCGCCCTTTTCCATCTTCCTCCCCCAGAACCTCCGGATCTCACCTCTTTCTTCTGATTCCTCCTCCTGCTCCTTCGCGACGTCGCATCCTTTGTCCTCTTCTTCCTTTTAAATCATCTTTTTCCATACCTTTTCCCGGGACATCGCGTCCCTCGATATTTTCTCCCTCCGGAACCTCCGGATCCTCTCCCGCATGATTCTCCCCCCTTGCCTCCGAACCCTCCAGATCCGCCACTTTCCATCTATCACTTTCTCCTTTTAATTTCTCCCGATCCCGAGTCCGACCCGACTTCTTCCACATCCACTTCTTTGGACATCTGCCCATTCTCCCACTGTTTCCGAGGCTTTAGTCCTCACTCCTCCCCTTAATTTTTTGCTTCTTCTGTACACCGTTCCTTGTGATCAGGGTCTCCGCACCTTAGTGAGGGATCTCTAGCTCTCGCATCTTTTCCTTTTCTCCTTATTTGTCTGAGTCTGGTCTTGGTATCACTCACTACAAGAAAAATAGAAAATAGCGACAAAATTTTTCGACGAAAAAAAGTTTGTCGGAAATACGTCGAAAATTCTATTACTTTCTGACGAAAAATAATCTGTCAGAAATCAGTCGGTAATTATCGACCTATTTCCGACATTTATGTTGGTCAGAAATACATCGGAAAGTTTCGACGAAATTAAAATTTCATCAGAAATACGTCGAAATATTCTGATGTATTTTCGACCGAAATTAATTTTGTCGGAAAGTCTTAAGTAAGAGGGAGCGTGGTACAAAAGTTTCCGACAAAATAGAATATGGTCGAAAATACGTCGGAAACTTTCGACGTATTTTCGACTAAATTATATTCCATCAGAATTTCTCGATGTATTTCTAACAAAATTTTATTCTGTCGGAAACTCTTCAAATATTTTTTGATTCATAGCAATATTTTTTGACGGAATAAAATTCTGTCAGAAATATGTCGAAAAATACCGACGTATTTTCAACTGAATTAAATTTCATCGAAAAGCCCGAAAGTAGGAGGAAGAGTGGGTGGAAATTTATTAACAGTTTCTAACGAACACAGATGTGGTCGGAAATACGTCAAAAACTTTCGACGTATTTCCGACCAACGTTTATTCTGTCAAAAATTGTCGACGTATTATCGAAAAATAATTTTTCTGTCAAAAAATCATGAAATATTTTTTATTAATAGCATTATTTTCCGACGGAAAAATGATTTGTCAGAAATTCATCAAAAATTTTAACAAAAGTTTCCGACGGAAAAGAATATGGTCGGAAATACGTCGGAAAGTTTCGACGTATTTCCGACCAAATTATTTCTGTTGAAAATTTTTGACGTATTTTCAATAAACCATTTTTTTCTCAAAAAATTTTGAAGTATTTTTTTATTAATAGCATTATTTTTCGATGGAATAAAATCTCATTGAAAATACGTCGAAAAATTCTAACGGATTTTCGACCGAATTAAATTTCATCGGAAAGCCCTAAAACACGAGAAAGTGTAGGCAGAAATTTATCAACAGTTTCCGATGGAATTGAATGTGGTCGAAAACACGTCAGAAAGTTTTGACTTATTTTTTATAACTTTATAACTATACTTAAATTATATACTATTTAATATACTTATATATCATTTTATTATAATTAATTAGTAATACATTATAGTTAATTATAATTAATATATCATATATATAATATAAAATTTGATTAAGCCCTTGAACAAGTTCCAAGACTTACAAAAATGCTATGAAAAATCTGTGGATACTCTACCCGAAAATCCGGTGCCGTCACTCTCTGCCACTCTATCCCAACCGGTCGGCAAAGGCCGCCACTGTCGGGAGGAGGCCTCGCCACCGTCGGAGCCATGAAGCCCTTGTCACTGCCCCCGCGAGGAACCTTAGCTCCCCATCGTCGGTGCCGTCGCTCTCTCCCACACTCTAACATTCACAGGTTTCGGAGCATTATCGTGGGTCTCGTGTTACGTTTCCTAAATAAAGTAGAAATTTTCTAAATTATAGGGGAGGTGTTACTAAAAATTCACCGGACCTTAAAAAAAGAACAATCAAAGCAACAAGAAGGAAATAAACATATAAAATAATAAAAAATGATTACGAATATATTGGGGAGCTCAAAGTAAATACATGACCAGAATAAAAGTAAAAAAATGGAAGAGAAGAGAGGAAATAAAAGAAATAATAAATAATAAATAATAAATAAACTAAAAAACTAAAAAAACTAAACTAAGCTAACCGACAACTTGTGATCTCACTATCCAGCAACCTTCTATTTAATAAACAGCATCACTACTATTCATGTATTTAATGCGTTAACAAAAAAATAAAAAAACAAACAAAACAAACATCACCCCCTTTTTTCTTTCAAACACACGCATCCGACAGTCTTCTATTTGATAACCGATAGCATCACTATTCATGCATTTAATGCATAACAAAACACAACAAATAAATAAATAAATAACAAACCTCAAGTATAACCGGCAGCCCATCTCCCTTATTAAAAAAAATAAACAAACAAAATAAAGTTCAAGCATAACCGGCACCCCATCTCCCTTCTTCAAAAAAAAAAATAATACAAGAAAAACTAAGCAACTATAATCGGCACCCCTCCCCTCTAAAAGAAAAAAAAGAAAGCAAAACAAAACTAAAGCAATGCACATACATATCCAGCAAGGCACTGTGCATATTAACTAGCATGACACTAGATGTGTTATTCGGCATAAGGCATTGGGCTTGAACTAACACAATCACTATTAACGTATTTAATGCATATCTTTTATTATTCAAAATACTATTCATCTTTTCCATTATTTACTTCACTAGGTGCCTGTTTGTTCTCGTATCGCCGCCATGCTCATCCCATGGGATAGAGCCGGTGATGCCCTACATTCTGTTCAAAAGGGAGGTCCTCCGGACTACTGGATAATCGGATATCGATGAAAGAGCGGACGCCAATGAATAGTATTTTTCAAACACTCATCTGACAACAACAAAAAAATTCAAAAAACACATAATTAAAAAATAATAAATTAAAAATCAAAATAACAAACAAATAAATTAATAATAAATAAAAAAATAAAAAAATTTACATACGCCTAAGAGACCACACCAAAAATTTGTTATCGGAAATGAACCCATAGAGTAAAAGCTTTTGGTGCTAAATACTCTTGCCTTCAGAAATGAACCCAGCCCGCCACAACCTTCTTAAAAGCATAACCCTACCCTAGCGCGCCACCCTCCCTCTCTTCCTCACTCCCGAGTCCCTCTCTTCCTCACTCCCCAGCCCGCCTTCGGAACCCCCAGCCCGCCACCCTCCCTCTCTTCTCCACTCACTAGTCGCGCCTTCGGAACCCCCAGCCTGCCACCCTCCCTCTCTTCCTCATTCCCCAGCCACGCCTTCCAAACCCCCAACCCGCCACCCTCTATCTCTTTCTCACTCCCCCCAGCCGCACCTTTGGAACATTTCCCCTTCCTCTCTTCCTCACTGCCCAGCCGCGCCGTCCACCACACCCCCTGCCCTGCTCTCCTTCTTAATCTCATCTTCCTCACCATCGCAAGCCCCCATCCCGTGGTACATCGTCGTCGCAATACTCGGACGAGTGGGTGCCAAAGCTTCCCTTCTACTAGGTTTACTATCCCCTTTGGTTACTCAATGGTTTCTGTAGGGATTTAACGAGGGTTAGGGTTGTACAAGGGCAGTACGCTTGGGGAAGCCATCAAACAAGGTGCGCGGCCACTGCTTCAGATACCGCCATCCGCCGGTGAGGGCATCAAAGCCATTGTCGTCAATGTCGGCCAGGTGTTCCGTCAAAACCGATGTCTCAATAATCTATCTCTTCTACCAGGTTTGCTACCCCCTTCATTGCTCTGTCATTTCTGTAGGGATTTAACGAGGGTTAAGGTTGTGCAAGGGCGATGGTTAGCATAAGAAATCCTTTTCCCCTTTTATCGGGGAGGTAGTCTGGTAGGGGAGCAAAGGGTCAAGAGGAGGACAGAAAAGGTTCTAGTTTTTTTCCTTTTTTTGTGGGTTGCATGGCAAGGAAGGAGTGAGAGGGGGTCCGGTGGGGAAGGGTAGGGGGTCTGATGAGGGAGCTGGGGGTCTGATGTAGGTGGAGAGGTGTGTGGGTGCTCTATTTGAGAGAGAAGGCAGAGAGAGGGGAGGTGACGCGGTGGCGACGTGGAAGAGATCGTCGGCACTCTGAAAACACGAACGGGACGGGATAACTACTGCCTCGCGCAACTCAGTCTCACACCGGACGGTCTCTCACCGAGCAATCACTCTCTTCTCACAAAGGAGCTAGGAGGGAAGGGAAGCTAGAAGGGGCAAAGCACCTACGTGGGCTTCAATCTTTTGATTCTTTCTATGCATGCATATAAGGGTACACTAGTCTCCTTTATATAGGAAAGGTCATATTCCTCTAGGACAAAAATATCCTTAGTCTTTTCAACTAAAGACATTCATGTCATAGTCTAATAAAACAAAAGCCAACAACTTTTGACTATTGATCAAATAAAATAAAAATGCTTTGACTTGGTGGTTAATAATACAATACCACCATAATAAAATACTAACAAATAACAATACACACAAATACATAAAAGTACACATTCTGGAATACATACTCAGGACGCCGAGTCTTCAAGAAACCCAGTCTCCGAGCCACAAGCTCGGTGGTGTCGGGACAGTGCGTCGTCGGCTGCGTGTGACTGGTCCGGTGGTGTCCCCACCAAGACGTAGAGTTTGGTGGGATGCCAGCCAATCGTGTGTGTGGTTGTTTCTTCTATCGTGGAAGATTTATTTTCCTACTAATTTTATAAGAGAAGAGAGTTTGAGGAAGAAGAGCAGAGTAGTGGGAGGGCAAAAAAGTTCTCCCTTAAAGATCTTCTCTTGATAGCCTTGAAAGAGAACAAAAAAGTTTAAAATAGATTAGTCAATTTTAACTTCAAGAACATTGGTCCTTATGATTTTAATACTGGTCGACCCTCTCTCTACTTTGGCATCCTAGCACTTGCTTCAAGACTTTGAAAAATAATTCTCTTGTTTTCGAAAACAATAAGATAGAAATTGTATTGTGTTTGATTATTCTGACTTTATACTTTGCCATGTGGTTACTTCATTTTATAAAATTGAATGTTTGAGTATGTAGTTTGTCCGAAGGACCGTGGACGCACTCTAAATTTTCTCACTATTTATTTATTTATTTTATTGTTTTAATGTCACTATAAAAAATGAGATGCATAGGTAATTTACTTAGAGGCATTTGTTAAAATGACCTCAAAAATATTATAAATAGAGGCACTTCATTTAATATTACTCCTAAAATATCCTGAACCCATGAGAAGCTTATTAAAAATGCCCCAAAGAAGGCCCTCTTCACACACCGGAATCCTTTCTATTTTTGTTTCATTTTGGAGAGTACGTATCGGTTCCCCTTAATTAACCAAGAAACTTATTCCCCCTTAAAATTAGCTTTCCCCCGTAAACTCTTTCCATTTCCCTCTCAATCCCGCCTTCACCTCTTCCTCATGTCCCCTCCGCCTCCCCGTCACTATAAGAAAAATTAGATATAGAGACAGTTGAGGCATTTGTTAACATTGCCCCAAAATGGTATTTCTTTTTATATTACCTCTAAAATATTTTGAACCCTTACATCACAGTAACAAAAATTAATTAAAAATGCCCCTATAACACCCCCTTCAATCTCCCATGAATCCATTTTATTTTTCTTTTTTTCATTTTCCAGACTTTCCATAACTATTCCCCCGCACACTCTTCTCGTTTCCCTCCCAATACTTTCTTGGCTCCTGTGAACTCCCAACACCCCCTCTGCCCCCTTCATCTCCTCGCCTCCTGGCCTCTCCGGCCCCCTTCTCCCCCCTCTCTCACTAAAAATTTACATATATAAGGTAGAAAATAAAAGGTAGAAATAAATTGTGACTTATATTTGTTAGATTATAAGATAAAAATAAAATCAGCCTTCTATATATATTAAATAAATTTTATAGAAGGTAGAATATTAAGTTATGCCTTATATAATACATTAAATAAAAGACACTAATAAAAATTTGCCTTTTATTCAATTTTAGAAATGATTCCCTCTTCCCAATTTCTTTCCCTCCACCTCCTCACCTCCTCGACCCCCCTCTCTCTCTCTCACTACAAAAAATTATACATATAGGGGCAGTTCATTTAGAGACATTTATTAAAACTATCTCTAAATTATCATAAATAAAGATATTTTATTCTTAATAATACCTTTAAAATATTTTAATTTTATTCTTTACTTAGAACCCTATATAGAGGCATTTTGAAATTACCTCAAAATGATTATAAAAATATACTCCTCCGTTGAAAATGCCCCAAAAGAATTTTGCTGCGCGCCACACTCCATCTCTCGCACGAACGTATCCTTCCCGGACGCGGACTCCTCGATCCATCTTCTCCTCCACCCCTCCACCTCCTCTCACCTCCCTGGCCCCCTCCCGCCGCAAGCTCTTCCTCATCTTCTCCCTCCACCTCTCTGCCTACTCACGGCCTCCTGGGTGTATTATCCTCTACCCCTCTACCTCATCGCCTCCATGCCCCCCTTCTCCCCTGCACACCTCTCCCCCCTCACCATTTCTCAGCAGCCGCAGGAGCCGCCAGGCCTTTTTCAGGTCCTCTAGAAACTACCCACCTACGACTGGATAAGGAAGGGGATCCTCACTGGCGTCGCCGGTGAGATCCAAGAGGTGGACATCCAGAGCCTGGGCTTCCAGGAGAGGTAGAACCTACTGGAGAAGCTGGTCAAGAACGCTGAGGAAGACAACGAGAAGTTCTTCCTTAAGCTCTGCAATCGGATGGAGCAGTGAGTAGTTTAGACACACACTCCCCACCTTCCCTTCCCTTCCCTTCCCCCTATAGCCCACACCTAAATCCTTGTCACAGATCAGTTCCATGGCGATCGATCGGACCTCTGATTGCTTCTTGACTCGGGACCTCTGATTGTTGAGCACTCCATTCGACAGGAGCAGGAACCATCCTGCTGCTCTAACCAAGTCCACGTTTGGAATTGGCAAGATGGAATTGCTGAAAGATGAGGTGTTTAATGTTTTATGCATCTTTATGTGGTACAATGTAACACCATCTTCATCTAAGCCCCAACTTACAGATTGGGTTTTCTAGTGTGTTCAAGTCTTGTAATGATACTTGCTTGGGGAAGATCATTTATTGGCAATAGCAAACAGAGTGATTCTACGAAGACCGGGAACTCATTCAATATTTCAATGCAGTTGTCATGGAATTCTCAAGATAAATCCTGCATAACACACTGTCGACCTAGATTATTTCAAGCAAAATGTTTATTGATGGACGGCTCCCAAGCACGGGGTTGAACGTGTTTATCATTTGATATAATTTACCCTAAATTTTGTACCGATTTCAAAATGTATAGAAGTCAGTCTCCTATTATTTTCATCAAACCCAAAATGTTGAGCCGGTTTACATTTTATCCTAGACTTAATGCTAAATCCTTTGTCAAGTTATAGCTTATTTACCATCTTAGACATTTGGCCTGGAAAGATGGTGTTCCTTTCCTTTTCTGATGCCCCTATTTGATGATCCTTTATCTTGCTTCAATGAAGTGAATCAAGTGAATATTTAGTATGCCTTCTGCTTTAGACAAATATTTTGATGTAAAGGTCAATACCTATTAACACCAAATTTTATCTTATTCGTTTCCATGCAGTTGGACCAAGATTATTATCCAGGTAGGAGGAAAAGAGGCAAGGACTACAAGGATGATATGGTGAAATGTCTTGTTGCTTATACTGAATGTTTTAGTGTGCCCTTACTATTGTAATTCTCTGTTACTGATCAGTCCTAAGGGTAAGGGTGTAAAAGAGCAATCCAATCAGACCAAGAGATGGGAGGTTCAAAACCAAAATCGGAAACCCGATCCGGATGCACCAGAAGAATTGTCGACTCAAGGAGTCGACACTTTTTCTGTTGTGTTCTGTCCCGTTAAAAACAAACAGGACCCTGGGTGAAAGTGTCGACTCAAGGAGTCGACACTTTTTATCACAGGTTCTGTCTGCTTCAAAAGAACGCCCTCATCCTATAGGTGTCGACTCTCAGAGTTGACACTTGCAGCCTGCTACCTCAAACAGCAGGCTGGGCTACAAGTGTCGACTCTGGGAGTCGACTCTTGTAGCTCCAGAACATAGAAATGCATAATGCAGTAATATTAAGCCCAAAAACCATATAAATGCATCAAGGCCAAGTTAACCCCATTTGAGAAAATGATTTTTCCAATAGAATAGCATGCAAGGAGAGTCATAGAACCAACACCCAAACTTGGGTTCATTTTGAAGAAAATGAAACAAGATATGCAAACCACTATCACTAGATGATCATGAAAAATAAGCATATAGTCATATGCAATAAAGCCAATCTAGCCACATTGAATTGCAGTCAGTATAAGTCTAAAACCATGAAAGGGCCTTAACCCCAATCAAGACACAATGAATCAAATTCATAAGAAGGTCTTACCATGACTTCAAGGTTTGTGGACCTTAAAGAACCTGCAAAACTTTGAACCACAAAAACAAGTTATTTCACATTAAAGATTCAAGTCTATGCATATAAGGAATCAAGGTCAATGCATATGCTTTAGGCATTAGAGGAAAGTTGATGCATATGACCCAAGGTTGATGCATATAAGTGCTAAGGTCTTAGCATATCAAGCAATCCATTTCCAAATGGAATTTAACCAAACTACCTATGAATTGCAGTTTCAGTCCAGAAATTCAAAGTTTAGTCCAAAACTTCCAAAGTTAATTCAGTCAAACCATTCATGAATTCGAAATCAGTCCAAAACAAGTTGAACTCTTTCTCCTCACTCAGATATTTAAAGTCCATTGAAAGACCATTCAACAATAGTAAATATCATGTAAGGCTCATTGAAAAACCAACCCTGAGTACAAGTTCAGTCCAATGCAATCTGAAAAACCTTCAACCCCATTTGAAAACTTGATTTAGCCAAGTGAAAAACATGCATTTGAGAGTTTTTAAAAACACCATTCAAACATGGTCTTGAAAGGGAATCTAGAAATCAAACTAAGCATGATGCTTCTTGAACCTTTTAGAAAAATATGAATCCTTTACAAAGTAAGCTCAGAATTTCACAACCCACCATACAAAAGTAATACTTCAGAATTTTCCAAGAGCGAAATGAACACTTGAAGATTCATTCACCAAAAGCAAACATGTTCTAACTTTAAAAACATCATTTACCTCAAACACTCAATCATGGCTTTCATATATCTAGAATTCATCATGTTTAAACATGAACATATGGAGTTCATCAAACCTGCGAAAGTGTAGAAATTATATGATCAAGAGAGCTTTACTAATTCAACAAAAGCTGAAATGGCAATGCATTTACATAATGCCATGCAACCAAATTCTCACACAATGTATAAACCAGAAAAGCCATCCAAATGAGATATATACAAGGAGAACATGGAAGACCATGTCAACCCATGAACTATCTACATGAAGCACATTCATTTCTTCAAGTTATGAACATCATGCAGCCAAGTGCAATACATGAATCTCATTCAACTTAAATAGGTCAATGCCCAAGTGAAGCAAATCAATACCCAAGGCACGTCAAATGTCCCATGATAAATATGCAAGAGTCACATTCATGATACGCAGGAACCAAAGGACATTTTTCATAGAACTTACACACAATATTCTGTTATCATCAAAACCATCACCAAAGACAACGAGGGAGCACAGCGAACCCAACAACGATGAGATGCAATGAGACGTTGGGCCTGGGCCGGGTCCATTTGGCGAACAAGGATTGATAACTCTGATGGATCAGAAGGACCACAGGAAGATAGGCCCGCGTGGGAAGAGGATTCCACACGGGAATAGGAAGAAGATTGGGAAGAAGAATGATACAAGGGGTTGGAATAATGCTCCATGAGGGAAAATGGAGACTTAATACAAGGATATCAAGGAGAATACGAGTGGGGAAGCAATGGCTTAATGGGCTTGAAAATAAGGGGGGACTGACCCACTAATGCAAAGACCAAGGGAGAATGGGACTAGACAATGGACTAGACAATGGACACACAAAATGAGCTAAACTGAATGGGCCAATCAACAGCAAAACATGTGGATGCAACACAAAACACCACTAATGGGCTTGGACAAGCCCAAACAACACAAACAATATAATGTGAGAGTTTTCACCCAAGTCAAACAAGTTGATATGATGGAAAATATTTTAAAAGTTTTAATAGACCTTTTAGTAATTTAAGTTAAGAATAATTCCCTCAAGATAGGAATCCTATGGGAATAAGGTCTAAATTTTAGGTTGACTAAGGTTAACTCCCTCACACGTATGCAAATGCAAACCTAAGGGGTGGAAAGGTACAACCGGCCTAGTGTCCGTATGGGAATCCACGGCTCACGGAGAATTACGGAGGTTCCAGATAAGATCACCTAGTCGACCCCACGGAATATGGAGGCGAGAGGATCACTTACCAAGGGGGAATGCAACTATAATATGCAATGCATGGCCCTATGTGCACCGGAGTGTATGTAATTTCTAGCCTAAAACTAGAAAATCAAGACAAGATTTAATTATACAAACATAATGATATAAGTGCAAACAATATATGAAAATGAAGATAATATGAAGGACAACAAGGCAAGACCAGAAAAAGACTCAATCAGAACTCGGAAGATAATTAGATCACCAATGCAAAGTGTACCTACGAGTCTGCCCCTGAACTTGCATGCAGATTTTATGCACAAAATGTAAAAATAGAGACAATATTTAATTATACAAACGTGACCCAAATAATGCAAATAATAAATGGATGGAAAGACAATACGAAGGGGAACAAGATGGAACCAAGAAACAAGTAATCAGACTTTAGGAAGCCAATAAAATCATCAATCAAAGTCGTACCTGTGAGTCTGTCCCTGAACCTGCATGCAGATTTTATGCATAAAATGTGAAAATGATGGCAATATTTAACTACGCAAATGTGACCCAAATAATGCAAATAATATATAGATGGAAAGACAATACGAAGGGGAACAAGATGGGACCAAGAATCAAGCAATCAGACTTCAGGAAGCTAATCAAATCATCAATCAAAGTCGTACCTGTGAGTCTGTCCCTGGGTCTGCCTGCATACTTTATACAAAAAACTCAAAAATGAAGGTAAGATTAAACTATGCAAACATGACTCAAATGATGCATATAATATATAGATGGAAAGCTGATACAAAGGGCTACAGAACGGGCTCAAGAACAAGGCAATCCGATTCCGGGAGGCCAAGTTATGGATCAACGAACATGGCCCTATGAGCACCGCGCCAGAACTGCCAGAATCTTAAAGTGGTTTACTAGATGACCATTTTTTTAACCCCTTGCGGTCCACCAAACGACCCCAAGGCTACCAGAAAGGCCCTGGCGACCCAGTGATGACCGCTAGGGGTGCCTAGCGATCCTGAAGATGACCGCAAGGCTCGGACAGACCCGAAAATGCCCAGAACAGTGGGAAAATGAAGGAAAAGCTATCTAAACATGCACAAATCCACACCCAACTTACAAAAGAGCATGAAAAACATGATGGGCACTAGGCGTCCCACCGTGATCGCCAAAAAATAAGGTTGTTGATGTTTTGTATCACCCACCCCTAAACTAATATGTGCAAGAACATGCAACAATATGAGCAAAGAAAAGGGCGATGGAGATATAGAAGTAAACCGTGATCGCCACCAAGGTTGCAACAACGCCAAGACATGAAGAGATGAAGGGATGGCGCCGTGTACCTTGGAAAATGATGAAGAGTTGATCGCGCTTAAGGAACGGGTGCAAGGAACGTCGTGATTCAACCACTTCTCCTTCTAGTCGGCTAGAGAAAGAAGGCCTCACGTTGTATTCATGCTCTCCTACAAAATAAAGATGAAAACGCAAGAGAAAGACCCATTAGAACATGAGTATAGCATCAAATCCCGCAGTGATAAAGTAGGGGTAAAGATTGAGGTAGACCGTATCGGGGGAGGGTTTTTAACACCTGTGGAAGGGTGCAAAAGATAGGTGTGTGTGTTGAGATGATAATGAAAGAAATATGAAGAGAAATCACACAACATAACTGTGGGAATATGCGACACAATATGGAGAAAAGTGCATGTGTAGCAGAAAATTGTGTAAACTGTGATGATTTGTGAAATTGAGAAAGAGAGATCTAAGAGAATGGACCACGAATCAAGCCCAGAAAGATAGAATGGAAAGTTAATACTTCCCTCTTCCAGATGGGGTCGAAGTTGTGAGTTGGAGATGTAGCATGGCATCGCCCCACGTCCAGAAAGAGCCCCCCTTCGCGACCTGCGAACTGGGTGCTTTATATAGAGTGCAGGAAACCCTAGTTCGAGGTTAGGAGATAATGACTCACTTTCGGGGATTTAGATTGATAAATCTCGAGATAATATCAAGGGTAAGAGTCCCAAGTTGAAGGAAACTAAGGTGGAGGCTTATCTCACACGAAAGTGGATCAAACAAGGAGTCCAAAGAGCCCAGCGGTGAAGAAATCGGAGTTCGGGAACATTCGGGCTCTCTATTCTAAAAACGGTTTATTGCAGGGCCGTTTCTTGATGAAAACGGTCATGGAAGGACCGCAAGGGGATGCCAAATGGTCTAGGGGAGGACCGCAAGGCTCCAGGGGTGAAACGGGGCGATTTTGGACAAGTTTGGGGCCTAACGGTCTAGTGATGACCATTTTTTATGACCTAGCAGTCTTCCTAGGATCGCTAGGCTGATGGAAGAAAAAATTCTGGATAGACTTCGCGTGACTTTATAAATCAGAGCATATCTCGAAAAAGGTGTAGAACTAACGAAAGTGGTAGAAGAAGAAAATGTAGATAACTGAAAAATGAACAACTTTTATGAAGAGAGCAAAATGAGAAAATGAGTGGAAGAGGGAGAAACAAGGGCGAGAACAGAGAGAAAAAATGCTGGGATGCAGATGAACATCGTAGCCTGTCAGAAAAATGCGAATAGCATAAAATCGGTGGAGTATTGGCCAATGGCGTAGAATAAGATATTGTAGAGCTTTAAAAGACGAACAACTTTGGTGAAGGTCACTTAATGAATAGAGGAACATAAAGGGATAAAAATGGGCCGCGTTCAGGACTGCACAATGAAAGGGGCTGAATGCTTGATGGAAGTCAACCTAAATGGGCCGTAAGTCGACTTGGAAGGCTAGAAGTTGATAAGATAAGCTCCAGGGCTCTAAGAAATCATGATCTCTGAAGTCCAAAGGCTAGGGAACAATGAAATGAGCTTGAAATCCATCCAAGGAAGGCTCCAAAACAATAGTTAACTCGGGACATCAAAAATGATGAATAAGAGAAATGACACAACTTGCGGGCTAAAAACGGGTGTCAACAAGCGCCAGTGCTTGTGGGTTGGGAGCAGGTTGATGGTTTGGCAAGGGATTTTGGACGATCCCCAAGTCATGTGGCAGTTGCTACGGCATTTGATATTATCGTTGTTATTGTCTCAGGCCTTGTGCTATCCTCTTTTCCGTAATTTCCATAATAACTTTGTGCATTTCTACCCAATCTATTCTTTGTTCATCATGTAAATCATAGAACAAATCTCGGAATTGAAAATAGTTTTCAAGAGTGTGTCCGGGCTGCCGGTGGAATACATAATATTTGATCTAGTCCACAGTGGGGTTCCATGTGGGCCTTGTAGGCGCCGAAATTCGGGCGAGGTAGGTAGGTGTCGGGGTATTCTTTTTTTTGACGCGTGGGTTGATGGTCTCCATGAGAGAATATGGATTGAAAGGTGGTAGAGTATTGGGCGAACCCTTCCTCCCACACTCCTCTCTCCCCCGTCGTGATTCACGTCCACTTCCTACAACACCAGGGGTTAGAATATGCCAAATAGTGTGATCGCCAGAGGTGTTTATCTAAACCTCACAGGAACAAAGTGATCACTTGGGGTGTGCCTCAAGTAGGGAGTACGTTGGGTGTCGACTTCTCCATCCTCAGCCGGCCAAGGGCGAAGAGCTCTGCTACGTCCCAAAATGCCAAAATCCTGCAAACAATCACGAAGGCTCACAGAAATAAAGAAAAGAAAGCCATTAGTCTTATGCAGTGTAGTAACTATTCTAATGACCAATGAAAGAGAATATGGTGGCATGATTACCTGGGGGTGGTGGGAAGGGGGGATGGTCGAGACTTTCGACTTTCGACCACATGCCTTCCCGTTTGTTTAAAGATAAACCTCTTAAATGGATTCTAGATAGTGCTAGTATGATATGAATGTAAAGGAGAAGGGGATTGCAAAACAAAACATGAAATGATGAGATGGAGAAATCAAACCCGGAGGGTAGCCGAGCTCACGGCCGGCCAACGACAGGGGATAGGAAGGGAGGAGCAACCTTTGTGCTTCGGTGCCTGGCTCCTAAACATCAGATGCTCCTTGCTGGAGGATTCCTCTGCCACCTCTTCCAACCTGCAAAACAACACCCGAAGAAGAAAGGCTCTCGAGCTCTCGACTCTCCGGAACTCCACCCGTCTTCCACTGATCCAACAAACAACCCCCTCGTCTGTTGTGCCCACAGGAGTCTTGTAGTTCGAGGCTCCATCTAGAAGTCTCGAATGGGTCGTGGGATCGATCGTGGGTGACGAGGGACGAAGGTGCCGTGCATGGCGGGAGAGCAACCCACGTTCTTTAACTAGCAGTTACCAGAAGGCGGCCAAAGCTCTGGCCTTCTTCCAGGGGATATGCGGCCAGTGGAGGGGCCTTCCAGAAGCCTGGGCGGCCCAGGGAGTGGCCTTCTTGGTATAGGGGGCGGCCAATGGTTTGGCCTCCTAGGGGCAGAGGGCGGCCATCGGCTTTGCCTTCTAGGGGATGGGCGGCCAATGGTTTGGCCGCCTAGCCCATGGGCCCTTGGCCTCTTGAGTGAGAGTGGCCCAATAAGGAGATGTGATGGGGACATCACATCCCATGCCCAAGTTCACAGCTCGTCTCCTCGCCCCGGTTGCATCCGGCATGGTCTAGTTATCTAATTTTGAGTCCTACGTAATTTTTATTTGAGTCATTTGATGTAATTTTTATTTTACTTGAGTCATGTCCCTAGGTCTTGTGCTTATTTCCCTAAGTTTGAGAGTCATTATGTTGTTTAGTTAGTTATTGGGCCCAATTCATTGGGTTTGGCCCAAGTGCACCCCCTTACCCCCTCGGTTATTTGTCATTGAGTCTTTTGTCAGGGACTTATTGTAAAATGTGGGTTGCCTATATATAGGACCCCATTCCCCCCATTTCAACTTAATGAATCAATGAATGAAAAACTTGCCATTTTGAGAGTTCAAGCTTCTTATCTAGTGGAGAGATTCCATTATTTGGGTGAGAAACCCTAGGGGAGAGATTCCCCACCCATCCCTCTCTTAATTTCTCTCTTTCACTCCCCTTTCTCTCTCCTTCAAACCAAATTTCGAAATTTTTTTCTCTCCTCCCCTCCCAACCACCTCCACTCTCCCACCTACCCCATTCAAGGCCACTCCCCTTCCCCACACACCCCATTACTCCACCCCCTAGTCTCAAGAGAGCTTCCACCAATCCTAGCTCCACCTCCCAACCCCCAACTACCCCACCCACTTCCCCAAGCACCCTTCCCACTACCCCAAGCACCCCTTCCCTTCCCCAACACAACTATTCCCATCCCCAAAGCCCCATTAACCACATTAGTCCATTTTCAAATTTTGGAGAAAGATCTCTCCTTCTCTCTTCCCCACCCATCCCAAATTCGTAGCTCCCCTCTCATCCACTGCAAACACCACCTTCTAGACCCCATTCTCCCTCATCCACACCTTGTAACATCCCCTCCTAGACCCCCTCACATCCAGGGCTCTCCCCACACTCATCCACCTCCATTTCCCCTCCCATATACCCCATTTCCCCGCCACCATCTTCAACCTCCAGTTTTCAGTTCGCTGGCAGCAGAAGAGTAGCAGTTTGCAGAGGCGACCCCGACCACATCCCAGAGAATCTAAAAGCCCAAGAGGTATCCACGGAAGCGTCTACCTGTCTTCTTCGTAACGGCGGTGGTCTCGTCCCCTTCCGAGCTCCGAGCTGACAGGGAGATCCGTTCTCCCACAACTGCGCAGAGCTGCCCCTGCTGAGCACCTGAGCCATCGTAGAAGCTCTACCACAACAAACTTTGGAAGATTCAGGCCACAACCTCTTCTACAAAGTTCTTTATCGCCCTGTCTACTTTCAGAATCAAGAAGCAGAACTCCGTTCGGCATTCAGTAGCTGGAGTTATCAATTTTCTCCCTCTGCTGCATGGATCTGCTTCCCCACAGTCTACATCGACCAGTCGTCAGTGTTCAGAGTTTCCTGATCTCCTCCGGCATCATTTAGCTTCCCCGTCAGTTTTTCTATGAAGAAGACTCGTCCATGGTTCCAAAAACTCTAGAGGTTCTTGATTCGGACTCCGGGAGCTATCGGAGCATTCTCTGCAACCTACTGTTGAAAACCTACATCTGCCAGTCCCAGATTATGTCACTCTGTTCGAACCTCCACCCCGGCCAGCAGCTGTACCAGGTGAAATTAAAAAAATTCTGAGGTGTTCCAGTACCAGTAACGAAGAGTTTTCCCCTGGTCCCGCTATCAGCAAAATTCCGGATCAATCTAGGCGACCTCAACTTAGTCTATCTGTCCTCCCCCACAGAAAGCAGGCAGATTCGGCATCGGCTTGTTCTTTGTGTTTTCATCACCTATTCCCCTCCCCGCTTGGCCGGCTGAAGGCCCCTCCCTGCGTGGAGGTAGTTTTGGTTGAAATTCCTACTAACCCCCACCCCAAGATCCCCCCTCCTACGAGAGGTGTAGTGTTGTAATTTATTTGGGCAGGTCAAGCTATACCGCCGCGGCGTGTGGGGATCCACTCGCCTCCCCGCTCGCCCTCGTCTCCGAGCGGGACCGGTTTCTTCAAACCGGTCGAGTAAGTGTTCCAAACTTTGCTCTAATTTGTGCTTGTTCTTTCAATATTAGTTCATAAACTCCGCTGGCCGTGAATGAGAGCCCGATCCTTAAGCTCATTTGCTATAAGTGATCACCGTGGGAAAAGAGAGAAACCGGTGCCTTTGGCACTTGGTCGGCCCCATTGTCTTGGGCCTCCACATCCATTGGGAATCAAGTCTTGACCTTGCTGGCCCTCTACCAGCAAGGGCCCAACCCCTCAACCTCACCTTGGCATTGCCAAGTTACCCCGGGCTTGGGTGAGCGACGAGAGAGCGGCGGCCCAAATTGGCCCATTTAGATTGCGAATGTGCTTGCTTGCTTGCTTAAGTCCAAGGTCGTGTCACATCAATTGGTATCAGAGCAAGTTCTAGACTTGTCTCTACTAAGTCTTGTCCTAGGGCCATTATATGCATCACCCTTGTCCACTATCATGACTACCTCATACATGACATATTCGCCACTCTTAGGCCCATTAGAAGCCTTTGTGTTTGATGGATCCCGCCCTAGCATATATCTAGAATGGGAGAAGTCCATAGACCAACACTTTGGGAGGTTTACCCTGTCAGGGCTTGTCCAAGTCAACTATGCCAAGAGTTTGCTTTGGCGCCAAGCTAGGAAAGAATGGGAGAACATTGTAGGTTTGAGAGAAGCCAAAGGGGAAGCACCGATTGAATCTTGGGATGAAATGAGGGCCGATCTTAGAAAGATCTACGCACCCCAACCCAAACCTCTTCAACCAACCGATCTTTTACCCCCGAACCCAACTCCCACCCATGAACTTCCCCGACCAAGTCCAACCCAAGTCCACCCATGTTCACCACCCCGAGAGTACCATGCACTGACCATTATCACTCCACCCACCATAGACTATCCTACCCCATTATCCTTGGAAGTTGTGGCCCACACTCCTACCCGAGTGGAGATGGATGCCAATCCGGATTCACCTCCCACCATAGAGAACATCCTAGACCCCCCACTTTCACCCACCTCTCCTAGTTCGGGTCCTCATGAGCCGCACACCCTAACCATGAATGCGTCCATACTCCAATGGCTTAAGCAAGGTCCCACCATTCCTAGCTCACCACCTTACCTCTCACCCTTGGCATATCAAGTCCAAATTATGCCCACCCGGTCTTCCCATGTCACACTTCAAACCTCCTACTTTGTGGAAGGCTTAGGGGACCTAGTGGACTGTTTACAATGGCAAGTCTACCTGACCAATATGCTAGCCATAGGACCATTGGAGTCTATCCCCATCTACTCTAGTGGACCCTTCCTAGCTTACCCCGCCACCGGTTCCATCACCTCCATCTACACTAGTGGCCATTATACGAGTGAAATCCTCCTCTTTCTCCCCAAGGATGAGAAACCAATCTTGGCCCACTTCCCACCCATCAAGATTCCAATTACTTTAATTGGCCAACCCACTAGAGACCTTGGCCCAATTATCTTGGAGGAGGATGACTCACCGTTTGGGTACCTTGAAGACATAGAGTGCCACCCTCTAGGAAGACCTTTCCACTACCCCTTTGATCCCTTCCTATGGGAGCCTAGACCCCTATGTGACCCAACCACCTTATCCACCACCCACCTTTTCCTAACCCAACCCACCATGTTTGACCCAATCCACCCCATCCTAGCCCCGGGTTACACCTTGGGAGCCATGACCTTGGGCCACCTATCCCTAGGTAATAAGGTTGTGCTCCACCCCATGATGACCACCTTCTTAGATCCATTCGATCCCTTCCAATGGGAGTTCAAAGGTTGTCCCACACCCATACACATGGAAGTCACCCTTGGGAAAAATATACATGTGTCTAGGCTTACCACATCACTTGGCATGAACACTATGTTGGGTCCATTCATTCATATCACCCACATGTCAAGTAAAAAGTATGAGTGGTCCATGTTCGGATGTAATGGTCCACCTTCATTCATCATAGGTCTTAAGCATGTCAAAGGCATCTACGGATGTCTGGGTCCCCCGATATTTATCACCACTTTGCATGATAGGGCCACCTACGGGTGCCCCGGCCCACCTAGGCTGACCAAAGACTACACTGCATCATTACATGATAGGTCTACTTTTGGTTGCCCAGGTCCACCCATCACTCCTAGAATGTCCGCATTCACAACATTGCATGAAGAGATCCGCAAGCACATTAGCCAGAAGAATGTGATTGATAAAAGGGTGGCCGACTCTCATCGGCGTCACCAAGAATTCCACATGGGTGACTTTGTGATGGCGAGGAAGGAGAGGCTCTCCCCGGGAGTCATCTCCAAATTGAGGCTATGTGGAGCTGGTCCCTTCCAGGTCCTGAGGCGCATTGGAGCTAATGCCTATGAGTTAGATCTCCCCGAGGAGTATGGAGTAAGTCCCACATTCAATGTAGCCGACCTAGTGCCTTATAAGGGACCCACGGTGGTACCTAGTGAGGATATTGAGTATATTCCCTCCGTTGAGAGAGCACCCACCCGTGAGGAGAGACCACCAGCCAAGAGAGCCCAGCGTGAGCGCATTGAACGAATATTGGATGAACAAGTCACTACCACCCGGAGCAAGGTATACTAGCGCTATCTCGGTAGGTGGATGGATCGGTCTCATTCGGAAGACCTTAGGGCTGTACCACTTCTACACCCTCCGAGGAGGGAAGGACACTTACTCGATGGAGTCGAGTTCTCTGCACCCCGGGAGTATGATGGGGACATCACCTCCCATGCCCAAGTTCACAGCTCGTCTCCTCGCCCCGGTTGCATCCGGCATGGTCTAGTTATCTAATTTTGAGTCCTACGTAATTTTTATTTGAGTCATTTGATGTAATTTTTATTTTACTTGAGTCATGTCCCTAGGTCTTGTGCTTATTTCCCTAAGTTTGAGAGTCATTATGTTGTTTAGTTAGTTATTGGGCCCAATTCATTGGGTTTGGCCCAAGTGCACCCCCCTACCCCCTCGGTTATTTGTCATTGAGTCTTTTGTCAGGGACTTATTGTAAAATGTGGGTTGCCTATATATAGGACCCCATTCCCCCCATTTCAACTTAATGAATCAATGAATGAAAAACTTGCCATTTTGAGAGTTCAAGCTTCTTATCTAGTGGAGAGATTCCATTATTTGGGTGAGAAACCCTAGGGGAGAGATTCCCCACCCATCCCTCTCTTAATTTCTCTCTTTCACTCCCCTTTCTCTCTCCTCCAAACCAAAATTCAAAATTCTTCTCTCTCCTCCCCTCCCAACCACCTCCACTCTCCCACCTACCCCATTAAAGGCCACTCCCCTTCCCCACACACCCCATTACTCCACCCCCTAGTCTCAAGAGAGCTTCCACCAATCCTAACTCCACCTCCCAACCCCCAACTACCCCACCCACTTCCCCAAGCACCCTTCCCACTACCCCAAGCACCCCTTCCCTTCCCCAACACAACTATTCCCATCCCCAAAGCCCCATTAACCACATTAGTCCATTTTCAAATTTTGGAGAAAGATCTCTCCTTCTCTCTTCCCCACCCATCCCAAATTCGTAGCTCCCCTCTCACCCACTGCAAACACCACCTTCTAGACCCCATTCTCCCTCATCCACACCTTGGAACATCCCCTCCTAGACCCCCTCACAGCCAGGGCTCTCCCCACACTCATCCACCTCCATTTCCCCTCCCATATACCCCATTTCCCCCCCACCATCTTCAACCTCCAGTTTTCAGTTCGCTGGCAGCAGAAGAGTAGCCGTTTGCAGAGGCGACCCCGACCACATCCCAGAGAATCTGAAAGCCCAAGAGGTATCCACGGAAGCGTCTACCTGTCTTCTTCGTAACGGCGGTGGTCTCGTCCCCTTCCGAGCTCCGAGCTGACCGAGAGATCCGTTCTCCCACAACTGCGCAGAGCTGCCCCTGCTAAGCACCTGAGCCATCGTAGAAGCTCTACCACAACAAACTTTGGAAGATTCAGGCCACAACCTCTTCTACAAAGTTCTTCATCGCCCTGTCTACTTTCAGAATCAAGAAGCAGAACTCCGTTCGGCATTCAGTAGCTGGAGTTATCAATTTTCTCCCTCTGCTGCATGGATCTGCTTCCCCACAGTCTACATCGACTAGTCGTCAGTGTTCAGAGTCTCCTGATCTCCTCCGGCATCATTTAGCTTCCCCGTCAGTTTTTCTGTGAAGAAGACTCATCCATGGTTCCAAAAACTCTAAAGGTTCTTGATTCGGACTCCGGGAGCTATCGGAGCATTCTCTGCAACCTGCTGTTGAAAACCTGCAGCTGCCAGTCCCAGATTCACTCACTCTGTTCGAACCTCCACCCCGGCCAGCAGCGGCACCAGGTGAAATTAAAAAAATTCTGAGGTGTTCCAGTACCAGTAACGAAGAGTTTTCCCCTAGTCCCGCTATCAAAAAAATTCCGGATCAATCTAGGCGACCTCAACTTCGTCTGTCTGTCCTCCCCCACAGAAAGCAGGCAGATTCGGCATCGGCTTATTCTTTGTGTTTTCATCACCTATTCCCCTCCCCGCTTGGCCGGCTGAAGGGCCCTCCCTGCGCGGAGGTAGTTTTGGTTGAAATTCCTACTAACCCCCACCCCAAGATCCCCCCTTCTACGAGAGGTGTAGTGTTGTAATTTATTTGGGCAGGTCAAGCTACACCGCCACGGCGTGTGGGGATCCACTCGCCTCCCCGCTCGCCCTCGTCTCCGAGCGGGACCGGTTTCTTCAAACCGGTCGAGTAAGTGTTCCAAACTTTGCTCTAATTTGTGCTTGTTCTTTCAATATTAGTTCATAAACTCCGCTGGCCGTGAATGAGAACCGATCCTTAAGCTCATTTGCTATAAGTGATCACCGTGGGAAAAGAGAGAAACCGGTGCCTTTGGCACTTGGTCGGCCCCATTGTCTTGGGCTTCCACATCCATTGGGAATCAAGTCTTGGCCTTGCTGGCCCTCTACCAGCAAGGGCCCAACCCCTCAACCTCACCTTGGCATTGCCAAGTTACCCCGGGCTTGGGTGAGCGACGAGAGAGCGGCAGCCCAAATTGGCCCATTTAGATTACGAATGTGCTTGCTTGCTTAAGTCCAAGGTCGTGTCACATCAAGATGGTATTTGGGCTGGACTTTAAAAGCATAAACGTCGATAAACCGGGTAAAATGATCGTGTCACTTATACGATGGTCTAAATGGGGATCCACAGGATGTTCAAAATTAGGCATCTACAAATGTCCCTCAGGAACGCTTATTTTGCAAGGGAGCCCAGCGGACTGATAAATGGGTGTTTCGGTAAAGAAACAGACCTAATAAGGACAGCCCGCTCGAGGAAATTCTTGAGCAGAAATCAGGCTTCATGCAGGGTCGCATAATCATTGAGCGACTGGATAAGTCATTGGAAAAAGGAGAAGAGACAATTATCTAAGAGGACTTGTATCTGCAATCGCATGAGACCCCCTAGCACAGCGCTGCGGGACTCGAGGGGATGAACACAATCCAGCTCAAGGAGATACAAGACCTAAAACAAGAGTAAGTAAAAATCTGGATAAGGGAATCAATGACCTATCGAAACTCAGAATACTCACAATGGTCATACACAAAGCGCATTTTCAGCTAGTTGAATCGGAGTGGAATCACGTAGACTCATTCACCTAAGTTCGGCGAAATCAGAAAACATGGGAAATCCTCGTGAGGCCAATGGAACACGGGGTGGTCAAAACAATGTGACCTTCCCCGTGTCGCTTGCAAATTCCCCGGATGATATGGATGCATGCATTTTTTATCTTCCTGGTTTTTTCTTCTTTTTTTGTTTTGATTAAAGGTGGGACTAAAAAGACCTATATGATGTATGTTGGGTTTAAAAGGGAAAAACCTATTCTAATGCAAAAGTCAGAGGATTTATTTGCCTGCCCCCGAACAATCAGTCAAGAGTTCGAGAAGTCTGCCGTCCCATGCTTGGTGATAGACGTAGTCTGGAACCAGATGGGGATCCATCGTTCCACAGTTGTCATTGAGCATGGTCGAGAATTCGAGAAGTCCATCATCCCGTGGCAGGTGCAGGCGGCCATCGAATAGCTTAAGGAGTATAAACCCTTCACAGTTTTTTTTAGAGAGGAACTCGGAGTTTATACACCTGAAGCTATTAGGCTCCGGCACTCTACCTAAAAATGCAAGTGGTAATTTTGACAACGTCGCGTTGATGCTTGGCATAACCTTTGTTGTCTGCAGCTGCACTAACACACGTTAGACAAGTTCACAAATGATAATAATGAATATTGATGATAAGCATGAAACACTAATTATAATGAACTTTGAAGCAATCAGGAGTGGGTCTTTCTACCTGGGCTCAAGGCAGCCAAAGGCCATGCCTTCTTCAGACAAGGGCGGCCACATGTGTGGCCTCCTAGACGAAGGGGGCGGCTAATGGTTTGGCCGCCCATCTGTTCTTATCTCGTGAGGCCGAAGAGTCGAGAACAGATGGGTTTCTCTTCCATAAATCACCCAAAATGGGTGCCCCTTGCTATCATGCTAGGTTTCACAATGGAGGGAAGAAAGCAACTGAGAGATGGCGTCCTCTTCTTCCAATCCATCCAAGAGTCGAGAGCCCACCATCCTCACTGACGTGCAAGGACACTTGAGCGCACTAGTGAAAAACGGCCAGGTAATGGCATGGCTAGTGTGTGTGTTTGCTGTGATAAATGATTGCTCTATTTTTTATTCTTTTTTTTAGTGCTCTCTACTTCTACTACCGTTCATCCTATCCCAGCCTTCCCGGGGGCAAGGCATGCCCGCCGCTACGGCTGGCTCCATGAGCTATTGGTGGCCGTGACACCCACCATGAGGGTCTTTATGCATCGATGGCACCTCACGCGCCTGATCGCCATGGGGAAGCGTCTTCATAGCATGAGATGGAATTGGGACGCCCTGGGTGCATTGATCGAGCTGTGGCACCCAGACACACACACCGTTGTGTGTTCTGAATTCGAAGCTTCAGTGTTATTGGAAGAAGTTGACTTCCTGTTCTAGTGGAGCGAGCTAGAAGCATGTGGCTTCATCGATCACCCCCCTTGGGAGGAAATCCTGGCAGAGATTGTGCGAGATAAGCGCGAGGTTCGACGGATGACTGATCAGCGGGGAATACTAGTCGACCGCCTGGCCTGGTGGTTGCTAAGGCAAGTGAAAGATAAGTCAGTGGAGGCAGATCGGCTGATGCACGGAGTGACATTGTGCCTTGGCGGGGCGCTGCTCTTTCCTACATCAGGCGATGTACTGAGGCGAGAGCATGTGGGGCCACTCATTCTCCTATGGATGGGGCGCTCTCTCTCCCATGTTATGCTCGCTCACTTATACTTTGGACTTACTCAAATGAGTCTAGGCGGCAACACCATGGGGAGCCTCTACTTATTGCAAGTGTGGATGGAGGTCCACCTGAGCTTCGACTTTGATGACGCGGTGGCTACTGCTTCCCGAATCTTTGAGAAGAGTGCGCTCTACCCCGCTAGGACCATCTTTGGACCTGAAGATCAGGTGATATGCAGGACTACATTCTTGAAGACCAGAGACGACTGGCGAGACTACTTGAACTTCCTGCCTGAAGATCAATTCATGTTCGTGCCGATGATGTACCGGTGTGAGGAATTCAGGATACGCGGGACACAGAAGTAGGAGTTATGGCTGGTGGGAGCTCAGGACTTGGTATTGTACCAGACCCATCGCTGTCATCGCCAGGTGGGGTTACCTAGATAGATCCCGAGGGCCACCTTGAAAGGGGCTTTAATCATGAGGCGTCTCCTAGGGACTAATTAGGATAAACGGCAGCTTCATAAGAGCGGGAAGGCATGGAGGTGCCATGCCACCGTGACCAAGGCTCGGATCAACATGGAGGAGGACCCCGATGAGTTGAAGAGGTTCCTTGACTACCTGCGGGATTTTAGGCCTGGAGTGAATGAATTTTTCATGAGGCGGCGCACTTGATTGTTAGCGCATGTTCAGTATTTTATTTGGATTTGATGTGCAAGAACAAGCTATTAAATGGAATAAAACTACTTGCATTTTTATTTGATTTTGTTGTGGTTCGTGAGATTGAATAAATGTGAAGCATGATGTTGAACTAGGTGTGGGAGTGTATTTGTTTACTTTTTATATTTTTTTTTCATTTTTTTTTTTGCTGAACAAGGGGAGGGCGGCCAGGGTGTTGGCCGCCTCCAACTTTGGTGGGCGGCCAACCGTTTGGCAACCCTCCCTATTGGAGGGCATAAAAGGCGGCCGGCCTCCTCATAAGCGGCCACCCCGATTGACGTCTTATCCTCTCCCAAATGTGCGTGAGTGTAAGAGTAGCTATTCTCGGAGTGCTCCTGCTCCCGTAGAGGAGGGATTGAAGTGCTCGAGCTCGTGAGAAGGAGATGGGGCCGTGGCGAATCCGGTTGGATATTGTGGATGAAGCATCATCCTCAAGTGAAAGTGAAGAACAAGAGGGAGTTTCTGTGAGCTCATCTACTTCGGCCTCCTCTTCCCATGGTGGAGGAGGAGGAGAAGGTGCGGCTGCTCCAGAAGAGACAACCGGCCACGGCGATGACGTGGAGGGCTCGGAGGAGGAAGAGGGCTCCGCTTCGGATGAAGCCGATGGCGAGAAGGAAGGGGAGGCACCACGTAGACAAGTAAGTCTCATGACCTCAATGCTTCTCCAGTTGATGTAGCTGCATGGGAAATGGGTTATATATGGAGGGAATTAGCCTATGGGATGGAGGAGGGAGACATGGGGTCTGGTCTGTGGGCGGCCAAAGTGATGGCCGTCCACATCCCTGGGCGGCCAGGTGACTGGCCATCTAGGAGGACAATGCGGGCAGCGATCTGGCCGCCCAGGAGACTAGGCAGCCAAAGGTTTGGTTGCCCTGGTCTCAGCAGTGGGATATGAACTGGGTTTTGTGGCTTGGATGGTTTGGAAATTTGGAAATTAATCAACTGGTTATTATTTTGCGTGTGCAGGGCCGACAGAGGATACGAGCACGGGTCTCATGGGACTTGGTGTGGGCATGGTACCACTCTCTCTCTCCCGACCAACGACGGAGGGTGGACCGCATGGGGTTTGGTCCTTTATTTAGGATCAGGCCTTTCACCATCGATGCTACGTTCCTAGCGGCCCTCCGTGAGAGATGGGTAGATGGCTGCAGGGCATTTGTGATGCCATGGGGACACATGATCCCCACACTCGATGACGTGGCTTACTTGATGGGACTGCATGTGGCTGGGGCGCTAGTGTTAAGCCAGGAGCTGTGGGACTACCGGCAGGAGATTGACCAGTTGTTGGGTGTGCGGCTGGTCCGTACAGCGAGACCGATGACCACCTTGCCTCTCGGCAAGCTCAGTGCCGTGGTGGGACTAGCTGGAGTGGTCTGAGGGCCACTAGAGGATTCTGACGCCTTCCTTCGGCGAGTTCAAGCGAGGATCCAGCCTAGCGAGATGGGTGAGAATCAGGAAGTCCGACTCTTCCTCTTGTACTTCTTCGGCAGGCTATTGTTCACGACTACTTCCAATAACGTGAATCTGAAGTACTTGTTGCTGATACGGGATTTTGAGCGGAGGCCTCAGTATGTGTGGGGTAGAACAATGCTGGCGCATCTCTTCGCCCACCTGGATCCTATTCGACCAGGTTCAGGGAACCTGGGTGGCTTCACCCCTTTCCTGCAGGAAAGAGTTTATCTATTTCAGAAGCATGTTGTTTCCTAGTTACCTGCTTGCTATGATTGATGTTTCATTTGTTTTGTGCTGCAGATTTCGGGATATACTCGCTTCTCTCTAGGTCGCGGCATGATCCCACGAGATCGGATGCAGGAAGTCCCATTGATGGCGAGATGGGACACAGTCTGGGACCGTCGACTAGTGACTACTCGGCTTTCCGACCTTCGGTCAGCCCTGGATGAGTTTCCGCAACACCAGATGAGTGTTTGATTAAAATGAGTTGTGTAATGCTATGTATTTTGCTAAGTGAACTCAATTTTAATAAACCTTTATTTGTGATGTGGCAGGTGGTGTGGACGCCCTATGTAGGCGAGGATCTCACTCCCCAGCCGTGGGTGAGAGAGGGGCGTGCCTGGTTTAGCCGAGATACTGTGCTGTTCTGTGTGAACCTAAGGGAGACGCTCCACCTACGCTTGGTTCAGAGGACACTGGGATGGCACCAACCTCCGGTGGGGATACCAGCTCAGCATGGGTCAGATCGAGGACGCCGACGAACTTCGGCGAGGGATCAGGACTGGGCCTCTCTCTACCGCACAGAGGTAGAGGCGTTGCAAAAGGGGCCTTGCTTGGAGCAGGATAGGCACATAGGGAGCAGTGAGACTTACTTGGCGGACTATTAGGAATGGTACACCGGGCGACTCAACCTCGACACCCGAGCGGTGAGTTGATTCTTAGCTTCCTGATTGGAATGTTTTTCATTAAAGTGCTTTATAGCTAACGAGTTGGATGGAATTGATGTGCAGATGCAGGAAGCTGAGGCTGTCTGGATGCTCTAGGACCGGATCGTCATCCTTGATCAGACAATCGTGAACTTGAGACATGAAATTCGCGAGTTGGTAAGTCAAAAAATGACTTGATTGACTTTGAGGCTTTGATAACTCTTGAATCTTGACTGACCATTTACCCCAGATCCACCAGCAAGGCGAGTTGACATACGTCTGCATGAGGGCGGGGATGACCGAGGGAGCGGGACCTTCCTCCCAGGTAGGTGCTAGGGAGGGGCTGGAGGACCGTCTGGCGGGAGCCCTCGAACGGGCTGAGGAGAGGGAAGCTGAGTTAGCCGAGACGGTGAGAACCGAGCACCCTTGATTAGGAGCAATTTTCTTCTCTTTCATCTTTTGCTCGACTTACATGTTTGTGACTATCTTACAGAAGAAAGAGCTAGAGGCTTCCTTCGCCTCTCGGCAAGAGCAGGATGTACGCATCGAGGAGCTGACACGCCGTTTTGGAGAGACAGGAGCGATGGAGAGACTTGAGGGTCGCCTTGCCAAGGCGAAGGAGAGGGAAGCCGAAGCATGAGCTCGAGAGATGGCCATGGCGATACGAGAGTATCGAGCTCTCGACCAGCAGCCTCAGGTTCGAGAGCTTCACGACCGTCAGGCTCACGGGAGCGGAGGAGCAGGGATAAGGGTGAGACGAGCAGCCGACACAGCCGACCTCGCACTGACGGGGATCATTGAGTGAGAGATAGAGAGAAATGAGTGGATACAGCAGCTGACTTGTGTACACTGGGGGTATGCCCCTAGAATCTTGTGTAATCAATGAGATGAAATTAACATGTTTGGAAAATGAGGATCCTTTCTTCAGTGTACTTTCCTTAGCTTGCTTGACGTCGTCTTCCCATTTCACCTGTTTCAACTACACTTAAAAGGGAAAAAGGTTAGTGTAGTCTGATTTTAGCCCCCTACCCGAGACAAATAGTACCTTTCCTCGATGCAGGGTCGGAGGGCTAAATCTTATTAACAAGATTTAGAATAGAAAGTAAACGTGGGATGCACATGTAGGCAAGAAAAATGAGAACAGAAAGTAAACATGCACATGAAAATGCTCAAACGAATGCAAACATATTTTTTTGGGGGTTTTGGATTTTACATGTTTTCATGTTTCTTTTACGATTTCTCTCTTATATATATGTGTGTGTGTGTGTGTGTGTGTGTGTGTGTGTGTGTGTGTGTGTGTGTGTGTGTGTGTGTGTGTGTGTGTGTGTTTTTGTGACTCAAAGACCTATGTGTTTTTGTTGCCAACACCTGGTGACCACCCATATGGCACCTAACCTATATGAGAATAGGGTTTCTTACTAACCTCCCAAGTATCCTGAGCGCATATCTAGGTTGATTTGGGCCTCAAGACTCCTCGAATGATAGTCCCCTCGATTAAGTCTTATCCTGATGATAATACCGTCATACCATGCTTAGGCTCCCAGTTGCTTCCGACCACAGGGATACACCCAAAAAGCGTTCAAGGTAAAAGATTTTCCCGACCCGGGTCTATTTCCTCACAACTCTAGATGGTGTATGATGGAACACCATGGAACCCGAACGGCCAACCGTGCGATGCTGACCCGGAATCAGACGTCGTCGCACTGACAGGTGACGCGCTTGCATTGGCCTAAGCCCGAGGTTAAAATAAGAAGGACACCAGGGTGGTAAATAGGGGTCTTGACCGGCCAGAAACACAGAGAATCCTTCGCAGCGATGGCTTTTACTTTTCGAAGTGGACAACCATATATGTGTGTTTTTTTTAAACAAGGCCGTAAGCCTTAGTGGGGTTTACCCTTCAGGACCTCTACTGAGTTTTCATCTTTGGGGGGAAGAAGGAAGAATGTTGGGGATAAACCTCCTGAGAGGACCGGCAAAACCATTAACCTGGCGAGCTAGCAGGGTACCTACTTGACTCTCCCCTTTTGCATTGTGTTGCCCCTTTTGCATAATTTGACTTTTGCTTTCGAGGGGTTTCTTTTATCGGAATCAGGCACGGTCACGACTAGGCTTCTTTGATTTCAATTTTTTATTTCTCCTTCATTTTTTTTCTTTTCGAGGGAGATATAGTCGTTTGACATTTGGAATCCCTCTTATATACCCGCGGGGACACTGCCCTCTTCTCGTGGTCTGACCAAGACTCGAGGGGATGGATCCTACTCTCACCTTAAGGGGGTTGTACTTTGGTTTCCTTATGCTCAGTGTTTTAAGGGCGCCGGCTGTCTCATTCGGTCGAAGAGGAAGAGAACAAAGATTATGACTTTCTTGGAGATCTTCGGGGTGAGGCCTCACCATAGGCGATGCTATAAAAACATGTAAGTGTGTGTCTGTTGTCTTCCTTTTAGTGGGCATAGGCCGACATGGCCGAACAGGGATCTCCACGGTTCTGGAAGACCAAGACCCGAAACCTACCAACCTTGATGGGCCCTATCCTAGCATGCAGGATGGATGCAAAAATTTGACTTCATGGTGATCACCAGGCGCTTAGAATTTTTGGGATTTTCTATATGTACACACACACACACACACACACACACACACACACACACACACACACACACACACACACACACACACACACACACACACACACACACACACACACACACACACACACACACACACATATATATATATATATATATATATATATATATTTAAAACGATGTACAAGGTCTCATGAATAAAATTTCTTTAGATAGACCCCATTCCATGGATGTGTGAGTTACACTCTGTTGGCGTCCACCAATTTGTAGGCGTTACCCGAGTAGACCTCTTTGACAACAAATGGACCTTCCCAATTTTCTTGTAATTTTGCTTTAAGACCGGTGGCTTTAGTGAGTTTCCTCTTTATGACCAGCTCACCTACTATAAATTTCCTTCAAGAACCTTCTTTGCATAAAAACGTGAAATTCTTTAACGATATACTTGTGCATGATCGGCCGCGATCATCCGCTTCTCATCTAATAGTTCCAGCTGGGCCAATAAATTTTCTCGACGTTGCTCAGGATCGAGCTCAGGATCCAACTGCACTCTTAGTGAGGGAACGGATATTTCGTATGGAAGTACTGCTTCTGTCCCACAAGTGAGTGCATACGGGGTTTGACCCGTGGGAGTTCGGACAGAAGTGCAATACGCCCAAAGGGCCTCAACGAGGCGATCTGGCCAATCCGAATAATGATGAGACTTGCAGGTTTTCTTGATAATTCTTATGAGCGTTTTATTCGTAGCTTCGGCTTGTCTGTTTCCTTGTGGGTAATATGATGATGAATGATGCAAATTGATGCCGTATTTACCACACATGTCGCGGAGCTCCTAAGATGTGAACTGTGGTCAATTGTCGGTGACGATGTCATGGGGGATGCCGAACCTGGCGAGGATGTTGCGCTTGATGAACTTCACCACCGTCGATGCCATGACTTCCATGAATGCCTCAGCTTCCGCCCACTTCGTGAAGTACTCCATAGCGGTGAGGATGAAGGATTTTCTTCAGACTTCACCGGTTCTATCCTCCAAGGGACCGACCACATCGAATGCCCACATGGCAAAAGGCCAGGGAGCTATTAGAGGGTGGAGTGAGGATGAAGAAGCGTGAACCTTGTCCATGTGGAGTTGACACTTAGCACAGTGACGGACATAGCGGGCACAGTCCTCGTGCATGGTAGGCCAATAGTATTGTCGAAGGAGTTTTTGAGCGAGCATGCGACCATTTACATGGCCACCACATTCACTGGAATGCGCAGCTTTGATGACTGCACGAGATTCAGTCTCATCGAGACAGCGGAGGTATACTCCAGTAAGGGATTTGCGGTGCAAGAGACCACCTATGATGGCGAAGCGCTCCGTAGCTCGACGAATGGCTCGCCGATCGGGGGCAGTGGCATAATCAGGGAAGGATCCATCCCGAAGATAGTTCTTGATGTCGAAGAACCAATGATTGCCATGCTCGAGGTCGATTTTTGATTCGTGAGAGATGGCATGGACTCAAAGAGAGGACTCCGAGAACTGCTGGAACCAAGGATCTGGGTGTGATGGGACGTGCATCCTTTGCACCACGACAGTAGCTGATGGATTTTCGCCAGGAATTGGGAGAGAAGATGCTAAAGAAGCCAGAGCATCGGCTAGAATGTTTTGAGCCCTAGGAGTGAGCACTAGGGTTAGCTTCCTAAACCGCCGGACTACACTGCTGACTAAGTCCTGGTAGGGTTTCAGCTTCGGGTCCCAGGTTTGATACTTGCTGAGGCATTGCCGGACTATGAGTTGAGAATCTCCGATGATCCGGAGCTCCTTAACACTAAGTGCTAGCGCCATTTTTAAGCTCGTGAGTAGTGCCTCATATTCAGCCACGTTATTGGTGGTAAGGAAGGTTACCTGACATGCACGTGGGATGATAACACCTTCCGAAGATTTGAGGAAAGTTCAGATTCCACAGCCCTTGGAATTGAGTGCACCATTTGATAGGGTGCAAGGCAGGGATCTAGAAGGGGGGCTTGAATAGATCCCTTTTAAAATTGGCCTCAAGTCAAAAATACGCCCACTAAGATTAAACTGAAGGAAATGATAGTTGCAGAAAACTCAATTCAAAATTGCTCTAGAACACTAGGAGTGTCAGAATCCATGCACTACTGAAAATAGATCACTCATGAAAACGCTCAAGCTCAACCACTTTGCGCTCAATGAACTCTTGCCACGAGAAACACTTAGAAGCAAATGCTTCAACTAAACACTCAGTCAAACACTTAACAGCTATATCGATTTCAAACAGAAATCAAACAGAAGAACTTTTGATATAGAATGCACAAGCAACCTGACAAGGGGGGATAGAATATATAGAAATGTACGCACAAAACAAACCACGATGGACGAGATATTTTAGATGGTTTGATCTACTACCCACAGACCTACGTCCATCCCCCACTCAAACCTGAGGGGGGCTTCCCTTGCTAAAGCAAGATGCAGACTCGGTCTGCAAACAACGGCTGCCAAACAGCTTGAGACTGAGGGAAACAAATCCCTCGACCTGGTCTTGCTTCCCACAAGACCAGCACCCTAGCTCTGCTACCCACAGAACTAGAACCAGAGGAAGACCTCCCTTCCTCTGAATCCTCAGAGGGAACCCGTGAGTGACACCCCGTCACTCACAACCGGAGACCCCAATTTCCCTTCTCCTATTTGCACAGGAGGAACCCCGATCCCTGAACAAGGAATCGGAAAAACATAAAAGGAATGGACAAACAAACAAACGAAATGGAAAATAACAAGAGAAAAACAAAGGTAGAAATAAACTGTAGCTCCGAGGAGCAGATAGACTATGGATTTGATCCACGAGTCGAAACGCTAGCAGATCTGCAATTGATGCTATGGTTGCTCTCTTTCTCTCACCCTCTAGCTACTTCTCTCTTCTTCTTTCTCTCCTCTCACTCTTCTTTCTCAGATCTTCTCTCTTTCTCTCTTTTCTTTTGCTCGCACACTTGCTCTCTTCTATCTTCTTCTACTGACTCTCTTTTCTCTTTTCTTGTTCGCCCGCACTCTCTCTTTTCAAATAGGGAACTTCTTAGCACATTAACAGCGGCTTCTCACTACTTCTCTTTAGAGGATGGGGTGGCTTTATATAGAATAGAGCCTCCGGAAATGGATGAGGCAAATACCTAGTAAAATCTCATTGGTCCAATTGGCAATAGAATATTCTTCCTCTGAAAACCTCTAAAAAAGCGTGTCAGATCATCTCGGATCACGTGCCACTTTATCGCTAGAGCGAGCTACCCAATCGGGTCCGATTTTACGTTAATAACCCGGAGTTCGGATCTTTAGACTTGTTAGCATATGAACATATGCATCGACCTGATTACTTAGGCTTGTATTTATGCATCGACCTGAGTGTTGTTAGCTGATACTGCTGCATCGAGGTAGTGTCTTAGACTTAGCTTCTTTGACCATTTACTACGTCGAGGTAGTACTCAGATGCATCAACCTGATCGAGATGAAAATTCAAGATGCATCGACCTGATGCATGTATAGATGCAGGGTGCATCGACCTGTCTCTTCTAAGCATACAGACATGGACTTCAATTCCTAGATGTATCGACCTGATCAACTGCAGCTTCAGTGCTTCACCCTGATGCATAGACTTCATATGTACTCTGGCAGTTGATCTTCTTAGTGTGTCGGGGCGTGTACTCAGATGCATCGAGGTAGAACTCTTGGTGCTTCCACTTTGCAGACTTCCAGATTGAGATTTTGAACGGATGTGTCGAGGCATGTGCTGTAGATGTGTCGATGTAGAATTCTTGGTGATTTCACTTTGCAAACTTCCAGATTGAGATTCTGAACTGATGTGTCGAGGCATGTGTTGTAGATGCGTCGAGGTAGAATTCTTCCTTGAGGAATGTGAACGGATGTATCGAGGCATTGGCCAACTGCGTCGAGGCAGTTTCATTTGGTTTGTTTCTGATGCCTTCTCTGCATCAAGCCATCTCCCGACTGCACCGATGCAGCCCATTACTGCGTCGAGCCAATCTCTTCATATTTGCTTCTATGACCACGCTGCATCGAGGAAGTGCCTAGCTGCATCGACCTGATACCCTTGCTTAGTCAGAGTATGTCAACCTGCTCTTTCAGCTTCACTGATTTCTTCATGACTTTGACTTAACCTTTTGCCTAATTCTCAGAGCTTGTTCTGTGGAGAATTTAACACACATCTTCTACATATAATAAGATCATCTTAAGAGCAATTATGTCAGCAAAAATGTAATGTATCACATCCATCAATGCAACATCAACAGTGTTTGGCATCATTAAACCATATTAATATCATGACATCATCAAAACCACATAAATGTAACATCAACACCTATGACATCATGCTTAGATGGGTCATAGTGTTTGGCATCATCAAAACCACAAGGGTACAACAATCTCCCCCTTTTTGATGATGGCAACACTATGCGCGTTATGAGTCATAAAAGAACATGCTGACTCATATCAAACTATTCTCCCCCTTTGACTTCATCAAAAAGGAAATAATAGTTTAATAAAATCAGTAGATATAAATTCAAAGCATGGATTGATATGGTTGAGTCATAAACTATTCTCCCCTATCCAAATGAACCTAAACATCCTGGCAATACAAATCATGTACCCCATTTGATGTTAATGGATGCTAACGAGAGAGTTTCCCCCTTTGACGGAGTAGAGGGAATGGAGTGGAAGCAATGATCAGAATATATCTACAAAAGCACAGGGGCATTTAGACAATTCAGTGAGAGAATAACTCAAGAGGTAGTGCAATCTGCAGAAAAATATCAACCAACAGAGACTGAAATGATGCAATCAGTGAAGGATTGAGAGCAAGCAAAGAGTTTTTAGCAGAGTAAAGCTGAGCACAAGAAATCATACTAAAGGCCCAAATGATCAAATGATTCATGAAAGTTTTCAATGAGTTACCATTATCATAAATCTAGAAATAAGCATATTTCAGAGTCTTCAATTATAAGGGCTCATGAAGGAATCTTTATTGAGCATCTTGGTTTAAATATAATGTATTCAGAGATTATCCAATATAAACTTTCTATACTCATATCTGAAATCAATTTTAATAAAAGTGAACCATGCCTTCATGTTAACATCTAGTTTAACCTCCCTCCATCTTAATCATTCAATTTCAATGACTCCTTTAGGGGTTACATGAGGTAGTATAGAGATTAAACATCCATGAATGCAACTGATTTTGTCTATGGTTTCAGCAATTTTTCTGTTGTAATTTTTTTTCAGATTTCTCCTTTTATGCAGTAGCAATTTTTCATAGCAAAAATTTTTTAAAGAGCAATCGAGTTTAGTGCACACTTTGTAACTAGAGGATACACGTTGTTTAGACGCTAGTATCTCTATGCACTTAGTATGACTAACTGTCATGCCTCACATTGAATAGAGATAACTAGGGCACTTCATAACATAGGTTGACTCCATTTCTTTGATGAAGGACCCAGTTTCTCGATGCAACCTAACTATTACTCTCCCTTAAACTTTCACATATTTTTCATCAAATTTTCAGCAGAGATAAATATGGCAATTCATGACACAGTCCTTTAGACATGATTTCTCGGTGACCAAAGTCATTGCTCTGACCATATTTTACTTTCAGACATTTCTCAGAACAAACAACTGTTTAAGAACAATACTCACAACATGTATCTCAACCAAGGTAAGCCATGATTTTAAAATTTTTCAGATTTTAGAAGATCTTACATGATATAACATGAATCAACTGGTTAAAGTTTATTAAAAGAATTGATTCAGATATTTTCAAGATGTTCATATCCAAACTTCAAGAAATACATGAAACTTAAACCACCTGAAACTTTCAGACATTCATAAGTCCGTATAATAGAAGATTTCTCTTTAATAGAAGGTTTTTAGATTTATGATCAAGGTTCACACATTGAAATCTTCCCTAACGACAGTCAAGATAAAAGAATTTCTGAAGCAGCCAATTCAACAAGCAGTAGAGAATACTTAGCAAGAATAAGAGTAATTTATGTAGCAGCTGAATCCAAGATGGTAGCTGACATAGAGTAAAATGAGATAGGCTTCAGAAAATAGCAGAATTGGCAATTCAGTTCAATTCAGGTGACATTCTCAGAATGAGTTTAAGATAAACAGCCCATCTCAACAAATACAAGAGCAGTAGACAACAGATGTCAAGGCCAAGAACATGATGAACTCTAAAGATTTCATAACAGATAAGAGTGGAAACTAGACTATAGCTGAAATCAAACGGATTTTTCAAAACAGCTGGGGAGAGCCAGGTCAACTTGAACTAGCAATAGGTCGACCTGTGGTTCAATCACAGAGTTCAAAGAGCTGAGATGAATTTCACTTCACATGCAACATCGAGTATTAATCAAACAGATCACAGCGAAGATAGCAGCTCAAACTAAAGATGGGAGTTTCGGTTGACCGAAATGGGAAATTTGGTCGACCGAACTAGACAGAATGGAATTATGAGGCAAAGAGCAGATGCCAGTCATGCAGTTCAAAATTTTGTTATATGCTCTCCCCTTGACTGTATGCATGAGCTAGCAAGAAATGTATACATCAGAGTGAGAAGAATGACATATATGAATGATGAGCACTTATGAGCTCCCCCTATCTGAATGCATTTAAATGATAGGTATGATATGAAGACCATACATGGAACTTAATCTAAACACATATGCATGAAATACAAGGATTACCTTGACTGACTCCCCTTGACTTTATGCACTGTATAACTGAATTCTGAGTAAAAAAAATACGAGGAGTTCGATGACCCATACTCATGAACATGTTGATCGCCAAAAAAATATGCAAGACTTAAGGCACACACTTGACCCATGGTACCAGGCGGAGTACTTAGTCTAAAGACCACCTCACACATGGTTAGAACTTCCAGACAGACCTCATCTACCCTTTAGCACTATACCATTTGATATACCATGTGATTATGCATGAAGGTGCATCACGAGTACAGTGATGTCCTATATGCAATGCAAATTTTTTGAAGTCATTTTGGCAAACATACATGTATGTAGATGAAAATTTATGCAGCTGATATTCAGTATCTGTGTAAGATGTGCATCATGACATATACAAATGTCAAACAAATACAGTTGACATATGCAAGAATCAAACACATGCAGTTCAGATTTTCAGAATATGACATTCAAATCATTCTCAATCTAATGTATGCACAAATAACTCAGCATATGCATGAAGAAACTCATGTAGAGCAATACAAATTTTAGATGCATGAAATTTTCACTAGTAGGTGGACCATGACATACAGCTATCTAAAAAGAATTATTTAAAAATCAAATTGTTTATCAGTGAAATGCAGAAGTGGGGTTTTACCAAACTTTGGATGCAATGGTTTATTGAACCCCCCTTTTTATTTCCTTCCTCCAAGGCATTCCTGCAAAATAAATTCTCATTTTGCAGATTTAGGTACCCAAGAATTCTTGGGTCCTACATGGTTAGTACCACCAGTGACAGATATTTTCCATAATCTTTGAGCTTTCACGTCATCGGATTTCATAACAGAACAATTATGCATAGAATGCCCATATCGTCCATAGTAATGACATGAAGCAACAAGTTTTGTGTTTTTCTTCTGGGTATCAATATGATCATGGAATCTATGTGCATGAACATGCATTTTTCTATTTTTAACATGAGCACTTTTAATTCTACTACCAGTCAACTAGCAGTCCGATGCACGGTGGCCTAGTTTACCACAATTGAAGCATGCAGGATAATTTCCATTAACAACAAATTTATTCCTACCAACATCATTATGGTTTGCAGGGGATTTGACAGATTTGAAGTGACCATCTCTCCCCTGGGCATGCCAACAGTGGGCGGCTATATGGCCTAATTTGCCATAGCAAAAATAGTGAATTTTCTTTCTTTGAAATGCATGATTTCTATCATAATGTTTCTTAGCATGCTTTGTACCAAAATTCTGATTCTCCTCTACCATCAATTTTCAAGCATGCATTAAATGGCCGATCCTACCACAGTAATGACATGAAATTCCCTTTTTGTGTGCACGTATGTGTGTGTTCGTGTTGTGTACAACAAGCACATTCTTAGCATAAGTGTGAGTAGGCTTTTTTTGCAAGTGGCCACCCTTTTTAACATTTTTAGTTGGTTTCTGACTTTTCTGAATAGCAGCTTGCTTCAGATTCTTATGAGATGTGAATTGAAAAACTAATGGATTCTTGGTCCTAGTTTGTTCAGAGCTACCCACAAATGATGTATGAATTTTATTTCCAAAGCTCTTTTTGTTTACTAGATTATACCCCAGCCCCACTTTCTAAAAAATTACTTTCATTCCTAGTAACTTATCCAAGTTATCGTGACCTTCAACAAATTTAGACAAGGAATTTTTTAAATCCTCAATTTCATTTTTCAGAGTTACAATGAGCAGTTCTGAATTTGCATTTTCCTCTTCATTCTTAACCAGTCTTTCATTCAATGAAGCATTCACAATTTTGAGATTTGCAAATTCTATTTTAAGACAGACCAAATCTTTGGAGCTATCCAACATCACACACTTACCTTTTTCAAATGTCAATAATCTGTCAGATAGTGTGGTGTTTAGAAGTTTCAATCTCTCAATTTCTTCCTTAAGCTTGTCATTTTGAATCAATTCACTCATTGACAATTGATCGTCTGAATTGACCTCTTGCTTCCTTCTAGCTTCAAATTCTTTCAGATCTTTTTGCTGTTTTACAAGATTTTTCTATAATTCCATGCTCACAGTCTTGATAGCATCAAGTTTTTCAGCAATCAAATTCTTCTCTTCTTCAAGTTTCATAATTTTTTCTTCATTTTCTTTAGCGAATTTTTTGGGAGATCCATTTTCAAATTTCAGCTTACTTAGCTCTGAGTTAACACATTCGAGATCTTCCAACAATTTTTCATTCTGAATAGGATTAGTGATAAGAGTCTGATCTTCATAAGTTGAGCTAATTTTTTCTTATAGCTCAGAAATTTTATTTGCAAATTCCTGATTTTCATTTTTTAATGAACTGATTTGTTTCTTGTACATGTGAATCTCTGATAAACCAATATCATGAGATTGTTTCAATTTCAAACAATTTTCATAGGAAGGATTTGAACTATTATGATCAATTTTCTTTTTTAATTTGTTATATTGTTTTCTTAACTTTTTGTTTGTTTCAACCAAATCAGCATATGCATCTTGCTAATCATCTAGAAAAAAATTATCAAATAGATTAACCTGGTCATCTGACTCATCTTCATTTTGATTGCTACTTTGATCACTTTTATCCGCCATGAGACATTTGTCTTCATTTTCTCTATTGGCGGTCTTCAGTCTATCCAACATCTCTTTTGCACACCTGTAATTGTAAAAACAAGAATGGAATGCCCTGTTAGTAGCTGCCTTCATTAAATCAAATGCTCTAAGATTTTTAGAATTCCTAGATCTATGTATGTCTATCCACTTAGACTTGTCCTTTGGTAATCTGTGTAGAGCATGAGTGATAATTTTCCATAGGTCAGGATCAGTCAGTTTAACATAGCTACGGATGCTGCTAAACCATGAATTAAAATTGGGTCCATCAAAAACCGATGGGTGAGCCATTAAGACAAATCAACAAACAATTCAATGCAACAAATTATGCACGCTCAGAAATGCACCAAAGAGGCTGCAAGATCAACTGCGGATCGTTGAATCTGATGCAGCAGTATGATGTGACACACCCTTGGACTTAAGCAAGCAAGCACAATCGCATTCAAACGGGCCGATATGGGCCACCGCTCTATCGTCGCTCACCCAAGCCCGGGGTGACTTGGCAATGCCAAGTAGAGGATGTGAGGGTTGGGCCCTTGCTGGTAGAGGGCCAGCAAGGCCAAGATTTGATTCCCAAAGGTTGTGGAAGCCCAATTCAATGGGACCGACAAAGTGCCAAAGGCACCGGTTTCACTCTTCCCCACGGTGATCACTCAAGGCTACGGGGCTTGAGGATCGAGCTCTCACTCTCACGGCCAGCGGAACTAAGAACTAATATTGAGAGACAAGCACTAATGAGCAAGGGTTTGGAGCACTTAATCGACCGATTTGAAGAAACCGGTCCCGTTCGGAGACGAGGGCGAGCGGGGAGGCGGGTGGATCCCCACACGCTGCGCCGGGGTAGCTTGACCTGCCCAAATGATTACAATACTACACCTCTCGCAGGAGGGGGATCTTGGGGTGGGGGTTAAGTGATAATACAACTAAAACTACCTCCGCACAGGGAGGGGCCTTCAGCCGGCCAAGCGGGGAGGGGAACTTGGACTAAAAGCGATCAAAAGTTGTGAAGCTGAATCGGCCTGCTTTCTGCGAGGGAGGATAGACAGATGAAGTTGATGCCGCAGAGCTTGATAGGGAATTTTGCTGAAGACGAGACTGGTGGGTAACTCTTCGTAACTGGAAATGGAATGCCTCAGAATTTTGTTGATTTCTTCTGTCGCCGATGCTGGCCTGGGTAGAGGCTCGAACAGGGTTGCAGATTCCCGGACGGATAGCTTCAGGATTCCAATAGCAGGAAGAAGTGGTTGCCCCGACAGCTCCCGAACTCCGAATTGAGTACTGCCAGAATTTTTGGAACCTTAGATGAGTCCTCTTCTCAGTAGAACTGACGGGGAAGCCAAACGATGCCGGAGAAGACCGGTGGACTCTGAACAATGAGGACAGGTCGGTGCAGACTGTGGGAAGCAGAACCGCGTACCCGAGGCAGAAAATTGATAACTATGGTCCACAAATGTCGATCGAAGTTCCGCTTCTTGATTCTGGAAGTAGACAGGAAGAGGAACAACTTTTCAGAAGAACTCTTGGCCTGAATCTTCCTAGGTTCCTCGTGGCAGAGCTTCTACGCCGGCTCAGGTGCTCAGCAGGGGCAGCTCTGCGCAGTTGTGGGAGAATGGATCTCCCTGTCAGCTCGGAGCTCGGATGTGGATGAAACCACCGCCGTTGCGAAGAAAACAGGCAGACGCTTTCGTGGATGCCTTTTGGGTCTTCAGATTCGCAGGGAGGAGGTCGCGGTGGCTGCTGCAAGCTACTGGTTCATCTACATCTTTTGGACTGCAAGCAGCAACTTTGACATAGTCTTCACTTGACCTAGAAAGAAGAAGAAGAAGGAAGTATATGGTGAAGGGGGGGGATGGGGATTGGTGGTGGGAAGATGTGGGGGTTATGGAATGGTGCTAGAGTTAGTGGGGAGGTGGAGGAAGAAGGGGAGGGCGCAGGTTTCAGCTGGAGGGAGGATGATGGGGTGTGCAAAGGATGGTGGAGAATGGAGGAAGAGAAGGGCGACCTAGGCTAAAGGGGAGGAGAGAGGGGCGGCCAAACAAGTGGAGGGAAGGGTTTCAAATTTCAAATGGGCCTAGGGAAGTGAAGGATTGCAAGAGGGCAAAGGGGTGTTGGGAAAGGGATGGGGTGGTTGGTGGTTGGGGAGGTGGAGTAGGGATTGGGGGTTCTACTCTTGGGACTAGGAGAGGGAGTAAATGGGATGTGGGGAAGTGGAGTGGCCTTAATGAAGGTAGGTGGGGGTTGGAGGTGGTTGGGAGGAGGAGAGAGGGAAAGGGGCGAACCAAGGAGAGAGAAAGAGAGAGATAGATAGGTGGATGGGTGGGGACTCTCTCCCCTAGGGCATCTCACCCACTAATGGAATCACTCCATGCTAACTAAATATTTGAACTCTCAAAGGGAAATCTTGTATTCATTCATTCATTAGTTCCAAATGAAGGGAATGAGGCCCTATATATAGGCAACCCACACTTTACAATAAGACCCTGACAAAAGACTCAATGACAAATAACCGAGGGGGTAGGGGGGGCTCTTGGGCCAAGCCCAATGAAATGGGCCCAATAGCTAACTAAACAACATAATGACACTCAAACTTAGGAAAATAAACACAAGACCTAGGGACATGACTCAAGAAAATGAAAATTACATCAAATGACTCAAATAGAAAGCACAAAAAGGATAATTGGGCCTTTATGGAGAGAGGCCCGAACTCAAATGGTGTCGGAGTGTGAGGAAGACCCGAGCCAAAGGGAGTCACGGGTGATGCCTCCATCACAGTAACCCGCTCTGATACCAATTGATAGGGTGCAAGGCAGGGATCTAGAAGGGGGGTTGAATAGATCAAACTGGCCTCAAGTCAAAAATACACCTACTAAGATTAAACTAAAGGAAATGATAGTTGCAGAAAACTCAATTCAGAATTGCTCTAGAACACTAGGAGTGTTAGAATCCATGCACTGCTAAAAATAGATCATTCATGAAAACGCTCAAGCTCAACCACTTTACGCTCAATGAACTCTTGCCACGAGAAACACTTAGAAGCAAAAGCTTCTACTAAACACTCAGTCAAACACTTAACAGCTATAACGATTTCAAACAAAAATCACATAGAAGAACTTCTGATATAGAATGCGCATGCAACCTGAGAAGGGGGGATAGAATATATGGAAATGTACGCACAGAACAAACCATGATGGACAAGATTTTAGATGGTTCGGTCTGCTACCCACAAACCTACGTCCATCCCCCACTCAAACCTGAGCGAGGCTTCCCTTACTAAAGCAAGACGCAGACTCAGCCTGCAAACAACGGCTGCCAAACAGCTTGAGACTGAGGGAAACAAATCCCTCGACCTGGTCTTGCTTCCCACAAGACCAGCACCCTAGCTATGCTACCCACAGAACTAGAACCATAGGACGACCTCCCTTCCTCTGAATCCTCAGAGGGAACCCGTGACACCCCGTCACTCACAATCGGAGGCCCCAATCTCCCTTCTCCTGTTTGCATAGGAGGAACCCCGATCCCTGAACAGGGAATCGGAAAAACACAAAAGGAATGGACAAACAAACAAACGAAATGGAAAATAACAAAAGAAAAACAAAGGCAGAAATAAACTGTAGCTCCGAGGAGCAGATAGACTCTGGATTTGATCCACTAGTCAAAATGTTGGCAGATCTACAATTGATGCTATAGTTGCTCTCTTTCTCTCACCCTCTAGCTACTTCTCTCTTCTTCTTTCTCTCCTCTCACTCTTCTTTCTCAGATCTTCTCTCTTTCTCTCTTTTATTTTGCTCGTACAGTTGCTCTCTTCTATCTTCTTCTACTGACTCTCTTTTCTTGTTCGCCCGCACTCTCTCATTTCAAATAGGGAACTTCTTAGCACATTAGCAGCGGCTTCTCACTACTTCTCTTTAGAGGATGGGGTGGCTTTATATAGAATAGAGCCTCCGGAAATGGATGAGGCAAATACCTAGTAAAATCTCATTGGTCCAACTGGCAGTAGAATATTCTTCCTCTGAAAACCTCTAAAAAAGCGTGTCAGATCTTCTCGGATCACGTGCCACTTTATCGCTAGAGCGAGATACCCAATCGGGTCCGATTTTACTTTAATAACATGGAGTTTGGATCTTTAGACTTGTTAGCGTATGAACATCTGCATCGACATGATTACTTAGGCTTGTATTTATGCATTGACCTGAGTGTTTTTAGCTGATACTGCTGCATCGAGGTAGTGTCTTAGACTTAGCTTCTTTGACCATTTACTGCGTCGAGGCAGTACTCAGATGCATCAACCTGATCGAGGTGAAAATTCAAGATGCATCGACCTGATGCATGTATAGATGCAGGGTGCATCGACCTTTCTCTTCTCAGCATACAGACATGGACTTCAATTCCGAGATGTATCGACCTGATCAACTGTTGCTTCAGTGCTTCACCCTGATGCGTAGACTTCATATGTACTCTGCCAGTTGATCTTCTTAGTGTGTCGGGGCGTGTACTCAGATGCGTCGAGGCAGAACTCTTGGTGCTTCCACTTTGCAAACTTCCAGAATGAGATTCTGAACGGATGTGTCGAGGCATGTGTTGTAGATTCCTCGAGGCAGAATTCTTCCTTGAGGAATGTAAACCGATGCATCGAGGCATTGGCCAACTGCGTCGAGACAGTTTCATTTGGTTTGTTTCTGATGCCTTCTCTACATCGACCCATCTCCCGATTGCACCGAGGCAGCCCATTACTATGTCGAGCCAATCTCTTCATATTTACTTCTATGACCAGCGCTGCATCGAGGCAGTGCCTAGCTGCATCGACCTGATACCCTTGCTCAATCAGAGTATGTCAACCTGCTCTTTCAACTTCACTGATTTCTTCATGACTTTGACTTAACCTTTTGCCTAATTCTCAGAGCCTATTCTGTGGAGAATTTAACACACATCCTCTACATATAATAAGATCATCTTAAGAGCAATTATGTCAGCAAAAATGCAATGTATCACATCCAGCAATGCAACATCAATCGTGTTTGGCATCATTAAACCATATTAATATCATGACATCATCAAAACCACATAAATGCAACATCCACACATATGACATCATGCTTAGATGGGTCATAGTGTTTGGCATCATCAAAACCACAGGGGTACAACACCGTCGAAGTAAAGAATCCACGAAGGTTCACCATCGACGATGGCACCTAACTCTTCATTCGAGGAACTCTCATCGACGGGGGAGAATGTGGGGAGTGGATGATGGGCAAGGTGCTCAGCGATGGCGTGCCCCTTGACTACCTCTTGACTGATGTAGGTGATGTCAAATTGATTAAGGAAACTTTACCATCTCACCAAACGATCAGTCAAGGCAGGCTTTCCTAACAAGTATTTAATTGGGTCCATTCGTGCCAAGAGCTTTACCTCGTGTGCTAGGAAATAGTGTTTCAACTTTTGGGCGACCCAGACGACGGCCGCGTAAGTCTTTTCCATGCCAGTGTACTTCTTCTCAACTTCATTGAACAATTTAGACAAATAGTAGACCATGCATTCTCTTTTCGCATCGTCATATTGGGCCAGCACTGCCCCAACATATTCCTCTGTGGTGGATACATAGAGCAGTAGAGGCCGACCCGGGACCGGGGGTGCCAGAACAGGAGGATTTAAAAGATAACTCTTCAGGTCATCAAAGGCCTTTTGACATTTATCATTCCAATCAAACTTAGCCTCTCCTTTCAACATGTCATAAAAGGGCTGACAATGCTGAGAGTGGTGAGATATAAATCTCCTAATGAATTGCAAATGCCCAATTAGACCTCGGACTTCTTTGATGTTCTTGGGAGGAGACATTTCAAAGATGGCCTTAGCTTTGTTAGGGTCGATCTCAATCCCTCTTTTGCTGACTATGAACCCTAAAAGCTTGCCTGAAGAAACCACGAATACACATTTCTTGGGGTTCATCTTGAGTTGGTGCTCCCGAGACCGTTGGTGAACTGCCCGGAGGACCTCGGCATGGCCACTTCTAGTTCTAGACTTAACCAGAATGTCATCCACATATACTTCCATATGGACGTGAATCATATCGTGGAAGATGGCCATCATTTCCCTTTGATATGTAGCCCCTGCATTCTTGAGTCTGAAGGGCATGACGACATAGCAATAAATCCCCCATTGAGTGGTAAAAGAAGTCTTCTCCTGGTCTTCCTCCGCTAGGTGGATCTGATTGTACCGCGAGAAATTGTCCATGAAGGATAACATCTCATAGCCAGCGGTGTTGTCTACCAGGACATCTATGTGTGGAAGAGGAAAATCGTCCTTTGGGCAAGCATGATTGAGGTCACGGATATCTATGTAGATACGGACCCTACCATCTTTCTTCATAACAGGGATGATGTTAGCTACCCATTGCGGATACAAGACTACCTTGATGAACTTGGCCTTATGGAGCTTGTCAACTTCCTCTTTGACCTTGAGTGCGAGCTTCGGGTGAAGTCACCTTAATCTCTGTTTGACAGCTCGAGCGTCGGGCTTCAGAACCAGACGGTGTTCTACCAATGATGGATCTAACCCTAGCATGTTCTCGTAGGACCAAGCGAAGGCATCGGGGAATTCCATGAGAATCGCCACAAGGGAAGCTTCTTCTTCACTCTTCAAATTGGCACTTATCAAGACCATTTCGGGTTGTCCTCGGTGTCGAGATTAATTTCTTTGCTGGATTCATCAACGGAAACATTGGGTTCATCAAATCTCTTTGTTCCGTCGATGAAAGAAGCTATGGGATCAGCGCAATCCTCTAGCGACTCTTCTTATTCTTCAGCATCATCATCTTCCTCTAGCACATATACCCCTAGACCGTCATCTACTAAAGATCCTTCTAGCTTGACTGCCCCTAGGGGAATGGGAGTGCATGTGAAATCAGAGACCGGGCAGAGCCGCGTGCACTTCTCGACCAGCTGGCTGAGGTAACGCGCGAGAACCTAACGGACGCTAGATTGCTTGGAAGGAAAGGACGTTATGTATAGACCCTGACTCGAACTAGACTCTATCTTACTATGTACAAGAGGAGCTTGCGGAGGAGAGTTCAAGGTGGAAAGCGTCGGCCCTTGGCTGAGGGATCCATGTTCCAAAGAGGCTGTTTCTTCAATAGTGAGCTCGCAAGCCCACGTTTGAGAGTTGGCGTTTTTTTTTGTGGTCATGGGTGAATGTGCAGACAACATGGGTTGGTTGTCCCATGACCGGATAAGTGAGGAGCGGAGGAAATGATGGATGGAACTGAAAGGGAATGAAACAGATAGGAGCAGGCCTGTCTAGAGCGAGGAAAGTGCCTATAGAAGAAGCATCATTGGGAGGTTTATCAAGGTGAAACACGGAAAGAAACCCGAAGTTCTCTTCCTCGAGTGAGAGATCAGGATGGACTTCTTTTTCTTGAGGGATTTCGAGAGTTTATCCCGGCTCTTGCCAAGTTCCTGGTTGTGTTGGTCCTATGACAAAGCGATCATACACCAGACCCTTAGCTTGAGTGGCCTTGGATGCCTCCTCCGCGGAGTAACCTAAACATGTACGGCCTTTGGAGACCTTGAGTCTCATCATGCGCGTAGGACCTTGCTCATGCTGACCTAATCCCCTACCCATGGTAAAGCCCATCCTAGCCATGATCTCCCATCCTTTGCCGAACGGGATGTTGGAATGTGTGACTGGCCAAGGAAGAGAAGGAGAACTAAGTGGATTTAGGGTGGAGGGCCCTACAACACCTTTTATGGAGAGGACGGGTTTCTTGCCCTTATCTGGAATGGTCATGAATGGGATCTATTCAGAAGTGATGGCATTGAGAGTTTCCACCAGCGAGATACTCTTGATTTTTATCACCCCACCATTGTAATGAAATTTAAAGCATTGATGAGCAGTTGACGGGATCCCTAGAGTTTGCTCGATTCATGGCCATCCTAAGATGGCCTTGTATGCGGGGTAGACATCAAGGATGAAGAAATCTGACGACATGACCACAGGACCTAAGCCGAGCTTCAGGGTCACTTTCCCCTTTACGCACCGCTTTGAATTGTCGTATGCCGAGATTGCAGTGCACACTTCTTCTAAGTTCTCTTCTTGTAGACCAATCCTTTGAATGGTCTTCATGGGACAAACATTGATTGATGCTCCCGTATCAATGAGGGTGGAGTCCACTTTGACTCCGTTGAGAGTGATGGTAAGGCACAACGGGAGTGATATGCTCTCAGGTGGAGCGTGGTCCTTATCCGAGAAGGAAATAAACGGCCCATGAGTGAGGGCCATGATGGCATCAGTCATGCCACTTGCTGGAAGGTCCTCGTTTACCATGATCTTTTGGAGAAATTAGAGCAATGTGGATTGATGTGAGGGAGACTTCTTGATGAGTTCCAGAATGGAGACCTTAGCTGGTGTCCTGTCCAAATGTTGGAGGATGTCATACTTCGCAGGGGGAACTTGGGAATGGACCCCTTCCTCGGGCTGAGATTGTCTTTGGGATGGGGGAATGATGCGGTTGCGGAGTGTGACATTTATCGAGGCTTCTTTCGGTTCATCTGACTCCGAAAGCTTAGGATAGACTAATTGTAAAGGAGCAGGAGACCTGAAGATAGACAAAAGAGAAGCCGATTCCTCTTTAGAAGTGATAAGAGCAGGAGGCGAGGCCGATTTTGGCTGTGGAGGCCTTAGAAGAACCAAGGGGAGCTCTTGCCCTAACTGAACATTCAAAGAGATACGGGATTCTTGACAAGGTGATTGAGGGGGATTGATCAAAGTGAGAGGACTTTGAGTAGAAACTGAAGATTGGCTAGGAGGTGAAATCAAAGTCCAGGACCGAGGTTCCTGGGTGAACATGTTGGCATCCATCCACAGCTCACTAGCTTCTACTTCCAGCTTCCCATACCACCCGGGAAAACCTTCGACGCTCCACATTTGTGTCCTCTTGAGCACACGAGGTTCCATCCCAATCACGATATTCACTTGCTCATTCTGCCTCGAGCTTAAGGGATCCTTGTTTGGTTGATAAGTAGGTAATGAATTTTGCACAATGCTGAGGTCCCGGTTGGGTTTCTTGAGGTTGGCAATGGCTAGCTTGACATCAAACCAATTGATTCTCCCCTCGTCATTCATACCATATACCCAGTCCCGAAATTGGAAGCAATTGAAAATATCATGTCTGGGAGCTCGATGATACGGACAATACCTGGAGGTATCGGCGTTGGGGTGAACCCAATCCCTTTGAGGGGGAAGCTGGATTGCCTGAGAAGACATGAGGGCAAAGAATATGTCACCCAAGGTTTCAGGCAATGGAGGATATGAAGCCCTTTTCGGCCCGGTGCGGTTGTAATTCTGAGGTGGAGGGACATTGGAGTATGGCTTTGGGTTGCCTTGACCCTGATTAGGACCGGCCTGATTGGGATGGGAAGCCTGACGGTGGTTGGGCCTAAAGGGTGGGACAACAACATTGACTTGTTCGTTCATTGTGAGACCTTCGGTGGTGGGGACGGCTGGAGCCTTCCGACCTTTTAGGCGAGGCTCAAAGAAAGGATGTAAGGTGGAGTCCTTCAACTGGGCTTGGACAATTCGAGCTCGATTGTAAAGTTGAGGGAAGGTGTGGAGCTTGCTAAGCATTAGGATAGCCCTGAGCTATGGAGTGGCGTTATTTACCAGCATGGTGGCAGCCTGAGATTCGGGGAGAGGGACTTCCATCCTGGAGGCCATAATTCTTTACCGTTTGGCAAAATGAATGAAGTCCTCATCAGGCTTTATCTTCTCCATGACCAAATCAAACAAAGTGGGAGCAATTGAGGACATGTGGCCAAAATGAGCGAGGAATCTCTCGGAGACTATATCAAAATTTAGAAGATCAACAGTTGGAAGCGAAGAGAGCCATTCTAGGACCTCGCCCTCAAGGGATTTTTGGAAAAGATGGACCAATAGCACCCGATCATATAGCCATTGGTGGGAGTCCATAAAGAAACCCAAAATATGATGGTGTGGGTCGGTGGTACCATCGTACCTCCTATACTTGGGAGCCTTGAAACCTGGTGGGAAGTAAGCATTAGGAAGTTTGCAATATGGTGCCAAGGAATGAAGGCGTGAAGCCGGCATGCTCTCGGCCATCACCTGCCGAATGTAACTTTGGATTTCTTGCTTGAATGTGGGATCCACCCTCTTCGATGGAGTGATCCAGATAGGAGGAACCGGGTGTTGGGAAACCCCTTGAGGAGCCATGGAATGGCTAGATTGATGTGGAATCTCCCGGGCTGGTCGTCTAGAAGACCTTTGAAAAGGAGTTTGGGCTTAAGGAGGTGTGAAATGAGAGGACACGTGCGGAGTGGCGGGGGCCTTACCCCGCGAGACCATAGTGACCAGCTCCTCGGGAGCATAACGGGATAGCACGTTGATCAACTCTTGATCCTCATGCGGTGACAAGGTAGGAGCCTGAGGGCTAGTATGATCATGCTCACTATGATAGGATGTCGAATCGGCATGGATGACATCATTTTGTGCAACTGAGAACATGCCTATAAAGGAGGTTGGGTGGTTGTCCTCTATTTCAAATAGAGGATTACCCCTAATCTTGGACTCATATTGAGGAGCAAACTCCTCTTCAAAGGCCGGATTGTTGAAAACCCTCTCCATTTCCGCCGAGATTACCTGGTGTGAAAGGAGAAAGGAGATGTAGATGTTAAGCAGACAAGTTATGCAAAGCAACGCCCAACAGTTCCTTTTTTTTGTTTTTGTTTTTGTATTTTTCCTCTTTTTCTTGGATTTTTCGTTTCTCTCAAGGGAAGAGGAGAATAACTACCGGGGGAAGGTATTCTCCGGGCATCTAATAAGAAGCGCACTCAAGCCCAAGGGTGAACTACACTAGTCTGCAAATGGTACAACCAGCCTGGCGACCATGTGGGAACCCACGGTTCGCAAGGACTCACGGAGGTTCCGATTGAAATAAGTCGATTGCAGCTGAGTGGGAATCCTCAGGGGAAGGGCCCAATTCCAATGGGAGGGTGTTCCTACAAAGTGTGATGCCGGCTCTTCCTAAGCCCACCCACGTGTAGACCTATAGAGAGTACCCAGAACACACAAATACACACAATATAAACAAATTACAACGGAATGCGGAACGGAGAGCAGGGAACACACAGAAGGCGGCCAGGGAGGTGGCCGTCTGAATTCCTTGGCGGCCAAGTCGATGGGCGCTCAGGAGAAATGGACGGCCAGAGTGCAGGCCGTGCGAGATGGGGTAGGCGGCCAAAGGTTGGGCCATCTCCCACTGTGGGCGGCCACTCCGGTGGCCGTTTACAGATGGCCTGGGCGACCACTGAGTTGGACGCCCAGGAGACTAGAAGGCCAAAGGTTTGGCCGTTTTCTAAAAGCTATGGAAAACAGAGGCTAACTAAAAATGAGAAATAAAAACATGACAACCTTCATGTCTTGGATTTTGGCATTAGGACTCACAATAAGCAGTAGTCGGTCCCACCGTGATCGCCAGAAGGTTGTAGGCGCCAGAATTCAGGTGAGGTAGGTAGGTGTCGGGGTATTCTTTTTTTTACGTGTAGGTTGATGGTCTCCACGGGAGAATATGGATTGAAAGGTGGTAGAGTATTGGGCGAACCCTTCCTCCTACACTCCTCTCTCCCTCGTCGTGATTCACGTCCACTTCCTACAACACCAGGGGTTAGAATATGCCAAATAGTGTGATCGCCAGAGGTGTTTACCTGAACCTCGCAGGAACAAAGTGATCGCTTGGGGAGTGCCTCAAGTAGGGAGTCTGTTGGGTCTCGACTTCTCCATCCTCACCCGGCCAAGGGCGGAGAGCTCTACTACGTCCCAAAATGCCAAAATCCTGCAAACAATCACGAAGGCTCACAGAAACAGAGAAAAGAAAGCCATTAGTCTTATGCAGTGTAGTAACGATTCTAATGACCAATGAAAGAGAGAATATGGTGGCATGATTACCTGGGGGGTGGTGGGAAGGGGGGATGGTTGAGACTTTCGACCACATGCCTTCCCGTTTGTTTAAAGATAAACCTCTTAAATGGATTCTAGATAGTGCTAGTATGATATGAATGCAAACGGGAAGGGGATTGCAAAACAAAACATGAAATGACAAGATGGTGAAATCAAACCCGGAGGGTAGCCGAGGTCATGGCCAGCCAACGACACGGGCTAGGAAGGGAGGAGCAACCTCTGTGCTTCGGAGCCTGGCTTGTAAACCTCAGCTGCTCCTTGCTGGAGGATTCCTCCGCCACCTCTTCCAACATACAAAACAACACCCGAAGAAGAAAGGCTCTCGAGCTCTCGACTCTCCGGAACTCCACCCGTCTTCCACTGATCCAACCAACAACCCCCTCCTCTGTTGTGCCCACAGGAGTCTTGTAGTTCGAGGCTCCATCTAGAAGTCTCGAATGGGTCGCGGGATCGATCGTGGGTGACGAGGGACGAAGGTGCCGTGCATGGCGGGAGAACAACCCATGTTCTTTGACCAGCAGTTACCAGAAGGCGGCCAAAGCTCTGGCCTTCCTCTAGGGGATAGGCGGCCACTGGAGTGGACTTCTAGAAGCCTAGGCGGCCAAGGGAGTGGCCTTCTTGGTATAGGGGGCCGCCAATGGTTTGGCCTCCTAGGGGCAAAGGGAGGCCATCGGCCTTGCCTTCTAGGGGGATAGGCGGCCAGTGGTTTGGCCGCCCAACCCATGGGCCCTTGGCCTCTTGAGTGAGAGTGGCCCAATAAGGAGATGGTATTTGGGCTGGACTTTAAAAGCATAAGCGTCGATAAATTAGGTAAAACGACCGCGTCACTTATACGATGGGCTAAATGGGGATCCGCAGGATGTCTGAAATTAGTCATCTACAGGCCTCTCAAGAGGGAGTTGAAGGGCACCTATGATCATAAGGGCAGAGAACATGTCAGCGAGGGTCTCTGACAGTGGAGAATATTGGGCCTGTTTAGGAGTCGGGCATCTAGGTACATAGCCGTTAGGTGGAGGACTTGGTTGTATTGCGGCGGTGGAGGTGGTTGATTTTGTGGAGGATGGGTGAATTGGGCCTATTAGTTGGGTGGCGGAATGGTCGAGCGATTGTGGAATGGGTAGCTAATGGCCTGCACTTGTTCGTTAGTTTGGATTCCCTTGATGATAGGGCCTTGTGACTTTCTAAGGAATTTGGGCTTCTAGGCTTCAAACAAAGAGTGAATGGGCGAGTCCTTCAAATGCGTTTGAATGAAGCGGGCCGGCTATATAATTGCTGCATATTAGAAATATGAGTCAAGACCAACGTGTTCCTATAAGTAGGTGTGGCATTAGTTATGAGGAGTTTAATTTTCTCTCCCTCTGGAAGGAGACTCGGGACATGTTCAACCATTTGCCTCCACCTATCAGCGATGGTGGTGAAGTCCTCATCCGGCCTCGTCTTCTCAGCTACCAGATCCATGATAGAGTACTTCGGCCCGATCCTATCTCGAAATCTTAATATTAACTTATCCTTGACCACCATAAAATCCTTGGCCTACTCAAGGGGTAGAGAATAAAACCACTCTAAAGTTATCCCTTCTAAGGAATGACCGAAAAGATAGGCCATGAGATAGTTATGTTTTTTATACTAGGCGGATTCAAAGAAGAAGGCCCCAACGTGGTCATATGGGTTGCCAGATTCATTATACTTTCGATAATTAAGAAGTTCAACCTATGGGGGAAGCTAGATATTACGAAAGCTAGGAATTGGAACATCAACCACGAACTTCATGCCCAAATGATTACGTAGTTGATCAAGCTATTTTAGCACCTTGGCTAGTTGTCCTTGGGATATAGGCTGATCATGGTGGCTTGAATCACAATACGGGTTTACGGGATAAGAAGATGACCGGGGTTAGGGATAATGGGCCGAAGAGTAACCCATCTTTGGAGTGGTGTAGTGGGTCGTCTTGAATTGGGTATGGGTGAACCCACTTGTAAAAGCTTGTAGGGTTGAGGGTATAGGATTAAGAGAGGCAGTCCGAGGAGGAGGGACCATGGCCATATTTTTGGACAATTGAGCTTGGGTCGGATCTAAGAAATAGCCCTTTTCTGGAGTGGTGAATTGAATAGACTTGGGCTGAGCAGGGGTAAGATCAAGTGCACTTGGGGTTGTTCTTGGTTCAATAGTGGGGGTAGAGGGCGTAGGATTAGAAGAACCAGTTTGATAAGAATGCACGATAATCAAATTAGCAAATAAGGTTTGGAGTTCTTCAATGCTCATGTGGGTCATCATGCGTGCAATTTGACTATATTGTTCTTCAAAGGTGGGATGGGAGGGTTGGGTTTGCCCTCCTTCCTCAACCTGAGGGGGAGTAGATCCTCCTTTGTATTGGAGAGTAGCTACCTTAGCTTGGGCGAAGTCCTCGAAGAGCCCACGAGGAAGAGATTCCTCATAAGAGTAGGAAGTGGGATGAGTGGACTCATTAGGTTGGAAAATGGGATTATTGTGGGACCACATGATGGGATATTCTTTGGGAGAGTAACCTAAACCCTTAAAACAACCCCACTGAGCTTGAAAACACCCTAGACGAACACACAATTCACACAAGGACACAAAACGTAGGATCCTAATCAAACAAGGAAATGCAAACAAAGGTCTCACCCAAAACAAACAAGTTGAGATGATGCAATAAATTTTAGGAGTTCAATTTGACATTTTAATATTTTTATTAATTAAGGCTCCCTCAAGTAATAAAATTCCTAAAGGGAAAGGAACTCGAACTTCGGGTTGACCTAAGTTTGACTCTCACTCACGCATACAACAAGGACACTAAGGGGGCATTAGGTACAACTAGCTATGCGTCCGTGTGAAAATCCACGGCTCGTAAGACTTACGGAGGTCCCTCGATGAGTCTCCTTTTCAGCCATAAGGAATATGCGACTTAGAGGAATACACCGCACCGAGGGGGGAATATGAATAACTAAGTATGAAAGTATGTATGACCCTATGTGCACCGGGATGCATGCAAATTCTAACCTAGATCTAAAAATTAATTAAATAAATAGTGACACATGATGATATCTGAGAAAAAAACTAAGACAGAGACAACATAGAGCATGAAAAGTCATCCAAAATCAAAAAACATGAAAAAAATCCATAGTTTGGTGGACTTTCCTGAACACGGTGCTCTCAAAGGCCGCCTTCTGGACGCAATTGGTGTAGAGGCCATGTTCAACTAGGGACTTAAAACAAAAGGGAAATAAAAAGAAAAATGTGAGAAACATATCTAAAAAAATGCACAAACACACAATCAGGAGAAGGCAGGTAGAAAGCAACGTAAGGGGCACTAGATGTCCCACGGTGATCACCAGAAGGGTATAGATACCAAAAATGAACTATAAGAATGATGATGAATAAATAAAAAAGAAGAAATAGATGTAAGGAAACGAGAATGTGACCATGAGCGCCACCAAAGTATCATAACGAAATTCACAGTAAAATATTACTAGAAATAACGTTACTTACCTTGAAAAAAAGAAGGCTCAGGTGGAACGCCACTGGCTGAGAACATGATCGTTAAGATGGGTGCGTTCCAATTAGAATGTGGTCTTTGGGACTAGCATGACCTGAACGCGGCTTATGTGTGTGGCGTGTTCTAACAATAGAGTAGGAAGCTGTGATTATCTTCTTCCTCTCTCTTCAGTCGGCCAAAGAGCGAGGGCCTCACGTCCAACCTTCTGCATGTGCCAGCAAAAACGATGTGAACAGAGACAAAACCCAATTAGATGCTTGATTAGTATAGAATCAATCCCTTAATGAAAATAAGCATGCAAAAGGAAGGGACTTTACCTGGGGGAGGGTTTTAACCCCTATTTGGGTAAACATAATAGGTGGGTGTGTCTATTTGTGATGCAAAAGCGAAGTGTAAAACGTGATGTGATGTGCTAAGATGCTTATGAGGAAGGTATGAAGAAAACTAAGGAACAAAAGTGTTGGCCCAGACTAGATGGCGGACAAGAAGGGGGATTGAATTGTCCCCTTGACCTAGATGGCGGATTTTAAAAACTCTCTTAACTGAACACAATGGAATTAAAACAAACTACTAGATTGGCCTAACCACACATGAGATTTAACAGGTTCTCTCGATCTTTCCGATCTCACTCGTAATAACAATGCAACCGATAGATAAAATTATGCTTAACACGGATAACAGAAGTAGCAGTGTGTAGTGGTGTAGTGAGTACAAATCTATTAAATTAACCTGTGAAGGGAGATAGAAGAAAAGGACAAGCACACAGGCATTCACACGAGACACAAGGATTTTTAGGTGGTTCGGGACCACGACGGGCTCCCTACGTCCACCCCTCACCCAACCGGGTGAGGCTTCACTACACGCTACTTTCGTAGCAACACGGGGACGAATCCCAACCACACACACACACGCTGCTTCTGCAGCAACATCCACACACGGGGAAAATCCCCAACACGCTGCCACCACAGCACACACCCACACACAGAATCGGGGAACACGCCCCGGACACTAAATCCACACGGAGACGCAGCTCCGACAACACATAATCATCCACAGGGAAACTTTCCCCACAATAAAGCCCAACATACGGAGACGCAGCTCCGCCCACACACTATGATATTACGAGTTTGATAAAATAAAAGGATATACAATGAACACCCAAAATATTTATCTATGCTCAGCTAAAAGGATGGAAACCCTTGTAAATTGAAAATAGATGACTCAAGTAGATGCAAACAAGATGAAACAATGAACCCCCATGAGTAAAGAGAGGTTTAAGAAGATCTTCTCTAAGCCCCAAGTCGGAGGGTAGTCGGATGTCGACACTAAGAACGTCTATGTGTTCCTCTTTACGTTCCGCTTCTTTCTTCCTTCAATCACGATCGCAAACTCCTCCTGGATGTAGATGATATCCGCGTTCTTCTCCAGCTCCTCTCCTTTCCCTCTTTCTTTTCCTACAAGACAAAGAGAAATGTTAGCACGTAAGAGTTCCACTCTTCTTTCTTCCAAATTCGCATGTTATATATATCATAAGGATAAGTTGTGCAAAAGATCACAATACCCTTGCAAAACCCTAGCAAAACCACCCTAATATGTTCATTAATAACCCAAGGGTATTAGGGTAAAATATTAGCCCATTTCGATGTGTTTTCATAGGGTTTCGGTGGGCCACGGAAATCTCGCGCGGACCTGCGAAATAGGGGGGTCGACCCACTTTCATAGGGGGGTCGACCCACTTGGCAGACAGAACCTGTTTTCTACAAACATGTTACATGGGTCGACCCACTTTCAGAGGGGGGTCGAGCCACTTGCATACAGAACCTATTTTAGGGCGTTTTTAGCCCAGGGGACGACCCATTGAGTGGGGGGGGGTCGACCCATTGACCTTGAAACCTCATGAAATGATATTTTAAAGTATTCCCAATGATCTAAAAGTGCAACCCAATAAAACAAATCATGAATTAAAATATTTGGATCATGCATTCACATATGGAACTAGTTTTGAGTCCAAGACCCAAAAGACATGTAATATGATTATGAAAGCATTAGCAAGAGTAACATAGATGTTTTGCACATATTTTCAACTCAAGAGCCTCCTCAAGAACATACATAAAGCACTTGGATAAAAATACCAAATCCAATTAGATATTGCATGAAAGAATAGGAATCACAATGAGCATGATGCAATATGAGCTATAATTATCAAATAACAATTTAGAAGCCAATGAACCCCTAAGCCATGAAGTATGAATTGAGCCTAATCTCCCCACATGGAAATCTATCATAAGAAGATTCTTACCTTGATTTTCAACATATGTGGGCAGATCAAAACCTGCACTATCAAGTAACCCAGTTTCATGAGTGATGATCCAATATAGCTCAAAAACACATTTTCAACCTAATAAAAAGCATGATATCCCATTAGAAATGACATGCATTTGATGGTATTGAAAACACTGTTCAAACCTGTCATAATTTCCAAGATACAGTCCATACCAACTTGAACTTACACACAACTATCTCTTCAATGCATTTCAACCTTAATGAAATCCAATGCATACTTCTAGCATGCATGAATGCCTACTCACTGATTTGAAGAAGCATGAACCTACACATTTGAACTGCAAAAATATGTTGTCTCACATTTAGGAATTTGAAGAAACCAGACAATACAATTATAGATGCAGTTCAGTTTGTCAGTTCATTAAGAACACCAATATAATGTTTCCATGAAGACACCAATACAAACATCAACATCAAGGATGTGTGCATGAAGGATCATTGTGTTTGAACCACCTGCAAAACATGATATCATAGTGTTAGCTTGTTTTATCATCAGGATGCCATAAAACATAAACAATCAAGATTTCCACTTTGAAGTAAACACAAAACACACGATATATTGGAATCATCAAAACCATTGTCAAAGACAACGAGGGGACGCACAGAATCCAACAATCTCCCCCTTTTTGATGATGACAATATATTGTGACAATTTAAAGTTCTCTCCCCCTTTGTCATTAGCAAAAAAAATGGGGGACTTAGGGAATAGATATGAGGATTCAAAAAGTAGAGCACGAACCCAGCAATACACCTACCATGAGAGGAAGGTGTGTAAACTAAGAAGCAATCAAAAGATTGGAATTTGATGTGCAATCAGGAGATGTGTGAAATAATTGTAAAGGCTCAATTTTTTTAAAGTTTTGTTATATGTATAACTAAATATGCACAAGTGGTATAAGAAAACTATATGCAAAATCTAAAAACTGAGTTATGCACAGAGTGTATTGTGCTAGAAAAGCACATTATTCTCCCCCACTTGTCAAGAGCAAAAACCAACTGACAATGGGTTATTGAACCTGTTATATACAAGTATAGCCTATAGATGCATGTAAATGAAATGAAGCATGTTATGAACAGACAGATCAAACATTCAGGCACTCAAGCATGCATAGTTAAGATATAGACTCATGCAAGTCCCTTCGGGACGGGTGTAAGGATTATGCAATCGATTATAGAACATGATGTGCATGTACAATACTAAGAAGGTCGTGCTTACATAAATAAGTACTGCATAAACCATGATAAGCGACAGATTCATAAGGAACATTCAACCAATCAAACCCAATGTGAAAAAGTGAAGATTGAGCAATGAATTTCAAGGTAATATGGAAAATCAAATTTTCTAAAGAACACTACAAAGTACTTATCATCCATACACTTTCAACACAATGCTCGACTATTGGTAGCTATGTATGACCCCAAATTTTTTCTTTAAAGTACTATAAATGGTGTGACTAACCTTTTGACACGAGTCATGCCCTTTGTTTCAGGGGCAATTCCCGGTTACTCAGTTTCATCACTTTTTATGATGTGGATGAGATACTTTTCGACGCGAGTTGTATCCTTTGTCTCAGGGACACTTCCCGGCTACTCGGTGGCAAATCATACTTATTTTAGTGTGGATTAGTTTCTCCTTTCGACGTGAGTTTCCTCCTTTATTTCAGGGGAGATTCCCGGCTACTCTGATCCACGTTCCACTTATACGACTTTTTGGTGGGGTAAACAGCTTTTTCCTCACGAGATATGTGATTTTCATGTATAGAATCAATAGTCCTCTAAAGTGTAGAGTAGAAAATAGTAATCCTTATTAAATTGAATCATTGTCTCACAAAGGTGCATTTGTGTGGGTGGTTGTTTTGAATGTAGGATATGAATTAGTTTCATCATAGTAATGTCTCCCCCTAAATGTATGCACGGTTATAAAAAATCTCTCCCTTAATATATGCCATGTAACAACATGTCTAAATCAATGCAATTAATCTTGCAAGGTAATGAGTCATAGAAGGAGTCAAAAAGATGGGTATAAAGTATATACATGCATTCAACCAGGGATCTTTCAATGACTTCAAGCAGATTGATTATCGGCACTTGGCGGAGAACGTAGGTCCGAAGACCACCTCACGCGTAGTGAAAGCTTCCGGCTGAACATAATCTAACCTTCCACTAACACCATTTTAAATACCAAATTATCATGGCATTCAAGCACAGAAGTATACAATGATATGTAAGTATATGCATGTAACTTGAAGAAATGATTGAAAAATTATTCCTATTCACAAATATGCAAAGATGAATTGTTATTTGCATGACGTAAGTAAAAGAGTGAAGGACACTATGCACAGGTAAAAGCATTCAAACCTAAATTGTTATTTGCAAAATGTGTAGAAAAGAGTGTTCAACTCATCTAGGCATGAAGCTCACAAGATCTCATGATTTCAGAAGTTGAGAAAATCAATGATGCAGAAATGCATCTTTTTAATTTCAAGATTTTTCTACAAACTCACATTTCACTTTTTCAGAGTTTTTAAAAAAGACCTAAACAAGATTAATTTAAAACCAATGATTTGACTTCTATTCAGAAATATGGAAATTAGCAAGCATGAACTGTCATTCTGAAGGTGAAGTTACAGTTAGAAGCACGATGTATTTCACAAAATTCAACCTCTTACCTGAGTTGAATAATTCAAAAAATAGCCAATGTACAAAATTCATTATCAAAAGAGCTCATTATTTCTCTTGCCTTGAAGGGTTTTTATTTGTCATCTAGTTCTTCCTCCTCAAGGCACCCCTGCAAGACAAATTCTCATTTTGGAGTTTTGGGTACCCAAGCTATCTTGGGTCCCGAGAGGTTAGTGTTAACATGAACAGATGAGTTCTTTTTGTTTCTCCTCTCATACCATTCATCATCGGCCCTCATCATGGAACAATTATCCATTGAGTGTCCATTCAGGCCACAATAAAAACAATGATAAGTTTTTCTTTTCATGGTCCAATTTTCATCATTTTTCATTAAAGAACAGCTATACATAATATGTCCAAGTTCACCACAATAATGACACGAAGAGTTTCTTTTCATGGACCACTCATCATCATTTTTCTTAGTGAAGCAATTTTCAAAGACATGTCCATGCAATCCACAATAATAGCAATGAGCATTGAAGGTTTTCTTCATTGGTTTATCAAGATTGTTAGGCTTATCAACAATTTTCAATTGTGACTTCAATGCATCATTATCATCAAATTCCATCAAGGAACAATCATACATGTCATGTCCATATTGTCCACAATAATAGCATGAAACATTCCTCCTTCTAATTGGTGCATGATTATGTTTAACAACAGGGGATTTTGCATGCACAGAAGAGCAATCAACAACATTTTTCTGTGTTTCATTTTCTTTTACAGATTTGGACATGAGTTCATTCAAACTTTTTATTTGACTTTCTAAAGACCAGATTTGTAATTCGGAACTAGCCAACTCTTCCTCACACGATGCAATTTTCTCATTCAACAACAAATTGATGCTTTTGTAACTTTCAACTTCTTTTTCAAGAATATGTGAATTGTCACAGTCATCAACAATCACACTTTTTCCTTCTTCAACCTTTTCAAGATTTTCAATCTACTTTCGAGTAAGGAAATTTGAATCAACAAAGCACTGTTTTCATTTTGGAGTTTTTCAAATGAATTTTTGCTCATAGAAGTGTGTTCAAATTCTTTCACTTGAAAACTCACTTTTTCATCAACTATTTTATTCACTGCTCCATTGGATTCAAATTTGTCATTCAAATTCCTAAAGCTTTCAATTTCTTTTCTTAATTCCTTCAATTTTTCAGACTCATCAGTAGATATGCATTTCTCTTTTTCAAGCAAAAGTAATTTTTTAGACATGGCAGAATTCATCATTTTCAGATTCTCATTATCTTTCTCAATTTTTTGAAGTTCTGAAATTTTAACCAATAAAGATTTATTTTCAATTTTTAAACTTGAAATGGTTTCTTTATGGTTGTCAACCTCATAGACAAGTGACTCAACTAACTTTTCAAACTCTATGCATTTTTCACATGAAGAATTATCAATGTGACAGCTTTCAATTTTCTTTTTCACATTCTTATTTTCAGATTTCAATCTCTTGTACTTACTCGATAATTCATCATATGCTTCCACTAATTCTTCAAATGAGATTTCATCAAGTTCAGAGTCAGAGCTTACCTCCTTGGACTCTAAGCTTGAATGATCATCCTTGCTATTAGCCATCATGCAAGCATCCTCTAGCCCTCCTTCATGAACCTTGATCAGTTGATCCATGATTTCTTTGGTCGAGCTGCAATCAAGAACAAACGGAAATTTGTTAGAGTCAATTGCAGCTTTAAGAGCATTCAAAACAAAAAGATTATCAGAATTCATTTTCCTATGTTCATCAGTCCACCTTAGTTCATTTTTGGGTAAGGCATGTGGACCATGAGAGATTAATTTCATGACTTTCGGATCAAAGCCAGTAATCTAAACATAAAATTTTCCTAACCATGAAGCATAGTCAAAACCATTGAAAACAGGAATAAAATCTGAGCTAGCCATCATGAAAACGATCTTTACCCCTAGACCATGAGGTCCGCTAATAAATCAGAGACTGGGCTCTGATACCAATTGTTGGCCCAGACTAGATGGCGGACAAGAAGGGGGGTTGAATTGTCCCCTTGACCTAGATGGCGGATTTTAAAAACTCTCTTAACTGAACATAATGGAATTAAAACAAACTACTAGATTGGCCTAACCACACATGAGATTTAACAGGTTCTCTCGATCTTTCCGATCTCACTCGTAATAACAATGCAACCGATAGATAAAATTATGCTTAACACGGATAACAGAAGTAGCAGTGTGTAGTGGTGTAGTGAGTACAAATCTATTAAATTAACCTGTGAAGGGAGATAGAAGAAAAGGACAAGCACACAGGCATTCACACGAGACACAAGGATTTTTAGGTGGTTCGGGACCACGACGGGCTCCCTACGTCCACCCCTCACCCAACCGGGTGAGTCTTCACTACACGCTACTTTCGTAGCAACACGGGGACAAATCCCAACCACACACACACACACGCTGCTTCTGCAGCAACATCCATACACAGGAAAAATCCCCAACACGCTGACCGCAGCACACACCCACACACAGAATCGGGGAACACGCCCCGGACACTAAATCCACACGGAGACGCAGCTCCGACAACACATAATCATCCACAGGGAAACTTTCCCCACAATAAAGCCCAACATACGGAGACGCAGCTCCGCCCACACACTATGATATTCCGAGTTTGATAAAATAAAAGGATATACAATGAACACCCAAAATATTTATCTATGCTCAGCTAAAAGGATGGAAACCCTTGTAAATCGAAAATAGATGACTCAAGTAGATGCAAACAAGATGAAACAATGAACCCCCATGAGTAAAGAGAGGTTTAAGAAGATCTTCTCTAAGCCCCAAGTCGGAGGGTAGCCTGATGTCGACACTAAGAACGTCTATGCGTTCCTCTTTACGTTCCGCTTCTTTCTTCCTTCAATCACGATCGCAAACTCCTCCTGGATGTAGATGATATCCGCGTTCTTCTCCAGCTCCTCTCCTTTCCCTCTTTCTTTTCCTACAAGACAAAGAGAAATGTTAGCACGTAAGAGTTCCACTCTTCTTTCTTCCAAATTCGCATGTTATATATATCATAAGGATAAGTTGTGCAAAAGACCACAATACCCTTGCAAAACCCTAGCAAAACCACCCTAATATGTTCATTAATAACCCAAGGGTATTAGGGTAAAATATTAGCCCATTTGGATGTGTTTTCATAGGGTTTCGGTGGGCCACGGAAATCTTGCGCGGACCTGCGAAACAGGGGGGGTCGACCCACTTTCAGAGGGGGGTCGACCCACTTGGCAGACAGAACCTATTTTCTACAAACAGGTTACATGGGTCGACCCACTTTCAGAGGGGGGTCGACCCACTTGCATACAGAACCTATTTTAGGTTGTTTTTAGCCCAGGGGACGACCCATTGAGTGGGGGGGGTCGACCCATTGACCTTGAAACCTCATGAAATGATATTTTAAAGCATTCCCAATGATCTAAAAGTGCAACCCAATAAAACCAATCATGAATTAAAATATTTGGATCATGCATTCACATATGGAACTAGTTTTGAGTCCCAGACCCAAAAGACATGTAATATGATTATGAAAGCATTAGCAAGAGTAACATAGATGTTTTGCACATATTTTCAACTCAAGAGCCTCCTCAAGAACATACATAAAGCACTTGGATAAAAATACCAAATCCAATTAGATCTTGCATGAAAGAATAGGAATCATAATGAGCATGATGCAATATGAGCTATAATTATCAAATAACAATTTAGAAGCCAATGAACCCCTAAGCCATGAAGTGTGAATTGAGCCTAATCTCCCCACATGGAAATCTATCATAAGAAGATTCTTACCTTGATTTTCAACATATGTGGGCAGATCAAAACCTGCACTATCAAGTAACCCAGTTTCATGAGTGATAATCCAATACAGCTCAAAAACACATTTTCAACCTAGTAAAAAGCATGATATCACAATAGAAATGACATGCATTTGATGGTATTGAAAACACTATTCAAACCTGTCATAATTTCCAAGATACAGTCCATACCAACTTGAACTTACACACAACTATCTCTTCAATGCATTTCAACCTTAATGAAATCCAATGCATACTTCTAGCATGCATGAATGCCTACTCACTGATTTGAAGAAGCATGAACCTACACATTTGAACCGCAAAAATATGTTGTCTCACATTTAGGAATTTGAAGAAACCAGACAATACAATTATAGATGCAGTTCAGTTTGTCAGTTCATTAAGAACACCAATATAATGTTTCCATGAAGACACCAATACAAACATCAACATCAAGGATGTGTGCATAAAGGATCATTGTATTTGAACCACCTGCAAAACAGGATATCATAGTGTTAGCTTATTTTATCATCAGGATGCCATAAAACATAAACAATCAAGATTTCCACTTTGAAGTAAACACAAAACACACGATATATTGGAATCATCAAAACCATTGTCAAAGACAACGAGGGGACGCACAGAACCCAACAAAAAGGAACAAGAGAGAGTGAGTAGAAGATGTGTCCCTAGTTAAAGTTCTTGACATGAAATCGCAGCAGCATTTCATCTAGCTCCAGAATTTGTCCTCCCCTAACCCTCGGCTCAAGTTGTCTATTTATAGAAGAGAAAAAATCCTAGTTCGGATCTAAAGGATAAAGTCAGAAAAAGGAGTCCAAACGAGATAGTTCCAACCAAAATAGGCTGGGGAAGGATTCTAGGACAAGTGTGAGTTTATGTGGATCGAAAACACAAAGAGAATTGATAAATCATGGACTCTAGGGTTGTAGGGGCAATCATGATCGAAAGAGACGTGTTCTAGTCAGGCTGCATGCCAACCTGAGAACGTGGTCTATCGTACGACCGTGATTCAGTTTAAACGCGGTCGCACATTAGACCGTGATGAGAATAAGTAAGCCAAAATGGGAAATTTTGTGATTTTCTAATTTGTAGGGCTTGATGGACCAAAAAATAAATTGAGTGGCCTCACAAAGGATCGAGGAATGACTCATAAGCGATGGCCAATTTGGGACATTATTAAATTTGAATAAGAGAGAAAGACTGTAGGTCAAAAACATGTGTCTACAGTTATCTACTATCCAGGAAAAGGAATATTTTAGATAATATTCCTTCCCTTATCCCGTTAACTTATGTATTTCTAATTTTACCCTCCCATTTTCTCTATCGCTCTCCCTCTTCCCCCTGGGGAGACATGGTGGCTGGCGGGGATGGGGGTTGGAAGCTCCTTTAACGCACTGCCACCCTCCCCTCCTTTAGCCACCAGTCTTCCCCTTCGGCCGCCAGTCTCTCTGCATCTCTCTCTCTTTCTCCCCTCCATTGCCCTCCTCTGGACCACCTCCCACCACCTCTCTTCTGTCACCAACCTCCACCCTCTCTCCCTCCTCCCGCCAAGCCCCTCCCTCTGCCAGATCTACAGGGCCTATGCGTAGCTCATTGCCCTTGGCTTCTCCTGCAGCCAGGCCGCCTTCTTGATGGGCTGCTACACTTACTGTGAATGCAGCTGCGTGGGTTACGCGAAGAAGTTGTTCAACGAATTGCCCGAACGGCGAGATGTTGTAACCTAAAACACCATCATTGCAGGGTATTCGAGGGATGGGCAAGTGGAGGTCTATGAGGAGCTTTATAGAACAATGCCAGAAAGAGATGTGATCTCTTTGAGCACCATGATCATGGGCTTCATCCAAGGTGGGCTCTTGGAGAAGGGCCTGGGATTGTTTAGGGGATGGTGGAGAGAGGGTTGGCGGCGAATGAAGCTACCTTGGTGAGGGTCCTCTCGGCCTCTGCTCACATGGGCTTCTGGAACCTAACCATTTCATCCACTCCGCCATCAAGGTGTTGAAGTTTCTGATGACCATCACGGTTACCACAATGCTGGTGGAGATGCACGCCAAATGCGGGTGCATCGAGTTATTGAAGCAGGTGTTTGACAAAATGCCTCAGAGGGATGTTTTCTCTCGCAAAGGGATGCTCTATGGGCTTCCCACCCACGACCATGCACAGGAAGCTCTTCAACTCTCTCTCTCTCTCGCTCTCCCTCTCTGCGTCTTTATGTGTCAGGTGGGGGGATTGCCAGTGCCGAGAGGGAGGAGTCCCCCCCAATGCCCTCTCTGTCTCTCTCTCTACATATCTGCTCTCTCTCTCTCTGCGTCTCTCTGTGCGGGGTGGAGGGATTGCCGGTGTCGGGAGGAAAGGGTTCCCCCTCTGATGCCCTCTCTCTCTACTCTCTCGCTTTGCTTCTCTTTCTCTCTATCTACACACCTCTCTCTCTCTGTGTGTGTGCGTGTGTCTCTCTTTGCATCTGCTCTCTCTCCCCCACGCAGTGCCTCTCTGTGTGTGGTGGTGGGGGGATTGCCAACGTCAAGAGGGAGGGGTCACTACAAGAAAACTGGCCTATAGCCACAAATTTTACCTACGCTTAATATGTAGATAGATGCATATCAATAAATGTTTATTTCTTGTGAATTGTTTATCTGGGGCTATTATTTATATTCATCATTTTCTCCTACCCGGAATGACAGAGATCAATGGGCATTGAAGCCCCCTCCCCAACTCTCCCTCCCCAGGCCACCACCACTGTGATTTCTATGTAAATAAAAAAAGAAAGGCCACATTACATGTTATTTCTTTCTGGTAACTTGAAGGATGTTGAGTCCTCTTGTTTCCATGAACAAAGAGGCATAGGACTTGTTTTTGTTCCCCTCTACATGGGACTTGGGAAAAGTGTTAACACTGCACTGTGCTTCCCTAAATTCACTAAGTAAAGCTACCAGAAAAAACTATTAAGTAGGCTTGCTTCTATTAAGTATCATTCAAGTTGGCAAAATGTTTGCTTATCTTCAATTGCTTTCCTTTTATTTCACTAGTCAGAGGCACATAAAACTTCATCTTATAGGCATAATGTAATTGATCTAGAAAATATAGTGATGTAAAGATGTATTCTATTTTTGCATAGATTGTGCCTATAAAGCAGCTTGATCACAATGGCTTGCAAGGGAATAGAGAATTCCTTGTTGAAGTGCTGATGTTGAGTCTACTTCATCATCCTAATCTTGTGAATCTGAGGCCTACTAATGCTCTGGTATCTATCTAACTAAAGATGAGGTAAATACATAGGCAATTCTTCACTTTAGGTTTTCCTTCTATTGTTATCCTTAATAGCTATCTATTAAAATATTACATTTATTATGTGGGGCACCTGATGCCTGAACTTGATTGTATTAGGACATTGTATATTTTAGGTATATTTCTTTGTTCTAAGTTGCTTGAAATGACAGTTAACAAAGAAGTTTCTTTTTTGCATTTTCATTTGATTGACTATTATTCATGCGTGCCGTTTTATGAAGAGCTAGTGGGGGGCAATGATTCTGCCACAATGAGCAACGTGATTCCTAGTAAACCATTAAATAAAATAACTAAGTTCCATGATTTTGATTCTTCTAATATCTCATCTCTTATTTTCTATTTTAAATATACTACACTTTTGGGATTTTATGTTTGACCAGTAGCTCTTTTACCCGCGTTGCATCATCATTGGACAAAGTATATATGGATTCCTTGTGAAGTAGAAATTTGTTTATTTCTTCATGTCTCTTTTTGGGGTGGGTGGGTGATTCTGGGTCTGTCTCATATTGGTTCAGACACTTGATGGCTATGTAGCCTTTATGCTTATGAATACCAATTATGATCATATTGATAGAAAAACAAATGTGTTACATCCATCATGCTTTTGTCCTCAACAATATGCATGTTTTTATCTTTCCTATAACCATGATTATTGTAATGTTGTAAAGTTAGCAGAGTTTATATAGTTTCATCGATTGGAATCATGATACGTGCTTGGCCTAAAATCTCCTGATGGAAGGGGGTTCTTTCATTAGTTTGTGGAATTTTTAATTTGAAGATCATGTGTTTGTCAATGTCATGTATATCCTTGGGTGTTAATACTGGACGAAAAATGTTGTTAATTTGAAGATCATGTATTTGTAACACACATCTATTTAAATCTTGGATGAAAAGTTAATTATGTTGTTGTCTAGCTATGAAAAATAAATATCTGATTATTACTTTGTTGTTGTGTCCTCCACCGGATATATAACTTGCTAATCTTGTTTTCAACTCCTTGAGCATGCAGGGAGATGGACTTGCTTTCCATGCCAAGTAATTGTGGGTGGTTGGGGCTAGTTTAGTGGCCTTTGTTCCTTCTTTGTAGTAAGGTCAGCCTTCTTGCTCTTTTACATGCCTACATTTACAACATCAGTTCTATAGCTTATGCTTACTACTTTTGACCTTGTCAGATATTTTTGGCAATAGACTTGGCTTTTGACTGCAAGGACGCACAGGTTGACCTATGGAACCAAGATTCTAAGGATGAATATGTGGCATTTGCTGTTAAGGACTGTTATTATAGTGCTGAAAAGATAATACACTCTGTAGTTGATGGTGAGGGAAGACTATGGTACAGATCTGGGAAAATTTTGCAAGATTTCTTTTTTCTTTCATGCAATGCAGTTTCATTTTGTCATCGAAACTTTTTTGATAGTAGAAAATTTATGCTGTGGAGGCTACAATGTTGCAGCGTTGAGAGGCTCTTTTGTAAACTTAATAATAGCATTGCTAAGATAAGGCAGAAATTTCTAGTGATGTTGAGGGGATGTTTCCCCATCCTATAAAGGGAAGAATCATGTTGTTCTCCTTGAACATGGTGGGCTGAGGCCAGCTGGAGAGTGAGAGGAGCTTTTGCCTGTCCCTCAAAGAAGGAACAAAGAAGTCTGACCTTACTGCAAAGAACGAACAAAGGCTTGCACAATGATATGTATGTGCATGTATGTATCAGTGGCCTTCTTGCTCTTTTACATTAGAGTGAGGGGAACTATCTGTTTATGTGTATGTATGTAGTACGTATCTATGCATGTGTTACTTGTTCTATTGGCAAATAGTTACTAATTGGAAAGTAAATTTGTGTGTAGGTGAGAAATGAATCTCTTGAAGTTGTTAGTGGTGTTTCGAAGGCCGTGTATGATCTATGTTGATATTGATGTGTTGAATGTGACTTTATATTGATGTGTTGATTGTGAGTTTTTATGTTAATAGTGATGTGTTCAATGTGAGATTTATGCAAGAAACATTATATGAATGTATATAGCTGTAATATGATTGCACAATGAGTATGTAAAAAAAACAAAAGAATAATATACCTACATTTTTTTAAAAATGAGACTAGTTCTTTTTCCTACATTTTAAAGACAATGACGCTAATATTTTTTCATACGTTTCTTTTAGTACGTGATAAAAAATAATACCTACGTTTTTAGAATCGTAGGTATAGCCAATTTAATAATATGTGTATATATATTTTAAAGCTACGTTTTTGCTGGTCTATTCCTACGCTTTTAAAGCGTAGGTATAGGTGGATATCTACCTACACTTTTTGCCAGACTATTCCTATGCTTTGAAAGCGTAGGGATATATTGAACTATACCTATGTTTCATAGAAACATAGGTATAACCTATAGTCACGCGAGCAAGCGCCACGCTTTGAAAGCATGGCAAACAAACGTGGCTAAAGACTTTACTTACATTTTTTGGACCTATACCTATGTTTTTAAAATGTAGGTAAAGGCCAATTTTCTTGTAATGAGGTTCCCCCTCCGACACCCTCTCTCTTTGTTCTCTCTCTCTCTCTATGCATCTCTCTCCCTCTCTACTCTCTCGCTTTGCGTCTCTCTCTATCTACATCTCTCTCTACGTCTTTCTCTGCATCTGCTCTCTCTCTCTCTCTCTCTCCCCCTCTCCACGTCTCTGTGTGTAAGGTGTGGGGATTGCCGGCGCGGGGAGGGAGGGGTTCCCCCACCGATACCCTCTCTCTCTAATCTGTCTACTCTCTCTCTCCCACTCTCTCTCTCCACGCTTCTCTTTGTGTGGGGTGGGTGGATTGTCAGTGCCCTTGCCATCACACGCACGTCGGGTCTCCACCCTCGTCGTCGGAGCCCTCGCCGCCACACGCACGACGTCGGGGCATCTGCCATAACGTCACCCATCCAACTCTCAGAGAGTGGGCGAGAGGGTAACCAACGATCCTGATGGGAATCAACGCCAGGCATCTAACATTTTGCATTTTTTTACCTTTGAGTCATTTGGACTAATTTGTAAGGTAATTATAAACCAATGGGTCAGTCATTAGGAATTAATGGGTCTCTTTCCTTAAAAGAGTCCATTAGGGGTTTATTTTCATATTGGGCCTTAAACCCACTGGAAGCCCAATTAGGCCAACTTTCTACCTTGGTCACCCAAAGCCCATTAGCCCATTTGAACCCTTCCTAGGCCCATAAAGAGGGCGCCCCCTTCTCTCCTACAATTGTTGACCATTCTTGGTCCACTTTCCACATTCCACCACTTAAGCCCTATATGTTGACATTCCAAGCCCACAAGAGGCATTTTTTTTCAATGGAGGAACACACCCACGTAGCAGCCTTCTCCATTCCACAACATGTGGCCAATTGATGCCTGCATGCCATCTTTGACCATGGCAAGGGAGAGGAGGGCGCACCCCCCCATTCTCCCCCCTTTTTGTGTGTATTTTTGTATTACTTTGACAACATGGGAGAGAAATTAGAATTCTCATCCCCTAATTGCCCCTCCCTAACCCTAGATCTGAGATTAGTTTAGGTCTTTTAGCTAGTGTTATATAATCCTTGTATTTCTATATTTTGAAGATTTAATGAAAAGAAAAAGTGAAAATTCTCCAAGGAGCCTTGGGCGCCCCTCTCTCTTCCTCCCCTTGCAGTAGAGATTGCAGCAAAATCTATGGTGTGATGCCATAAAACTTGGTGGATTCCAAGTTCTATCTCCTCCCCTGGGTGTGAAGATCAGCCGCCGTCGCCGCTGCCTCCGTTCGTGCCGCCGTCAAGCTGCCACAACCCCATCTTTGGTCTGCTGTCCAAACCTGTGACCTGCAGAACAGAAGCTCAAAGATTAGGTTGATTCTCCCAATCCGGTTATCTAATGGTCATCAAATTTTGATAGATCATCCCCCTTGTTGTTATCTACTCCCAATTTAAATTTCGTGTCAATCCGCCACCGTTTGCTATTTTTCCCAGTCATTTAGTTCCACCCCTGACAGTCTGCCAATCAGCAGATCTGCAGGATAGTACCCTGTTATTTTATTTTTCCCACCCCTCAAACCACGTCATAAAAATACAAAAAAAAAAATTGTATCATCCTCACATCCCCCTATATCCCCCATAAAATCCCCAAGATCCAAATCCACCATTTCCATGTCAGTCAAAGGCCATTCTCAGGTAGACCCCAATCTGTCCTGACTATCTATAATCTGACCCAGTAGCAACAACTGTGCCACAGAGTTTTTCATTTCCAATCCATTTTTTGGATGGTTATGAAATTAATATATGTTGTAGCCCTTCGAGTCCTCTTTCCAACGGTGCCAATTTTGCTCCGATCCGCCTCTTGATCTGGGCGCAAAAATTATTTTCGTGGAAGCGCGCAAATCTGTTCCGTGAACAGGCCAGCAGAGCAGTCCGCCGGTTAATTCTGGCAAAAATACACCGGCTCAGATTCAGCCGCCGCCGACTTCAGGGATCAAAGAGGAGCATTCCACCGATGTCCCAGCCAACCACCTCGACCAGAAGTCGACCGGAAGCCGCCGTCCCAGCTGTCGAGTTCGCTTGCTGTCTAGCAGGTCTGAACTAAGTTTGAACAGTGCCGAATCGCACCAGCAGCCCACCTCCGGCCCGAAAACCCTTCCGACTTGCTACCCGTCAACCCGAGATCGGTACTCTCGGGTCGCCATTGTAGCCCTTTACCTCCCTGCGTGGAGTGGGCAGTGAAAATCATTTATGTTATTAATTACATTTACTGTACCGGGAGTTATGGGTCTTGGCCGGGATAGTCTTCCCCACTCCCGGAGCGTGGAGGTATCGTTTCCGCTCCCCTCTTTGTCATTTGCTTGTTTCGTATATATTCATATACCGCTACTTGAGTGATAGGATAATTAGCTAGTTTAATTTTATCACCACTGCGAGAGTGAGTGAATGCGTGACCCGTCCCGCGTCTCGATCCAAGCACGTGAGAGAGGTGATACCCTTGACTCATTACCGGTTTCTCAACCGCGCACATCCGCACGCTTCCCTTGCTTAGGGACGTCCGCGAGCTAGAGTCTCAGGTTCGCATCCAAATTGGTCTCGAGTCCGCATACCGTCCCGCATCAGATCCCATGATCGAACAGCCCATTACTCCACCAATTACGACTCCACTAAGTCAGGAAACTAAAACCCTATATATAAGACCCTAGACAGACAGCCAGAGGTATGCAATGAAGCCTACAAACAATCCCCCTCTCCAGAACTCTCATCTCCAACGCTCCGAGCATTCTCCTCATGCTCCGAGCACTCCTCTCCATGATCCCCATCTCATTTGATCACCTTCACCCGAGCGCCTTACTGACTTAAGCAGCGGAGTGTTGTCTCTTAGGATCTCAGCAAGGGCTCCTTCTAACGTGTTGTTCATTTGTTGCAAGTTTCCTCGGGACGAATGATCTCTCGCCCACGAAAAAAATCATAAAAGTGTGGTACAAGGGTCGAGATACCATATTTCAGCCTTTACAATATCTATAAATTATGAATATCATATCCTTTAACACAAAATGATAAAAGATGATATTACTATAGCATCAAAATTGACATGTAATATTGTAAATATCACATTGTAAAAGAGTGTATCAAAATATATAATATTTTATACATTAAAATAGCGTGCATCATTTGATCATCTTTTCTTTTGTATAATGAAATAAATAAGTTAACTTTATATTTCAATCCCAACCAATTAATAATCATACTCTTTTTTACTCCATTTTGATATATTAAAAATTATATTATATACATTTGAATTCATTAGAATAACTTATTTGCTGAACAATTGAGAGTATTTTTGGTATTATCTTAAGAAAAATATGTCTTGTGTCCTTTATGGATATGTAGTTCAAGAAGAGTGTAATTTTTAGATATTTTAAAGTTAGAATTGAGGAGGGGAATGTTCGCCAGGCCAAAAAGGGCCCAGAGTCGCCAGGCCTAGTACGGCCCAGCTTCGCGAGGCTGATTGTCGGCCCGATATACCCCGAAGTGGGTAAGCTAAGGAAGGCTGATCCTTGGCCCGCCTGCCATGGCCCAATTAGGGCCCAAGAAAGCTATGACAGCGCGTCGAGGTATCTCAGCGTGCAGTACGAGCACCGTAACGCTCGCCCAATGGGAAAGACGCCGACGCCTTTATAGAGCCCCCTCCGGGGACAGTTGGGACACACCCTCGGCAGCAAGATTCTCACCACAAGGCCCCCCCTTCCGGAAGGGACAGGCGTATAATGGGCAACTCTCCCCACGATCAAGGAAGTGTTACTCCACGACCTATGCTATTGCCCCGTTGAGGAACGGGCGGCAACTGCCAAGACAACCCCTATAAATAAGTCCCTCATCGGACCTCGTAGTGATGTGAGTGAAAAGGGATGAACTACAGATCTAGAGGGGGGTGAATAGATCTACCCCAATCGTAGGATTCTACAGTAGTTAAAAATAGTGCGGAATTAAAATGTATTGTCAATAAAAACACCAACAGCAATCAGGATTATCAACAGAAGAATCAGATATGAAATAGTTGTTCAATCACTGTGAACATTAAAAGAAAATCAATCAACTCAGTATAGTACTAGGCGGAGGGTTGATTAGAAAATCTCCTCACGCAAAGGTCAGTTTTCCAGATAGGCGTAATCTATCCTTCTGACTGAGCCTTTTTATATACCACTGAACGATTGATCACAATGCAAGCAATAGATGAAAGAATTTCAAGACAATTCTCAGTAACAATAAAGAGCTGTCACAATTCAAATTCAGGAATCAGTCAGACATCCAGGTTTGGTACTCGGTAGAGGTTAGATCATAGAGGCACATATAACAGATGAATGTATTAGCCAGATTAAACGTGTGCTAGTAATAAGCAATTCTATGTATTCATCTAATCGCAAAGCAGAAGAGATATGCAAACACACAGAAGATAATTCAATTTTTAGGTGGTTCAATCTTGAGATTGAGATCTACATCCACCCCTTACACAACTAAGTAAGGATTCCGTTGTCACACATCTTGAATCTGCTGATCCACGGCTTTGGGGATAAAATCCCTACAATCCGCTGAGCCTCACAGCTTGCTTTCCCGCTGAGCAATACAGCTTGTTGTCCGAGGATCACACCTCGCCTGCTGAGCCCCACAGCTTGCTCTACTGATACACAACTTACAAGGAGTTAAAATGAAAGACTAAGAAACAAAAGAAATGATGATAGAATTGAGAAAAATGTAGCTCCACTTGAGCGATCTGACTCTAGATTTGATCCAGAAGTCAGGACAGAACAGAACCTCTCAGTCTTACTTCTCTCTCAGATCTTCTCACGACACTCTACTTTTCTTCTTCCTCTCAGCAGTGAGCTCTTCCTCTCTTCAGACTCTTCTCCCTCTCTCGCTCTTTTCTCCTCTTCTTCTAATATACTCTTATCTCTTTTTTCTTCTCTTCTTCTCTGTGTATTTTTGAATTCGAGCGCTGAGCTTCCTTTTATAGAGCACGACTCCAGTGGTTCCGCGAGTTTTTGATTTGGGAACGTGGAGAACATGTTCCTGCGTATTTCGAGAGTCCACGTGTCAGAGGCAGAAAATAAGATGATCCACGTGACATACTTTTAGAACTTCTTCCCACCTTGGATCACGTGCCATCAATCAGCTTCACTTAAGTTCCATGTGAGATTGATGCGGTCACCCTTAATGTAACCCAAGTGTTTGAACATAGATCTGGGTTGACAAGATAAGAGATAAAGAGGTATTAGTCATTAATCAAATGATAAGTATATGCACGAGTTCAATCTAAATCATTTCAACAGATTTAGTCATGTCAAAAGAATATACTTATTTCTGCAGAAACATTGATGCATAAATGAGATGCATCAGCCTTTTTAACTAACCCATGCAACATGTGTGAATAAAAGCATCGACCTTTAATATAACACAGGTAGACCTTGATGAAGGTGCATCGACCTATTTTTATAGTGAATGCACACGGTGCATCAACCTTGATAGTGATGACTTCTAATGCACTGACTTAATGTTGCAGAGGCTAGCAGACTAGCATCAACCTTTCCAACACATACATCGACCTTAGGCTGCAGTCGCTAGGTCACAAACATCGACCTTTCTCCAACCGCTTGGTTGCTAGGATCAACCTGTATACAAGGTGCACCAACCTTATAGCACAAGGTGCATGAGGTGCATCGACCTAATGGTGTGTACTATGTTCAATGTGCATCGACCTGATTGTGCATTCAATGTATAAGGTGCATCGACCTTCTGAACGAAAATGCCTATGTGCATCGACCTTCTAGACTCAGCAATATATGTGCATCGACCTTCTTGGTCTGTAACCCATACATGCATCGACCTTCTAGACCCAATGCCATATATGCATTGACCTGGTAGTTTAATGAAGTGAAAGATGCATCGGCCTTATAATAGAATACTTATGCATATGCACTGACCTTCCAGGCTCAGATTTAACATGTGCACTGACCTGTCTATCTCATTGTATAAATGTGCATCGACCTTCCTATCTCAATGTATGAATGTGCATCGACCTGTATACTTCATCCATGAGCATGCATCGACCTTAACCGACATCAAAAACACAAACTGTTGCTAGCATCAAAACACCGCATCAAATCTAGAGGAGACATAACTCATAGGGAGGGCACACGCACACAGAGAAAGGGAAAGAGAGAGACCTTACGCATCCACTCACCTACTGGCACAGAGTTGCATCAAGAGAGACGAGTCCAAGCCCTTGCTCTCCTCAACTAGAGTGCTCGCCACATAGAGAGGCAGAGTCGGGAGGTTCTAATGTTTCTTTCCTTCTACTCCTCCAGCCCTTCGCCCACCATGCTGAGCATCCACTAGGATCTTCGAGCACTCCTGGAGTCTCCATCTATACGCGCAGCCTTGCTTACTTTGCTCTCAAACTCACCTACCTCTCTCCCTCTCACTGTTCTCCCTAATACGTCACTGACTTAAGCATCAGAGGGTTGTCTCCTAGGGTCACGCCTAAGGCTCCTTCTGACGTCTCTTCTCTAGCATTTGCAAGCTTTCATGGGTTGCCGATTGCTCTTCTCTAACAAACAAATCTTAAAAGTGTGGTACGAGAATTAGGGACCATTTCACTATAAGAAATGGAGGTCATAGCGACAGAAATTTTTGACGGCAAATGTTCTGTCAGAATATCAGTCTGTATTTTCGACGGATATCTATTCATTGAAAATTCCATCGGAATTTCAAACGGCATTATAGTCTGTCGGAATATCCGTCGGAACTTCCGACCCCATTTCTGATGAATAGATTTCTATCGGAAAGTTTGGAGAGTAAAATATTATATACGTTTGAGTTTCCGATGGAATTAAATTCGGTCAGAATTTCCATCAGAAGTTTTCATCCGAAATCCATCGGAAATAATTTTGATTTTCCTCCCATCGGCCGCCGTCTCCCACCCTCACGCTCGACTCTCTCACGGTGCTCTCCCTCTCTCCGGCGGTCTCTCTCTCTCCGGAGGTGTCTCCCTTTCTCGCAATGGGATCCTACGTTCCCCCTCTCCGACGAGCGGCGGCAACAGCGGCGGCTCCCTCTGCAGGTATACACTCACCGTCTCCCTCTCCCTCTCTCACCGTCTCCCTCTCCCACTCTCCCTCTCTCATCATCTCCCTCTCCCACTCTCACCGTCTCCCTCTCCCTTTCTCGACGTCTGTTCTTTCTGTCTGTCTCCCTCTCTCGTTTGGACAGTCTCAATGTCTCCTCTCTCGCCGGAGCCCTCTCCCTCTCTCACCATCTCCCTCTCCCCTACTCTCACCATCTCCCTCTGTCATGGTCTCTCTCCCTCTCCCTCTCCCTCTCTCATGCATGGTCTCTCTCCCTCTCCCTCTCTCTCTCCCTGTCTCGGTCTCCCTCCCTCCCTTTCCCTCTCCCTCTCTCTATAACACATGGTCGCAGTCACAGAGGGGGAGGACCGATCCCCTATGTCTCCCTCTCCCTCACTCTGTCTCCCCTCTCTAGCTGTCTCTACAGTCACAGAGATGGAGGGGCCAAGCCCCTCTATCTCTGTCTCCCTCTCTCTCTCTCTAACCGCACTGTCTCTCTCCCTCTCCCTCTCCCTATCCCTCTCCCTCTCTCACTCTCCCTATCTCGATCTCCCTCCCTCCCTTTCCCTATCCCTCTCTCTCTCTCTCTCTCTAACACATGGACGCAGTCACAGAGGGGGAGGACCGATCCCATCTGTCTCCCTCTCCCTCACTCTGTCTCCCCTCTCTACCTATCTCTACAGTCATCGAGATGGAGGGGCCGAGCCCCTCTGTCTCCATCTCCATCTTCATCTCCATCTCCATCTTTCTCTCTAACACACGCACACCCTCTCTCTCTGTCTCTAACAGTGACAAAAATTTCATGTAGGGCTATTAGCATCGGGGACCGCAACAGACTTCATTCTATCTTTTCGATGAACTTCTGCAATAAATGGTCATTAAAATATATTTTTAAAAAATATATTATTTGATTTTAATTTATTTCATATGATTTAAATTTATTGTTTATTATTATTATTATGTGGGTGTGTGTTTAAATTTATCCTTTGAATTTACTGTTTATTATAATGTGGGAGTGTGTTCGGGAAAGGGAGGGGGGCCGAGCCGGTGGGGAGGGGAGGGGGGTAAAGTGTGGAGGGCGGGGACGGGGGGTTCAGGAGAGGGAGGGGGGCACATTGGGGAAGGGAGGGTGGGGGTCGATGGGGGACGGGAGGGTGGGGATGGGAGGGGGGGCACAGAGGGGAGGGGAGGGGAGGGTGGAGGGGTAGGTGGGGGACGGGAGGGAGGGTGGGGGATGGGAGGGGGGTTCGGGAGAGGGAGGGGGCATGGTGGGGAGGGGAGAGGAGGGTGGGGGGCAGGAGGAGAAGGGAGAGGACTAGGGGAGGGGAGGGGAAAGGGGGCACGGAGGGGAGGGGAACAGAATTGCCAACTCACATGCTTACTCACACCCACGGCTTGCTCAACTCACATCGGCCTATCTCACCCACGCGGGGAAACCTCTTACTCAGATACACCCAAAAATAGAACCCCAAGTCAGCACACCTCGGTGACCTCAATTTCAGATGCCGTCAGCTTGGGACGGTCCATTACTAAGCATATTTTAACCCCAAAATCATTAAGAAAATTGGGGAGGGGAGGTGAGGATGGGGGAGTCGGTGGGGGACAGGAGGGTGGGGAGGGGAGGGGGGCACAGAAGGGAGGAGAGGGGAGGGTGGGGGGGTAGGTGGGGGACAGATGGGGACGGTAGAGGAGGGGAGGGGGTTCGGGAGAGAGATGGGGGCATGGTGGGGAGGGGAGGGTGGGGGGGTCGGTGGGGGAGGGGAGAGGAGGGGAGGGGGTAGGGAGGGAACGGGAGAGGACTAGTGGAGGGGAGGGTGGGGAGGGGAGGCGGAAGGGGGCATAGAGGGGAGGGGACGGGAGGGGGGTCAATGGGGGATGGGAGAGGAGGGGAGGGGGACACATTGGGTGATTGTGGAGGGGGGGGAGGGGAGGGGAGGGTCGATGGAGTACGAGAGAGGAGGGGGCCCACGGCCACCGGCTAGAAACCCTCTCACAGGAAAAACACAAAAAGCCCTCACCCTAGGTGGACTCCTCAACGCGCTAGGGCCTCAACAAGGGGCAAACCTCACAGGCACTGCCAACATGGGAACAGAATTGCCAACTTGGGAGAGCTGACGGAATCCAAATCGGGTACCCGATTTGAGCTCGACGCTCAAATTACTCAATTCAGAACTAAGTTAGTTTTCAAATCTAACTTTGTTTAAAACAATTCAGATAAGAAATTGGGCTGGGGGTCTAAAATCTAAAATATCAGTCTGATTGGCATACTGATCGTTCCAACACGACCTGGGAGGTAAAAGTGACTTCTGAGAACTGACGGAATCCAAATCGGATACCTGGTTTAAGCTCGACGCTCAGAAGTGCATTATCTAAATGTACTTAGTTTAAAATTAAAGAAGTTGGTTTCGGTGTTCCAAAATCTAAAATACTATTCTGATCGGTGTGCCGATCATTCCAACACGACCTGGAAGGTAAAAGCGACTTGAGAGAGCTGACAGAATCTAAATCGGATATCCGATTTCGACCCGATGCAAAAAAAATATATTCTCTAAATGTACTTAGTTTAAAATACTAATGACTAAGGGTTGGGCGGTCAAAAATCTAAAATACCGGTCTGATCGATGTGTCGATCATTCCAACATGACCTGAGAGGTAAAAGTGACTTGTGAGAATTGACGGAATCCAAACCGGATACTCGGTTTGAGCCCGGCCCTCAGAAGTGTATTCTCTAAATGCACTTAGTTTAAAATTAAAGAAGTTGGGTTCGGGGGTCCAAAATCTAAAATACTGGTATGATCGGTGTGCCGATCGTTCCAACACGACCTGAGAGGTAAAAGTGACTTGTGAGAGCTAACAGAATCTAAATCGATACTCGGTTTGGGCCCGACGCTCAAAAGAGTATTCTCTAAATGCATTTATTTTAAAATACAGATAACTAGGGGTTGTGGGGTTCAAAATCTAAAATATCGGTCGGATCGGCGTGCCGATCATTCCAACACGACCTGGGAGGTAAAAATGACTTGTGAGAACTGATGGAATCCAAATCGGATACCGGTTTGAGCCCGGCACTCAGAAGTGCATTCTCTAAATGTACTTAATTTAAAATTAAATAAGTTGGGTTCGGGGGTCCAAAATCTAAAATACTGGTCTGATCGGCGTGCCGATCGTTCCAACACGATTTGGGAGGTAAAAATGACTTGTGAGAGCTGACGGAATCCAAATCTGATACTCGGTTTGGGCTCGGTATTAAAATTATCGATTTGATATTATATCTGATTCGATTTTATACAATCAAATAAAATATTTAATTTATCTTTTCAATAAATTTTTTATTTATTAATGCATGCTTAATGTTATTATTTTTTCAATGTAGGATCCTTCAATGAGTGGCGACGGAGGGGACGAGCCGGACGGGGAGGATGAGGACATGGAGGATGCGAAGGATATTTCTTGATTATTTTTATTGTTATAAAATTGATAATTGATGCTCTGTTTCATTTTTTGTATATCTTGTGTTTTATTTGTGATGGATAGATTTTATTTTTTTTATTTAAACAGGTTTTTATATAAATTTTGTGTATTTTTAAAAAATAATGAATATATTTTCTGACGGAACTTCCGACGGCCGTTAATCGTCAGTCGGAATAATTCCGACGAAATCATTGACGGAAAGTATATTCCGTCGAAAAATATTCAAAGTTTTATTTAATAATAATAATAAAAGAAGTATTCTGACGGATTTCCCAACGGTATTACCGACATAATAATATCCGTCTGAATAATTTCTGACCGAATTCTCGACGGGTTGCGTTTTCCGTCAGAAATATTAGGTTCCCTAATCCGACAAGAATTATCGACGGAAGTTTCGTCGACTACTTTTTCGACAGACTTTCGATGGAAAATTCGTCGGTCGGAAACTTCCGACAAGGAATACTCGACGGACGTATTCCGTCAGAAGTCCGTCGAAAAATTCGTCGGAATCCAACGAATTGCTGACAAAATATTTCCGTTGAACACTCCGTATTTTCTTATGGTGGAATTTTCCTACCTCTACAAGAATGTTCTTGTCAGATATTTTAAATTTTTTTACCCTTTATAGTAATTCTCCCTTTTTTTCCTCGCCAGATTTACGTACTCCCTCACCTCTAGTGTTCATTAGCTATGAACTTTGTAAATTTACCTCGTCGTACAAGGATAGGATCAAGAGAACGAATTGCTCAAACATAGTAATGGTTAGATTTCTGTTAAAAAAGTAGTAACACGTGTAAGAAAGTTTTGGGAGATGATGATCTCTTAAATCATAAATTGTGCATGCAACGGAAATGAGATCCAACTTTATCAAGTAAAAGGAAACTATTATATGTCTATATATAAACTTGATGACTAAGGTTGTGTTTGTAAACACAAATTAAAAGAGAGCCTGCCAAGAGGGTCTCCAAAAAATATTGGTAGAAGTACTAAAATTTCATTGCAATTAGGCTTTGCACAAGATAAAAAAAAATTAGTTATTATTATTTATATTTATTTATGTTCTCTTTTCTATCTATTATGTAATACTTTGAATTTGTAATTCAGATCGAATAAGAGAGATTGAATGGTGGTGCGCGGAGTCCTCAACTTGGGGTGAGATGTCTCGAGAGAACTCTCTGATATTTAAATCAGTGATAAATAAAAGAGAAAAGAATTAATAGAATAGAAGGATCAATTCTTACGAATCTTGCGACGTCGATATACTGTATCTTTTATAGGCTTCGATGCTCAGGGATGTGTGATACCGAGAGTTTCGCTGTGGTCATGATCGTGAGTAAAATAGGAGATAAATCTTGTGCAGAGTCGATTAAAGTTATAAGAATTTAGAGAGTCCAAAACGGTTACAAAGATGAATGAAATCCGAAACGAGATCTGGTGTGGCAACAAAAGATAGGTTTTGTAGGATTTAATCCTGCATTGATCTTGCACTCAGTTGTCCAGTCAAGTTTAGACTTAAATTGAAAAGGCAGTAGGTAGCTCTCACGTTACCATCCTCACGTGAAACTCTCTTACAATCGATCTAAACTCTTTTCTAACACAATAAGCTAGGTAAAACTCATTTTTCTAAAGCCTCTGATTCGTGATCAAATTCCAATGACAAAATGTCACTAGTTTGTGTGTGTGGGGGGGGAGTGGGACTCGTATATGGGCACCAAAAGCAGGGAGATGCATAGCAAAGTCGTACGGGAGTTATAAATCCTAATGTCTTCTTCACTTGATGTGGTTGTTCACGTCAAGGTATGGAATTCCTTAACATGTTCATCCAATGGCAAGTGGGGAGAGTACCGACGCAAAAGAGCAAAGATCCACCGCACCATAAACGTGAAACAAGATGACTCACCAAAGGTTCGTTTGGTTTGGAGATAAAGACGGAAATATTTCTACCTTAACTTAGTTATTTATTTGGTAATGTTAAAATCGACTAGATTAAAGAGATTAAGGAGAATAAAATTATTTCTAAAAATAAAATTAAGACCGGAGACAGATGGAATGACTTATTTCCACCTTCTTATCATCTCAAATTTTCTACCTCTATTATTAGTGATAATTAATTTTATTGATATTAATTAATATTATTAGTGTTAATTAGTCATGTTAATTAATTTCATTAGTATTAATTAATAAATATATTCTTTAATTATCATTAAATAATTAATTATAATGGTGCTACTTAACCTTATTAGTGTTAATTAACTGTATTAATTAATCTTATTAGTGCTAACTAATCATGCTAATTAATCTTATTAGTGTTAATTAATAAGTATATTATTTAATTATTATTAAATAATTAATTATTATATTGCTACTTAAACTTATTGTGCTAATTAATATTATTAGTGATAATTAATTAGCAATTAATCTTATTAATATTAATCAATAGCATTAATTAATTTTAGTGCTTGTAGAGACAAGAAAGTGGTCCCCTCTTTGTCTCGTACCACACCTTTGAGATTTATTTCTTAGAGAATAACAGCCGACCACATGAAGAAACTGCACCCACTAGAAGATCGCATCACAAGGAGCCTCGTGAGTGATCCCAGGGGATAACCCTCCAATGCTTAGGTCAGAGACGTGTAGGAATAGAGGAAAGAGAGTTGGAGGAAGAGGAGAACCAGAGGGAGTGAACCAGGTCAACCCAAGTGGAGAGAGTACTCAGAGATGTTCGGAAAGGTTGAAGTATGCTCAGAGAGGCAGGGGAGAGGAGCCCTAAGGGAAACCTCTCTCGACCTACTTCCTGAGTGGAAATTCCTTCCGCTACTGTGTCGTGAAGCCTCTCTCCTTCTCCTGGTGGAAGGTTTTGTTGGCACTAGGATGTCTCTCTTCTGTCCCTATGTGTGATACTCGAGGCAAGTGTCTCTGAGTAAGTATGTCTGTGGGAGTATGTGTCTATGTCCCTTAGGATCTAGCTGGACACCTATTTATATGGGCTGCCATGGCGTCGACCGTTCCTCGAATGGAAAATGGCGTAGATCGTGGAGTAACATCTCCTTGATCATGGCGGTTGCTTGTTGCGTGCTCGCCCGTTCTTGAAAGGGAGGCTTAATGGCGGGGATATCGACGGTGTGAGTCTGACTCGGTCCTCGTAGGGAAAAAAACCTTGTGATGGGTGATGGCAGGGACAACGTTCGTCCGTTAGCGAGTTTTGCGACGTCTGGATCCCACGTGTGTAGTAATTCTGCCTGTGCACTGGCGAAATTTGCTCGGGCCTCAGCTGGGCCGCATCGAATAGGCGAGAGACTGGTGGGGTGGTCCGTCACGGGCTCGACTGAACTGGGCCGTAACGAACCTGACATTACTGGGTTGCACTGGGCCTGGAAAACATTTCCCTCCTCAATGCTAATTAATAAATATATTATTTAATTATCATTAAATACTTAATTATTATAGTATCATTTAATCTTATTATGATCATTAATGTTATCCGTGCTAATCAATTATGTTAATTAATCATATAAATTAATCTTATTTATATTAATTAATAAATATATTATATAATTATCATTAAATAATTAATTATAACCATCTAGTTGTTACTAATGAAGAATTAATTATGTTAAAATTTACAATATTCATATTAATCATGATCATTAAGAATAAATATATTAAATAAAATTAATACTAATATTATTACTTATAATCATTAAGAAGAAATATTAACACTAATCATAATTAATAAGAATACAATGCTTATTGCCGTTTGTATCTATATTTTTAATTAAATGAGTAATAAAAATATCATCATGTTTATCCTTCGCACGTCAAATGTATATAAAGATAAAGATACAAATAAGTTAATTCAAAATAACTTACACTTATTCTTCTCAAAAATTATCTCGAAACCTAACGTGACCATAAGTCCTAACGTAAAGGAATGTGACTCTATGGCTGAACATACTGGACCACGGGAGAGAGGATGTGGTTCTCATGAGACAAGGAACATAGATGAAAACGACGGCACCACGATACCAAAAATGAGTCACCAAGGAACGTTATCTCCTCCTCCCAAATATTCCTAAAAAAATAATCCATTGAAATTGCCGTAGACCAAAAGATTGAGGTTTTTCCATTTTTGAGCCAAACCGCGGCTCTATTCCCTTCTCTCTTCACATGCGACACAATGATACACTACATATATAAATATCGGTCTATAATCATTTCCCGTTATCAAATCTATAAACTTTAACTAACTTCTTTTAAAAAATCTATTTATTTTAGCTGAGTTAACGTGAGATATCATATTATTACAATCTGTTAAGGTGACTACGGGATTAAAAAGATAAAATAAGTTACAAAGGTAGCTATGAGACTAAAAAGATAAAGTAAATTAGAAAGATAGTTATAAAGAGGATCAGATTGTTGTTCTATATCATTAACAATATGGTCTACTTTATCCTGAAGAAGAGAAATGGTAGAAGTTACTGCGCGAGAAAAGAGAGAGATGGTGTTTCTCTATATATATATATATTGAGAAGAGAAAATTTCGTGAGATTTATTATCATCCATTATCACCCTATTCATAGTCTAGAAACATTGTCAACCAAGGTCCACTCAAGACTTGTCGGCCCATGAACACGTACTCCGCGTACGTGCATGCTCCAAACGCCGTCGCGACCAGAAATCAAGCAGCCATTATCATCATAATCACAGAGATTATCCCAACAGACGTCGAGTCTCCACTCACGTTGCCGGAACCCTCGTTGTCACACGGAAGTCGTCGAGACATCCGTCATAACTGACGATCTTATAATCGGATAGCCTATTATTCCACCAATCACGACTCCGCTAAGTTAAAAAACATACGCGCTTGAGGAGGGTGGAATCGGCTCAGCCCATATAAGGCATGTTTCCGCCATGCCCAATCAAGACCATGATCTACAACGCACCCAAGGGCCCCAGACAGCCGCGGCCCGCAATAAACGGCCCACAACGATTGAGCCTCGGATTCGCCAGCGTAGGAAGGGCCGTGACCCAGGCGCGATGACCGCCGGAAGACTCTCCGACGACCAATCATTGTTCCCCACGACGCTAGTCTCGATCCCACTAAGGGTGAGCACGCCCTACGGGCGCCGTAAGACTCGCCATGGAACTGGCCGACTCCAGGATACCAGCCCCTCAACGGGAAACTCTCCCCACGATCGCGGGGAACATTACTCCACGACTGGCGTCCTTCCCTGCTAAGGGATGAGCTCCCCCCTCCAAGACAACCCCCTATAAATGGGACTTCGACGGACAGACAACGACACGGTGAATTCCACCAAGAAACACACAGAGAGATCAAGGAGAAACAGGCTAGAGAGAACTATGCATCCGGCTACTACTAGAGAGGTCCTGACTGTCCACCTGTAGAGAGAGGATTCCTTCTTAGCACTCTCACCGCCCAGTGAGCACTCGTTGAGTGGTCACTGGCAACGGCGAGCACTCCGTTGGAAGGACAACAGCTCTCCCAGGCCCACATAGACGACCTCATTCCCTCTCTTTCTCGCCTACTCTCCTTCATTCTCTATTTGACTTAATGCTTACTTAAGCATCGGAGAGTTGTCCCTTGGGGTAACGCCCAAGGCTCCTTCTGACGCTCTTACTTCTGGTAATTGCAGACTTCCATGAGTGTCAGGCGGTCTTCCCCGACAAATAAATAGAAAAGTGTGGTACGAGGGCTAGGAACCATTTTTCCACCTCTACACTTTTTGGCTCCGTATGTGGGAACTTCTATAAAAAAGTCAATGGCACCTCGTGGGAGCCATCCCAATGCCAGCAACCGGGGCCGGGGTTCCCACCAAGGTCCTAGCTCTCGCCGAGGATCTCAGGAAGCCTCCTCCTCTACCTGTCTATGCCAATGGGTCACTGCCGACGATCTCGCCGAGATGCACCAGCAGATCCAAGTCATGGTAGGCCTGTGTCAGGATCTCCTGAATAGGCCCACGGGACACCAATGCATCCCGACGAAACCGGCTTAAAACGGGAGGAGCTCCGACCATCGTAGATTCCTGCCGAGTGCGGGAAGTTTCCCACGCCTCAGCTGCGCAGACTCGACGACCGCACATCTCTCATGCACCAAGGATACGTAGCCCGCTGCACTCCGACTCGGAGATGGCCCAGCAGCTCCAGCATCTCGATGAGACCGAGGACAAAGTCCGTTATTTGGAAGACGTCATGCTCGCCGCCAAGACTCGCGGCCTCATTGACAATGATCAGGACTTCCATGCTCCCTAGGGAGATCATGGAAGCCCCCATCCCGCCGAAGTTTCAGTTGACGTCCTTCACCCACTACGACGGCACCACCGACCCGGCTGACCACATACACAGTTTCAAGTTCAACCTGGTATTCCACCATGCCTTGGACATTGTGAAATATCTGGCATTCGTTACAACTCTTCGGGAGAACGCCTGGACGTGGTTCAAGTCCCTGCCGACTGAGACTATTTCCTCCTTCCAGTAGCTGAAGAAGCTGTTCAAGGAGAATTTCATTGGCTACTGCAAGGAAGCCAAATCTACGGTGAGCCTGCTCGCCATTAGGCAAGGGCGAGATGAGACCCTCCGGAACTACATGTGCTGGTTCCGAGCAGAGGCCCTCCGTATACCTCACCTCGACGTGAGCATCACTGCCATCGCCCAGGGGACTCGGGATTCTATCCTCCGGCGATCGCTCGGGGTCGAAGCCCTGGCAACCTTGACGGACCTCCTTGCCTTAGCACAGAAGCATGCAAGGTGCGAGGAGAACACCGCGGCCCTAGGCCACATGGTCGGAACGGACAGGTCCGACTGGAAGAGATCCGCTGACTCACCTCGGGAGGGGAAGAGCAAGCGAGAGCAACAGGACCTAGAACGCCGCGACCGCTCGGAGAATAAAGAAAGGGGCAACTACTGCCACTACACACCCCTCACGGCTCCACCCGACTAGATCCTTATGGAGATCCGTGAGGTGCCTTATCTCAAGTGGCCCCCGAAGATGAAGTCCGACCCAAGGCCCAGAAGCAAAAAGAGGTACTGCCGCTTCCACCATGACCACGTCCACGACACTGTTGATTTCATTCAGCTCAAGGATGCCATCGAGGACCTCATCCGACGAGGACTCCTCGATAAATTCATCGCCAAGGCCGAGGAGAAGCGACAGCACAAGCGGTCCCCTCCACCACTTGGCAACTGACCCAACGGAAAGGAGATCATGATGATCTCCGGAGGGCCGACTTCGGGAGGCGACAGCTCCAGCAGACGAAGATGGTACGTGTCGACTATCAATGTCATGGAGTAGGGCGACAGTAGCTGATGGGAAGCTGTCGCCCGAGAGCACCTCAAAGACCCTATCGTCTTTTCAGACGATGACCTAGATGGTGTAACCACTCCCCATTCCGATGCTTTGGTGGTCTCGGCCACCATCAATCAATGTACCATACGGCACATTTTAGTTGATAATGGAAGCGGCCCCGATGTTATTTCGTACGACTGTCTCGTACTCATGGGTATAGATTTGTCACGAATCACCCCACTCCACACCCTTGTACGGATTTTCTGGCACCACCGTCATCCCAGAAGGACGTATATCGCTGCCAGTCACATCCGGGACCGCCCCTAGGGACGTGACGTTCTTAGCAAACTTCACGGTAGTCCGCAGAATGACCGGGTACAACGTCATCATTGGACGAGGTATCCTCGGCACTCTTCGCGGCGTCGCTTCCACCTATCACCAAAAATTGAAGTTTCCCACTCCTCGTGGAGTGGGGGAAGTTCGAGGAGTTCAAAGGGAGTCAAGAAGGTGTTACCTCATCTCTATACGCGAGAGGTAATTTGAGGAAACCCCACCCGAAAATAAGACAAGGACGGAAGGCCCAGGCCCGAGCACAAGCACCCCAGCAGAAGATCTGTACCTCATCCAGGTGGGGGAGGATCCGAGCAGAACGCTGAGGATCGGGGCCACCTTGTCCGAACAGGAAAAGGAAGCTTACACCAACTTCCTGGTGGCAAACCAAGACGCGTTTCCCTGGTTAGAGGACGAACTCCCCAGAATCCCACCAGAGATCATCACCCACCAACTAAAGTTGGACCCGAGCTGCCGCCCAGTTCAGAAAACCAGGAGGTGTTGCAACCCCAAGTGATAAGCCATTATCAGGGAGCAAGTAAGCGAAAAATTATGCTCGGGACTCTTGCGGCCAACCCAGTACCCCGACTGGGTAGCTAATGTAGTCATCGTCCCTAAAAGCAATGGGAAGTGGCGAATGTGGATAGATTACACCGACCTCAACAAAGTTACGCCAAAAGATGACTTCCCCACGTCACCAATAGATCAGCTAGTTGATGCCACGGTCGGGCACGAGATGCTGAGTTTTCTGGATGCATATTCTGGGTACCATCAAATCAACATGCACGGGCCCGACCAGGACAAGACGGTGTTCGTTACCGAACATGGCCTGTACTGCTACACCCGCATGCCATTCGATTTGAAGAACGCAGGGGCCACATACCAGTGCCCGGTCAACAATATGTTCGACGCACAGATCAACCGCAACATGGAGGTTTACATCGACGGCATGCTCGTCAAAAGCCTCCAGGCCGTCGAGCACTGTGAAGACCTGGCGGAGACCTACGCGACGCTCAGGAGGTGCAACATGAAGCTCAACCCGAGCAAATGCGCGTTCGGAGTAAAGTCAAGAAAATTCCTCGGGTTCTTCGTCACCCATAGAGGAATAGAGGTGCATCTCGACCAAATCCGAGCGGTGCTAGAGATGAGGCGGCCGGTGCGGGTGAGGGACGTCCAGTGCCTCACCGGCCGCATCGCCGCCCTGACTCGATTCCTGTCTCGGGCAACTGAGAGATGCCTTCCCTTCTTCTGACTCATCGAGAAAGCCAACAAAGCGACGGAGAGGAAATGGTAGATCGAATGGGATCAGGAATGCGAGCAGGCGTTTGAAGAGTAGAAGCAGTACCTAGAGTCCCCTCCCGTGCTCTTCAAACAACAGAAGGGAGAACAATTGCTCCTGTATCTATCGGTGACTCCGAGCACGATGAGCGTAGTGCTCGCACAGGAGGAGGGGAACATCATGAAGCCTGTCTACTATGTGAGCCAGGCATTACGGAGGTCAGAGTTTTGGTATTCGCGGACGGATAAGTTCTCACTAGCCCTAATCACGGCCGCCCGCAAGCTACGACCGTATTTCTTGGCTCACCCAATTGCAGTCCTCACCGATCAACCTCTGCGCTAAATTCTCCAGAATCCCGACACCCCGGGAAGGTTGATCAAGTGGGCTATTGAATTGGGCGCATTTGACATCAAGTTCCGTCCAAGGACTGCGATCAAGGCCTAGGCCCTCGCCGGTTTCGTTGTCGAGTGCATGATACCCGAAGAGGGCTCGCCTGCACAGTCCTTCAGACCAATATGGGAGCTCTACGTCGATGAATCACCTTGCGCCACCGACAGTGGGGTAGGACTGGTCCTACTATCACCAGAGGGGATAGAGTTACAATACGCCCTTCGCTTCAACTTCCCGACCACGAAAAATGTGGCCGGATACGAAGCGCTCCTTTCGGGGTTACGAATGGCAAAGCACTTGAGAGCGAACAGCGTACGGCCCTACAGTGACTCCATGCGCATTGCCAATCAGGTCAAGGGTGAGTTCGAAGCACAAGAGTTGGCAATGACCAAGTATCTCGATAAGGCCAAAGCCACTTCCGCAGAGTTCTCCCATTTCGAGATGGTGCACATTCCGAGGGAGGAGAATGTCCGAGCAGACGCTCTATCCCGCCTAGCGTCTTTAACGACAACCTCCGGCTCGAGATCCATCTTGATAGAAGAACTATCGGTGTCGAGCACGGAAGAACCAACGCCCCAGGTGAATGCCATCGACTATGAACCCTCATGGATGGATCCGCTCTTACACTTCCTCCTACGACAACAACTTCCAAGCGACTATGTCGAGGCCCACCGCACGTGAGCATACATGGCCCACTTCACAATGGTTGAGGGCCGCCTGTATAGGCGATCACTTTCAGCTCCGCTACTGAAGTGTTTGTTTCCTATGGAAGCCAAGCAAGCCGTACAGGAAGTACACGAAGGGCTTTGCGGGAGTCATGTAAGAGGGCGAGCACTCGCACGGACCCTCATCTGGCAAGGATATTGGTGGCCGACATTGCAGCAAGACTATCTCAACTACGTCCGAAAGTGTCCACAATGTCAAAAGTTCTCCAACCTGTACCACCAGCCAGCTACGTAACTGCATGCCCTGATGGAGCCTCGCCCATTTACTCGGTGGGGTGTAGGCATATTGGGTCCTTTCCTCGAGGCTCAAGGGAGGAAGAAATTTCTCATGGTCGCCATCGATTACTTCACCAAATGGGTCGAGACAGAACCCTTAGGGAAGATCACAAGTGAAGCAACGTGGAAATTCGTGCTGCAGAGCATTATCTATCGGTTTGGGATCCCTCGGGTCCTCACAATCGATAATGGTCGACAGTTTGCAAGCGTTGCCTTCCAAGAAAAGTGCTCAGACCTGGGGATTTGGAACCACTACACGTCAGTGGGACATCGCCAAGCAAATGGGTTAGTAGAGAACGCCAACATAACACTCCTTCATGGCATCAAGACCCGCCTGGAACAAGCTGGTGACTCATGGGTGGACTCCATCCTAAGCATTCTATGGGCACACCGGACCACCGCTAGAGCCGCCACAAGAGAAACTGCGTTCCACCTCATGTACGGAGCAGAGGCGGTCATACCGATTGAGATATGCAACCCATCCCTGCGAGTTGGACACTTTGACGAGGCGAGAAACAACCAGGCGATGCGAGAGAATCTGGACCTGTTGGAGGAGGACAGAGAATGCACCCAGCTAAGGCTCATAGCCTACAGCAGAAACTGGCCCAATACTACAATGCTCGCGTCAAAGAACGCCACTTCTTTCCCGGAGACCTGGTGCTATGACGAACAAGCGTGGTGGACCCTAGAGCAGCCATGGGAAAACTAGCACCAAATTGGGAAGGCTCGTACAGGGTAACAGAAGTGCTCGGCAAAGGAGAGTACAAGCTAGCGACGTTGGAGGGGCGAGAGGTACCCGGGATATGGAATTCTGTAAACCTCAGAATTTTTTATCAATAAATCATCGCCGGTCTAACAGAAGCGTCGCCAGTTGAGCTCAAATATGGTAGATCCCAAGCCTCCAAGAGGCGAGCACCTATGCTCCTTTAGAAATTATGGTGGCTTCCAAGCCTCCAAGGGGTGAGCAGCTATGCTCCCTTAGAAATCATGCTGGCTTCCGAGCTTCCAAAAGGCGAGCACTCATGCTCCCTTAGAAATCACGGTAGCTTCTGAGCTTCCAAGAGGCGAGCACTCATGCTCCCTCAGAAACCATGGTGACTTCTTAGCCTCCAAAGAGCACGCACTCACGCTCCTTCGAAAATAAGGTTCAAACCTGAGGGCGAGCAATAGTCTGTTCCCACTAAGGGAAGACATACACTCTCCCCCAAAGTTGATTACGAGCAGTGTGTAAGCCTTTAAAGGCGAGAAAGGCAAGCGTGAAAACCCTGGAATGGGACGGGCGTACACGACGGGGAGGGGTTCGAATGGTGAATCTATCTACTCTCCCAAGCTCGTCGCACACGAGACAGCTTATCAAAAATACATACGAGGCAGGCATGGATCAAAACCCCCCACTTTCATTCATAATGTAGGTCGCCGAACTCTAGTACGGCGTCCTCATGTGGCCAGCGTACACGCTTGTGAGTATAGGTGGGCTCGACCAAAGCCATGGCGGCATCGTAGTCGTCCCAATATCCGGCCATCTGACCTTCCGCGTAGTCGCTGCCCCAGTCAAACGGCTTGTCATCGGTGGGCGGAACAATGTCGACGGTAGCTTTGTCCTCCACCACCACTGCTACTAGAGGAGTCGAAGCCGCTGGAAGATCGCCTACCTTGGTCCCTACACTGGGAGGAGGGCTGGAAGTTTTCTCTTCAGTTGTCACGGCCTTTAGGGGGCTCTGAGCCATCGCGGTAGTTTAACGAGGGTAAAAGACGGGCGACAAGCCCTACTATTTAAGAGGGGCACTGCGTCTCCCTACCAACGGTGGAAAGCATCCACTTATTCCCATGCGAATCAAAGAAAAGAAGGGAGATCATTGAAAGGAAAGCACACACCACGAAGGAAAAGGAAGATGGTGAAAGGGAAAGTTTTATTTATAAGCGGGTGGGATACAAAGAGGTTACTCGTCCTCCTTGGGACGAAACCTATCAGGCTCAAGGGACAGGACCCCCTTGTTACAGTACAGGTGGTTGACCTTCGCCAAGGCCTCCCCCCATCCCTTGAGGTATCCCCGCTTGAAGTCTTCGAAGACGCCGTTGCTGCTCTCCCCCGCTGCCACCTCCATCGCTGACAGTGCCTCTTCCCTGAAGCACAGATGCTTGCTGGGGGCTTCATGCGGTGAGACCTCGTCTGATGAAAAGCCTGAAGTCTCCGACAACATCCTGCAGAACTTCTTCTTAGCAACTCAACGGACCTAGGATGGCCTTAGGGTTCATCATGGGACACTATTTTTATAAAAGGACCAAAGTTCCCAGGCGAAAGAAGGAGTCCCACCGCCTCTCCGGCTTCACGGGGATCGAAGAGACGGATCCCGAGTATCGCGCCTCTCAAAGTGATTTCCTAAGCGTCGCTTTGTATCCCCAGAAAAGATTTAATGCAGAGAAAAAGAAGGCAATCTACGTCGTGGACGCCAGAGGCTCCAAAATTTGTGAGAAAGAGAAAAGTCTTCATTTCAAAATTAAAAAAGTTTACAGAATAGGGGAACGATCACCCCAGCAGAGCAAAAAGAAAAAAGTACAATGCAAAGAAAGCAAAGGAAAAAGAAAATGGCGAGCACCCTCTCAAGAGCTCGCCCCAGTAGCGGCATCGCATGGCCCTTCATCCTCGGGCACGCCTCCAGCGGCAGTCTCGGAAGGCGACGGGTCATTGGTCAAGTCGATCAGGTCTTCCTCCACTAACGAACCAACCCTAGCCGCACGCTCCCCGGTGCTCGACTCTGTCGCCTGCTCCTCGACGCTCGGCTCCTCCTCGCCGAGCTCCTCCTCCCCATCACTGGCCTCAGGGCCAAACGGCGTCAGCAGAGGGTGCAGGGATGCCCAAGTTATCGGCCGTAGCCTGGAGAGCGGCTGTCCAGCCTTCCTGGAAGCCACGGTCCCGGGCCGGACCGTAGACTTCGAGAGCCGCCGCATTCAACTCGGCCCGGAAGTCTGAAGACGAGCGGTAGCACGCCACCGCATCTGATGTGACACGGTCTACCTAGGATGATAATGACCCTTAGACCTATGCATCCACAAGCATACAAGCTCTCAAGTCGGCTCACCGTGCGGCCTATCTCACACGACGCACACGCGCACCCGGTGGGCCCGAGTGATGAGGGTGAGGGTCCGGGGTGGGACCCTAAGGTCTCCACCGGATGGTGGGCTTGTGGCTGACCCCTAATGGGCCTGGGATACCCAATTTATGGGCGGGCCAGCACGCTAGGGCGTGGGGATTTTGTGGCACTCTCTTTCACTTGCCACGGTGGCGCACACGGGCACAAACACATTCAAGATCGAGCTCTCCCTTTCCGCCGACGAGCAATAGTATGCAATACTAAAGGAGCAAGGATATTATCCAGGAGGGTTCAGCGCTTACCTGATCGGTGTGAAGACACCGATCCCGGCCGGAGACGACGGGCGCGCCGGGAGGCGTGGGTATGCACCCGAACGCCGCGGCGAGGTAGCTTGACCTGCGGATTAATTAAGTTACACAACTACGCCTCACGCAGGAGGGGTGACCTCGGGGTGGGGGTTAAATTGTTACAACCAAAATTTACCTCCACGCAGGGAGGGGTGGTAAGCCGGCCAGGCGGGGAGGGGAAACGAGGTGGGACGGCGGGCAATGGGCCCAATGGAAGAATCACCCTCCTTGCTGGTTCTGCTGACAGACAGTCGGTGTAGAGGACGCAGATTGAGCTCCTGATTTTTTCTGATGTTGAGACCAGTGGGGTTCTTTTTGTAGCTGGATTCCGAACTTCGTGGAATTTTATTGATTTATTCTGCTGTTGGTACCGGGCGTGGCAGAGGGAAGAACAATGGCTCAGGTTCTGGTCCACATGCGGCCTGAACTTCAGCAGTGGATTGCCGGAGGGGTCACGAGCACTCCCGAGCTTCGATTTGCAAATGGCGGGTGGCGTTGGAACCGTAGGAAAGACTATTTTTCAGCAGAGTTGGTCTTGTTGCGTTCTGACACCGATGGAGACTGGGAGGTCCCGTTGAAGGGGGACTGGTCGGAGGGGACTGAAGGGAGGCAGAAATGACTGTTCGGAGAAGAAAATTCGTAACTTCGTCTACCAACCTCCAAACGCAGCTCCGGCTTCTGATCCTGGAAACTGACTTGACGATGGAGAACTTTGATGAAGACCCTGGAGCCTGGATCCTTCAAGAAGTGGTCGTGGTTGCTGCCTCAAACTGCTTCAGGTCGCTGCCAGGTCTCCTCTGCGCAGTCAGGAAAGAAAGTCTCCTGTGGGCGGCCACAAACTCGGATCGACACGATTCTAACTCTCTTGCGAAGAGGACCCGTAGACCAACCACTTTGATGAAGAACTTGGTCGCCGATTCTGCCTGGAACAGGTTGGAAAACGAGCTGCAACTTCGGACCAGGATCTGCTTGTGGGCGGGAGTTGTCTTGTGGAGGGGAGGCTAAGGTGGTGGTGGTGTATGTGGGTGGAGATGGAGGGGGTGCGACCCTAGGAGGGAGGGGAAGGGGATGGACGACCTAGGGAGGTGAAGGGGTCCCTTGGAGAGGGGAAAGGGGTCTTGGGTGGAGGAATATGGCTTGGGAAGGGTGGGGAGTGGCCTTGGGAAGGTGAAAGGGTGCCTGGGAAGATGAAAGGGTGCCTAGGAGAAGGGGTTTCCACCTAGGGGTTGGAGGGGGAATTGAATGAGTGTATAGGGAAGGGGGAGGGGTCTTAAAGAAGGGTGATTAGGGAGGAGAGAGAGGGGATTTCGAAATTTAGAGAGAGAGAGGGAGAAGTAGTGAGAGAGAGAGAGAGAACTATAGAGAGAGGGAGAGAGAATACTTGAGGGTTTAATTTTTCAATTCATCAAAAGTTGTTACAAATGGGAGAGGGGGGGTCCTTATATAGAGTTGGACCATTTGTACAAAACCCCCTAACAAAGTGCATAAATGCAAAAGACCAAGAGACAGGGGGGGGCGCCCATGGGCCAAGCCCACTAACTGGGCCCAATGTCCTCAACTAAGGGTCCAAATGACTCAAGACTTGGATAATTAACTCTAAGACCTAGATAATGGACTCAAATAAAGGAAAATTACACATGATATGACTCAAATAAAGAAACTACATAAGCAACAAATAAAGATAGCCATGAGGACCACATCTCCAAGGGGTCACGAAGTCGGAGTCGCCTCGTGCCATAGGGAATGCCGGGAGATGTCCTCATCAAATCCCCCGGGGTGGGGAGAACTCGACCCCGTCGAGTAGGGGTCCAATCGGCTCTCGTACTGCACCAGCAGGTCCGGGTCTAGGCGCATCAAGTCCTCTCGGCTTACCCAAGCATCCTCGGTCGGGGAACGGCCTTTCCACCTCACGAGGTAGCGCTGGTAGACCCTGTTCCTGGTAAGTGTGCTCTGCTCATCCAGTATTGCCTCCACTTGCTCAAGTCGGCCTCTCAATCGGGGTGGTAGTTTCGCTCCGGGAGGGTCACTCACAAGGGGGGGTAAAGGCTCGAGATCCTGACTGGGTTCCACCGTGGGGCCCTTATAGCGAACCAGATCCGCCACATTGAAAGTGGGGTGAACCCCAAAGCCCTTAGGTAAGTCGAGCTCATAAGCATTGGTACCAACCCGTCTTAGAACCCGAAAGGGTCCCAAACCCCGTGTCCTCAATTTGGAGGCGGGCCCTGGGAGGAGCCGCTCCGTTCTCACCATCACATGGTCTCCCACTTGGTATTCATAGTGACGACGATGAGCATCGGCCTGCCTTTTGTAAGCCTCATTGCTTTTGCCTATATGCTTGCGGATGTTTTCATGTATCTTTGTGGATGTTGACTCACTAGGAGATAATGGGGGTCCTGGACAACCAAAAGTGGACCTATCATGCAGTGGTGCTACACAGACTTTGGTAGACCTAGGAGGCTTATGCGTCTTGTCAAAGGGGGTGGGGATGGAAGACCCGGAAAACCCATAAAGGGACCTATCATGCCATGCCATGTAGGCCCTAATAGACCTAGGTGGGCCAGGACAACCATAGATGGATCTATCATGCATGGTGGTGATAATTACCGGGGAACCCGAACTTCCTTGAATATTTCTCTCATGCCTAAGACTTGCGACGAACGAGGGTGGGCCATTACATCCGTACATAGACCACTCATACTTCTTACATGTCATGTGGGTGATTTGAATGAATGGACCCGACTCATGAATCATGTCAAGCGGTGTGGTGTGTCTAGACACATGCATTCCTTCCCAAATGGCATCCCTAATGTGTATGGCTTGGTGTGGGAGTTTCCTCTCATAGGGGTCAAATGGGTCTGGGAAAATAGAGTGGGCCTGGTCTATTAAGGTGGGTGAGGGTAGGAAAGGGTGGGTGGTGGGTAAGGGGGGTGGGTTGCATGGGGGTCTAGACTCCCATAGGAAGGGGTCAAAGGGGTCATGGTAAGGGTCCCCTAGGGAGAGGAACTCCAGGTCCTCATGTAGCGGTGAGTCATCCTTCTCTAAAGAAATAATTGGGCCGAAGTCTTTGGTGGGTGGATCAGCCAGGAAGGGATGGTTTGACACTCTACCCGAGATAAGCAATTCTAATTCATGGAGAGCAGCAGGCTCATCCGGTGTAGGGAGGATTAGAAGGAGGTCGCTAGTGTAGCAACCTACAGTGTAAGCTGTGGTGATGGATCCGACACATAGATGTAGGAGGTCAACGCTCCTAGGTTGGTCAGCCATTGTGGCCAACATGTCGGTCAACTCTATTTGCCATGCTAGGCCCTTAAGAAGGTCATCCCAACTCTCAACCTCATAGGAGGATTGGATAGTGGTGTGATAAGAGGAGAGAGGGACTATGGGGAGGTGTTGTTTCATGGGAGGGTAGGCATGGGCCATTATCTCTCTAATTGGGCTACCCATCAACCAGCTAACAAGGGTCTCTCCTAAAATAAGCTCGGTCCCATCTAGAGAGGGTGGTGTAGGGTGAAGGTTACCATGTGAGTTTTTTTCTTCAATTTGGACATGTGTGGTCTCCATGTTGGGAATTGGGTCCGGGGTGTTCACCACTTTGGGGTCGGGTATGGGCTCCTCCTCCAAAGAGGTGAGAGAGTATGTTCGGGGTGGGGTGGTGATGGTAGGTGCATGGCGCCCCCAAGGTGATGAGCAAGGTCGGAATTGGGTTGGGGTTGGAAGTGGAGGTAGTGGGAGTCTAGGTTGGGGTAGGTTTGTAGTTGGAAGTGGAAGGTGGGTTGGGTGAAGACAGTTGGATTGGTCGATCTTGGGTGGGGCATCCCTTATAGGGGATAATGGAGGGGTAGTAGTAGGGGCTACGGGGGTTTGGGGAGTATGGGTCTCATGGGGAATAGTGAGTTGCGGGGTGGTGACCGGTGCGGGCCTAGGTGGAGGGGTGGGCACGGGATCCACTTGGGTTTGAACGGTGAGGGTTATGGAAGTGAGTTTTAGTTGGGGAAGGTTGGTGGGGATTGGGTTTTCCTGACTTGACTCTTGGCATTGTGCCTCAAATTCTTCCTCCCATTCAAGGGGAGCTTCATGAACTTCAATCACTTTCTCAACTCTTTGGGGTGGAGGGGTTTGGTAGGGATTTGTGGGTTGGAGGGTGGTGGTCTTTGGGGGCCTAGGTGGAGGGGTGGGTAGTTGGGACAGTTGGGTTCTAAGGGAGAGGAGTTGGTGGCGAAATGTGGAGAGGGGATCGGTTAGGGGTGGTGGGGGCGGAGTCCTATGGATGGTCTTAAGTTGGCCGGGTTGGGATTGAGTAGTGGTGGTGCTCCTCGGGCTAGGGGTGTGTGAGTAGGAAGAGTAGGAAGGTTTTGGAATGTAGATTTTCCTAAGTTCTCTCGTCATCTCTTCCCACGAGTGAATGGGCTCTTGCCTCTCAATCCTTCTTATGGCCTCTATGTGTTCCAATTCTATCTTGGCTTGACCCCGAATTTGTCCCTTGGCCCTACAAACTCTTGTGTGTCCGTATACCCGATTCCTCTCAAAGTTCCTTTCCATTGCAGCCTCCCACTTGAGGTAATCACTAGCATGCGACCCATCAAAGGTAACACCCTCATCTCGAATAATGTCCCAAAGTATTGGGTTGATCGGATCCCGGTAGTGGGCCGAGTGGGATGGGTATGTGGTAGCCATGATTCATGAACTAGATGACAATGCGCCCTAGGACTAGACTTAGTAGAGACAAGTCTAAAACTTGCTCTGATACCACTTGATGTGACACGGTCTACCTAGGATGATAATGACCCTTAGACCTATGCATCCACAAGCATACAAGCTCTCAAGTCGGCTCACCGTGCGGCCTATCTCACACGACGCACACGCGCACCCGGTGGGCCCGAGTGATGAGGGTGAGGGTCCGGGGTGGGACCCTAAGGTCTCCACCGGATGGTGGGCTTGTGGCTGACCCCTAATGGGCCTGGGATACCCAATTTATGGGCGGGCCAGCACGCTAGGGCGTGGGGATTTTGTGGCACTCTCTTTCACTTGCCACGGTGGCGCACACGGGCACAAACACATTCAAGATCGAGCTCTCCCTTTCCGCCGACGAGCAATAGTATGCAATACTAAAGGAGCAAGGATATTATCCAGGAGGGTTCAGCGCTTACCTGATCGGTGTGAAGACACCGATCCCGGCCGGAGACGACGGGCGCGCCGGGAGGCGTGGGTATGCACCCGAACGCCGCGGCGAGGTAGCTTGACCTGCGGATTAATTAAGTTACACAACTACGCCTCACGCAGGAGGGGTGACCTCGGGGTGGGGGTTAAATTGTTACAACCAAAATTTACCTCCACGCAGGGAGGGGTGGTAAGCCGGCCAGGCGGGGAGGGGAAACGAGGTGGGACGGCGGGCAATGGGCCCAATGGAAGAATCACCCTCCTTGCTGGTTCTGCTGACAGACAGTCGGTGTAGAGGACGCAGATTGAGCTCCTGATTTTTTCTGATGTTGAGACCAGTGGGGTTCTTTTTGTAGCTGGATGCCGAACTTCGTGGAATTTTATTGATTTATTCTGCTGTTGGTACCGGGCGTGGCAGAGGGAAGAACAATGGCTCAGGTTCTGGTCCACATGCGGCCTGAACTTCAGCAGTGGATTGCCGGAGGGGTCACGAGCACTCCCGAGCTTCGATTTGCAAATGGCGGGTGGCGTTGGAACCGTGGGAAAGACTATTTTTCAGCAGAGTTGGTCTTGTTGCGTTCTGACACCGATGGAGACTGGGAGGTCCCGTTGAAGGGGGACTGGTCGGAGGGGACTGAAGGGAGGCAGAAATGACTGTTCGGAGAAGAAAATTCGTAACTTCGTCTACCAACCTCCAAACGCAGCTCCGGCTTCTGATCCTGGAAACTGACTTGACGATGGAGAACTTTGATGAAGACCCTGGAGCCTGGATCCTTCAAGAAGTGGTCGTGGTTGCTGCCTCAAACTGCTTCAGGTCGCTGCCAGGTCTCCTCTGCGCAGTCAGGAAAGAAAGTCTCCTGTGGGCGGCCACAAACTCGGATCGACACGATTCCAACTCTCTTGCGAAGAGGACCCGTAGACCAACCACTTTGATGAAGAACTTGGTCGCCGATTCTGCCTGGAACAGGTTGGAAAACGAGCTGCAACTTCGGACCAGGATCTGCTTGTGGGCGGGAGTTGTCTTGTGGAGGGGAGGCTAAGGTGGTGGTGGTGTATGTGGGTGGAGATGGAGGGGGTGCGACCCTAGGAGGGAGGGGAAGGGGATGGACGACCTAGGGAGGTGAAGGGGTCCCTTGGAGAGGGGAAAGGGGTCTTGGGTGGAGGAATATGGCTTGGGAAGGGTGGGGAGTGGCCTTGGGAAGGTGAAAGGGTGCCTGGGAAGATGAAAGGGTGCCTAGGAGAAGGGGTTTCCACCTAGGGGTTGGAGGGGGAATTGAATGAGTGTATAGGGAAGGGGGAGGGGTCTTAAAGAAGGGTGATTAGGGAGGAGAGAGAGGGGATTTCGAAATTTAGAGAGAGAGAGGGAGAAGTAGTGAGAGAGAGAGAGAGAACTATAGAGAGAGGGAGAGAGAATACTTGAGGGTTTAATTTTTCAATTCATCAAAAGTTGTTACAAATGGGAGAGGGGGGGTCCTTATATAGAGTTGGACCATTTGTACAAAACCCCCTAACAAAGTGCATAAATGCAAAAGACCAAGAGACAGGGGGGGGCGCCCATGGGCCAAGCCCACTAACTGGGCCCAATGTCCTCAACTAAGGGTCCAAATGACTCAAGACTTGGATAATTAACTCTAAGACCTAGATAATGGACTCAAATAAAGGAAAATTACACATGATATGACTCAAATAAAGAAACTACATAAGCAACAAATAAAGATAGCCATGAGGACCACATCTCCAAGGGGTCACGAAGTCGGAGTCGCCTCGTGCCATAGGGAATGCCGGGAGATGTCCTCATCAGCATCCAACCCGATGGTGGCCATCGATGCCTTCAGGTTGTCAAACCGCGTCTCCGCCACCCGAGCTCTCTCCTCTGTGGCATCCACCAGGAGCCCGAGCTTGGTCGCTCGGGCATCAACTGCCTCAACGCGCCTGGTCGCCTCCTGAAGAGACTCCTCCAATGCCCGGGCCTGCACACGGAAGGCGTCCCGATCCCACTCGGCCTCTACGAGGGTTAGCTCCCGTAGCTAGAGCTGATCTCGGGACCCGGCGAGCTCAGCCTCGAGTGCTGCTTGGCCCCTCCGGAGTTGGGCACATTAGGCATTCAACCCCTTCTGTGCGTCCTGGATAACCGCTAGCTCTTGCGCGAGCCGGCCAAAATGATACATCCACAAGCCAAAGGCCCTGGCGACCGAACATACGTTCTTCGCGGCCAGGTCCATCAGTTCCTCTAGGGCCCCAGGGCCAAACACCCCGGTACGCTCGTGCCACCCAACGCCCTTGTCAATAAGGGTGATGGCTGACGACCGGTGTGCGTACCCTAGTGTGGCCTCCTCGGGCGGCAAAAAGCGGATGCATGGAGTAACCTTGGGTGGTAGAAGGCGAGCGATCTCGTCCAAAAGAGGGGCCTTGCCCTTGTTAGGCACGTCTTCTGTAGTGACGGGGGCAGGCAGAGCTGGAACTGACTCTTCATCCAGCATTGATGCCGGTGGAGTTACGGACCGAGGGGGAGAAGGCGCCATACGGCTAGCTCTTGCGGCCGACTTCTTCCTCTTCTTCTGGCGACGCTGGTTGTCCAACACCGCCACTGAAGTTCTGCGATCAATGACACCCAAGAGGGGGGGTGAATTGGGTGATTACAAATTTTACAAAACTATTACTTGAATTAAACAGATATGATGAAACAACCTTTTAGAGACTTAGATATGATGAAATAACAAATAGATCTATCAAAACCTGTCACACATAGTAGATCCTTGGTACTATGGCGGAGATATAAATCTGAAGATTATGCCCACGCAAGGTATTATGTTCCTGACAAGAATGACCTTGTCAATCCGAACCTACCTTTTGATATACCAAAGATCTAATGTAGAAATGACAAATTATTCTAGATCTGAATGGAAAACGCAAGAGAGTGATATAGTGTGTGCTAGCACAGAACGAGAGTAGGGTAAAAGGATCAAACCACACAAAGAATAGTAATTTTTAGGTGGTTCAGATGCAACGACTGCAACCTACATCCACCCCTCACTAATTGTGAGGATTCACACACTATCTTGTAAAGGATTACAAGAAAAAAATACACACACACACTCGTGAAGAGTTCGGAACTCCCACGAAGGTGCACAAGCATCGAATCACACAGAAATGTGAAGGAAAGAGACACTCACACACACACAGATCTTGGTAGATCCACACACACACAGAGATGTTTAGAGATTACAAGAACACACACTTGAAGCTCAATGGAAAATAGAAGTAGAAACACAAATGAAAACTTCGTATTTAAGCTCCCCCTTAGTGGATGAAGAAGATCTTTGATGAAGTTTGCTTCTCAGCTTGATTTCCACTTAAATGGCTTCAGGATGATCTTCAAATGCTTGAGATTTTATGAAGAATGCTTGGACGAAACACTATTCACGGAGTTCTTCCTGCAGCCCTTTTTCTCCTTTGATAGCCTTCATTTGATCCCCTTGTGTCATTAGGGTTTCTTAGCCCTAAGAGATGCTTTTATAACACTTGAATGGTCAAGGGACATGCCAAGACACAGATCCACAATTTCAAGCATGTCTGTAGACTTTTGAGATTACAAAATCATATCAAGATGCTTTTCCTCGTGAAGAGAACAAAGTCAAAATCAGTGACTTCGAAGGGTTCGGTCGACCGGTCAAGGTCGGTCGGTCGACCTAACTGTGACAAGTTCTGAAGCATTCAACACTGGGAGAATCGGTCGATCGGTCCAGGGCTGGCGGTCGAATGAACTCTGTAAATTTACAGAGTTCTGGGTGCTGGAAAGTTAGGTCGACCGGACCAACTGGATAGGTCGACCGGACTCTAGAAAACCTGTAAAAATAACATTGTTAACCCATAAAACATATCCTTATACAAAGGACTTTGTGTCCACATTTAGTTGCATTCAATTTGAGTTAATTTGTTTTGGCTTTATTATTGGCATCTTGAAGCAAGATAAATTTGAGCATTTAACTTGAGATGAAAATAGCTTTGTGAGCATACATGAGTTCTTACTTCTACAATAATGAATGCTATCAAATTGTTTGCCATTCCAGGATTTTGTTATCATCAAAATCACCCAGAGTGACTCAACAATCTCTCCTTTTTTGATGATGACAAAACTCTAGATTATTAAATACATTGGCGTGCTTTTAGGCAAATCAGGAACTTGCAAAACATCGCATTCTATCCACGCAAGTATCCACATGATTCTTGTACGAGGCGGAGTTTACACTCACGCATAGTGAAGGATTTCAGACTGGCTGGCCTGTCCTTCATCCGGTACCATTTGATATACATATAACCAATATGAAGATAGGCAAATCCAACAATCCACAAGGTGATCAATCCATGTAATCATTCATTAAGCCAAAGCAACACAAGCCATTCAAACATGTTTGCCAAATAGAGAGGAAATGAGAGACAAGAGCCAATCATATAATGTCCAATACCAAAAGCATTTGTTTCATCATTTAGTTTCATTAGTTTAGTACAAAGTGCATTGATGCAAGACATCTACTAGACACAAACAAATACAAATGACTCACTAATGAACCTCACAAATGAACATACACACAAACATAGGGACACACATGCATAAGCTATATGGACCTGCACTAACTACTTCTCCCCCTTTGGCATCATCAAAAGAGGGGATGGGATAGAGGAAAAGTGGACTAAATGAGATACAGGATTCAAGGACAAAACACTGAAGGGACGAAACAAAATATCCTCAGTGGCCATCTGCAGGAGGCTGATCTTCAGGAGGCGGCTGATAGCCAAGGCGGCGTCAGATATCCTCAAGAGTGTGGTCTTGAAACTGAAGGCGGTGCAGAAGATTAGTAATGGTGTTATCACGAGCTAGGTCACGACACTGCATGTCAAGAAGAACATGGTTCATGGTGTGAAAAGCTTGGCTGGAGTCTTCATGGCTGGCGGTAAGGGTGGTCATGTGAGTGGAGAGGGTGGTCATTTGGGTGGATAAGGTAGCCAAGACTGTGGAGAAGGAATCTATGCGGTCAGACATAGTGTCAAGCATATCACCCATGGTGTCTATGTGACCTCCAAAAGTATCCACGCGAGTTTCCAGCCTAGTAAGACGCCTATCAAAAGTCTCAGAGTCTACCCAAGAAGGTTGTCATGCGTCCTAAGTAGAGGACTCCCCATGAAAGAACTGTGGTGGATGAGACATCTCCGGATCTATATGTGGAGATGAAGGTGGAGGAGGCTGGTCCTCCGCCTGAATGGGAGGGGGGCTTCCCCTTGACCCTACTGTTGCTGTTGCTCTTCTTCCTCGTCTTCTTCAGATTCTTCCCCATAAACCGGCACATTTCTGCATAACTGACCGTCGGGACCCCAAAAGTATCCAAAGTCTAAAAAGATCTTGTGTTTGTTATACACATCATCCTGCCTGACTCAAATAAACAATTCATCGGCCATATTAATGCCAGCATAAATGAACACTCCCGTCAACTGTGAAGCATACGGAAAGGAGCTCCGTAGTTGGGTACGGCATGTCCCAATCAAATCTATCATGAGCCAACCTATGTTGACTAATATCCCATTCATAACATAGTAAAATAAGAATTTGTGAACTTCTGTCACTTCATTTCGGCTTCCACTCTTTGGATAGATGAATGTAGTAAACATGTGGTGCAGGATTCGCTGCAGTGGTGGAAAATAGTTGGCTTTCAATGTGATCAAGTCACTGACACCACGTACATATTCACAACCGATCATAGCAAGAAAGGTGTCCTCAACGGCACCATGACCAAAAACCATATCTGCACCCCTGGCTGAGACTCCTAAGGCTTGTTTAAAAAGGGCCGGAGTAATAGTGATCTCAACACCTTGAACAACCGTATATAAACGTTCATTCCCCTCAGTCAGATTGCCATAAAATTGCTGGACTAGGTTGGGGTAGTATCGGGGATATCTTATGACAAAGTCAACCCAACCCTCTTGAATCTCAAATACTGCACATAGATCGGGAAGAATGTCATTCACCTCATTGAAATCGACTAGTCGAGGGTCGATTATGGGCCGTGGAGGCAACCGCGGTGCACGAGGATGTGCAGGAGCCCGCTGTGGTGGAGGAGCCAGGGCCTCACGTCTCCGAGCACTGGGTTCCCCTTGGGTAGAACGTCGAGAACTTCTTCTAGACGGCATCCTAGACTAGAAAACCCGTTGTGGAAACCCTTGAAAGGAATGATCTCGTCCCTGGGGATGAAGATGGACCAATAGACACACCAAAGGCTTGAAAAGATCTTCTCCACAATCTGGAACATAGGGAATAGCTTCAAGGTCGCACAAACCACTACAGAGGTTTCGTCCTGAAACCGTGACGAATAGACCGGATCTTGTGCGGGTAGGATAATGAGGAGGTTTGTGGGCTTGAGAGGTGGAGTTTGGGTGTTCTAGGGTTAGGGAAGAAGGTTGGAGAGAGAATGGGGGCGATGAAATGAAGAAATGGGGTGAGAAGACCCCTTATAAAAGGGTTCGGTTGTTGGTTCGGCCGGTCTGGTTCGTCAGGTTCAGTCGACCGAACTCGGGGCGACGGTCGACCGAAATGGTTGACCTAGCCCTAATTTCCCATTTTCTTATAACTCCTTCAACTTTATATATATATAAATCTCCATCAACCTTCCTTCTTGATTGAACCAACACCTTGGAGTAATGAGAGGGAATGACTTAAAATGAGAGGTGATAGGGTATTGAGAAAATCCTCTGACTCTCCCCCTCAGAAGGTGCCTCAGATCCCGAAGTCACTGGGTCCACACTTATTTAATCAAGGAATATTCGACCTTAGAAAAGTTTCAAGGAGGGTTGTATGTATAATTACATTCAAGCATGCAAGGGTGTATATACACACAAGTTATTGGTAATAATCACACAGAGTATGCCTGGCAATCTACCCTTAACCTAAGTGCAAACCTAGGTATGTATGCTCTCACCCTTGCACATGCCAAGTTCTCTTCTTATTTTATTGAATTGCTCCTGGTTTAGGGGTTTTATGAAGATGTCAACTAACTGATTGTGTGTGTCAATGAAATTCAATTCAAAAACCCCTTTTCCTACATGATCTCTCAGAAAATGATGTCGAATATCAATATGTTTTGTCTTAGAATGTTGTACATGATTTTTTGACAAGCTGATTGCACTGGTATTGCCACACAAGATTGGAACATAATTCATTTCAACATCCAAATCAAACAATTGATTTTTGATCCAAAGTACCTGGGCTCCACAACTTTCGGCGGCTACATATTCAGCCTTGGCCGTTGAGAGAGCTACTGAATGTTGTTTCTTGGAGGTCTATGAAACTAGGCACCCACCGAAAAACTGACAGTACCCACTAGTACTCTTACGATCTACAATACATCCAGCATAATCCGCATCAGTATATGCAATCAAATCAAATGAACTACCGATGGGAAATCATAAGCCAAAGTCTATTGTGCCAATTAAGTATCGAAAAATCCGTTTAACAGTCAATAAATGAGATTCTTTAAGACATGACTGAAAATGAGCACATAGACATACGTTGTATTGAATGTCAGGACGACATGCTGTGAGATACAGTAGTAATCCGATCATACCTCAAAACAGTATAGAATCTACTATTTTACCCTTTTCATCTTTATCTAACTTCGTGGTTGTAGCCCTCGGAGTTTACATGGGCTTTGCTTCTGTCATCCCATATTTATTTAATAGCTCCAAGGTATATTTGGCTTGATTTATGAAGATGCCTTCTGACGTTTGTTTAACCTACAATCCAAGGAAGAATGTAAGTTCACCCATTAAGCTCATCTCAAATTCTCCTTGCATTATTTCTGTAAATTCATCACATAAAGCATTGTTAGTAGCTCCAAAAATTATATCATCAACATACACTTGAACTACTAATATGTCTTTACCTACTTTTCTCATGAAGAGTGTTTGGTCAACCTTACCTCTTTCGAAATCATTTTCAATTAGGAATGAGGTGAGCCTTTCATACCAAGCCCTTGGTGCTTACTTTAATCCGTACAAGGCTTTTTGCAGCTTGTACACATGTTGTTGATGTTTTAGGTCTTCAAAACCTGGAGGTTGTTCTACAAAAATATCCTCTTTGATGTACCCGTTAAGAAAGGCAGATTTAACATCCATCTGAAATAATCTGAAGTTAAAAGAGCAAGCATATGACAATAGAATCCAGACTGCTTCTAATCTAGCAACCGGTGGAAAAGACTCATCAAAATCAATGCCCATTTCCTGATTATACCCTTTGGCTACAAGCCGGGCCTCTTTCCTAACAACCAATCCTGTGTCATTTAGCTTATTTCTAAAAACCCAACGGGTTCTAATTACGGGATGATTCTTAGGACACGACACGAGAGACCACACTTCGTTCCTTTTGAACTGGTGTAGCTCTTCATGCATAGCCTGAATCCAGGATTCATTTTGAAGAGCTTCATGAATATCCTTAGGCTCTTCTTGAGAGATAAAAGTCATTAAATCCTCTTCTTCCACTAGCCTTAATGAAGATCTAGTTCTTACCCCATCTTCAGGATTACCGATGATGTTTTCAGCGGGGTGATCTTTCAAGTATGTTGAAGCTCTAGGAAGGTTAGGGTGTTGCAATGGTTGTTCTTGAAGTGTTTCAATTGAAAGATCTTCATCATTTTCATCCTTGCTAGAAGTTCCTTCCGTTGGTTCATCCTTAGCTTTAGATGGTCCAGCATCAGTTAGATTTCTAGGAGCTTCATCTGCATCCAAAATTGGAATAGATTGATTGGTTAGTTTTAATTTAGATTCATCAAAAATAACATGAGGACTTTCTTCAACAATCAAAGTCCTTTTATTAAATAGTCTGTAAGCTCTAGAGTTTAATGCGTAACCTAGGAAGATTCCTTTGTCACTCTTTTCATCAAACTTACATAGGTTAGACTTATCATTGTTCAAGATGAAGCATGGGCACCCAAAGGGTTTTAGATAGGAAATGTTTGGTTTCTTACCCTTGTAGAGCTCGTATGGAGTTTTCTTCAAAATGGTTCTTACCATTGCCCTGTTGATGATGTAACATGCTGTACTTACCATCTCAGCCCAAAAATATTTTGGTAGGGAGTTCTCACTTAACATGGTTCGTGCCATGTGTAATATTCCGGACCTTTCGGATCCTTCTTCGTGAGTCTAAGATCTGGTTTTCGGAGTGTCCAGCTCCGTTGTGTCCGAAATTTCGTTTCGGACATCTTGCGTGTTCGGATCGGCGTGATCCGGAGTTGTTTCGGAGGCCCGGAAGCGTTCCGCGACTTTTCCGTGTGTGTTTTCTGATTTCCGGTGTGTGTTTCGGCAATTCCTTCGGAACCTCGCTGCGGGTGAACTGGGCCGTTCGCCTGGGCACGAGTGGTACCGTTGCGATCGGTGCGTTCTGAGGATTCCGAAAATATAATTTTCTATTTTTTGGTATTTTCCAGATTTTTCGAATTTTCTATAAATACCCCCTATTTTCTCTCTATCCCCACCTTCTTCTTCTTCTTCCTTCCTTCCTCCCCACCGTGACCTCTCCCTCTCCCTCTCTTCCTCCCATTCGACCGCGGCGAGCTCCTCTCCGGCTGCAGACGGCGGCGGGGCGACGATGCGGCGACGTGGGCGGCGGTGAGGCGATCGTGGGGGCGTGCGGTGCTCGTGGGAAGTTTGAAGAACGAGGGTTTTCTAAAGCGTTCTTCGCGATTCACAGACGATCCGGCGGAGCATTCGCTCCATAGAGGTAGGGTGACGTTCCCTAGCTCCCCGCCGTTCATTTCCGTGATTTATAGGTCGTGGGGAGGCCGAGAGGGGCTTGATTGAGCATGTTTGGGATTTTTCCATGTTTGGGGAGAACTCGCCCGATCTATGGATTTGATGCATGATTTCACGTTTTGATGGCCTAGAATCATGCTAGGGGTCCCCAGGGGTCTTCCCCTTTGATTTCTCCCTCTCCGGTGGAGGCATGGGGGCGTGGTTGAAGTTTTAGGGCATATCCGCAGTTTTTGCCGTCGGGTGCGTGTGACGGTCCTTCCAAGGACCGTCACATTATGTGACATGCCTCGAGGGGCACGTCACATGCCCTTTTGATAGCCTTTGGGGGTCAGGGACTATAACGGTCCCACGATTGGCCACCACTTGTAAGTGACGTGCCCGGGCTGGGCCGTCAGGGGCTTTCCGACCGTTGGTTTTTGACCGTTGGGGGTCTGCATGTGTAACGCACCGGGCCGAGCGCGTTACATCCGCGTGACGCGCTGGGGCGAGCGCGTTACTTCCTGGGTTACCCCAGGTGTGAGGGGCGCGTAACGCACCGGGCCGAGCGCGTTACATCCGCATGATGCGCTAGGGCAAGCGCGTTACATCCTGCTTTCACGTTGGGAGCGTGAAGCGCGTGTAACGCGCCAGGGCGAGCGCGTTACATTCGTGTAACACGCTGGGCCAGGTGCGTTACTCCCTGCGTTTCTCAGGCCGTGTAACGGCTCGCGTTAGACCACCGGGTGGGTGTGACGGTCTCGCCTAGACCGTTACAGCCTTGTGACGGTCACGGGGTGGACCGTCAAGTGTTTGGTTGCCCCGAGAGGGCTGCAACCCCGTTTTTAGTCCGACTGTGGTCACCGTGCGACGGGGCCGGTACGTGGGGTGGTCCCCGTACGTCGTCGGATGCGGACGTTGTTTTTCGTTGACTTGAGAGTCTACTCCTTCGGTGACCCTCCACTAGTAGTAGCCTGCTTACACGCGTGTGGTCCCACCAGGGAGTGGTGGAGAGGCTTACCCTGAGGACGGTTTTGGACTGGTTTCCATCGGGTCCCTCATCGTTAGCCAGAGTCCGGCTACAGGGGAAAACCGGTCAGAGGGCCAGACCTGGGACGCATGGTCTGTGTGTGCACACGTGGTTGGGGGCGGTTGGACCCATGCCGACGGGCGCGACCCAAGCTAGTCACTTGTTTGTGGTTCTTGCTCGGTGTTTGTGCCTTGGGTAGGCGCTACCACGTCAGGCAATTCACCTGCGGTGCGGTATAAGTCGTCAGGGGACGCTACCGACTGTGCTTCTAGTGGGAGGCACTCCTGTCGAGTACGGAGTGTCAGGCTGTCAATCTTGTGACTTTGACCTTCGGGTTTGCTGTGTCGACTGTTGAGCTTCGGTTGTCTCACCATGGCACGAGTGCCGGTTTGCGTGCCGTAGGACCCTTGTTTTGTAGAGCACAGGGCTTTTCTTTCTGAGGTGCTTACCTACCGCTAGCGTAATGGTTTCCCATTTTACGAGGTAGGGTTCGAGTGATCCCTACTGAGTCTTGTTCTGAGACTCATTCCCTACGTGTTTTCACCGTGTTTCAGGTGAGGTGCCGCCCCAGGGGAGTGCGTCTGGGGCGCAGCGTGGTGCGGGTGCCCAGAGGTAGTGCCAGATGTCAGAGCCGGGGTATGTCCCGTGTAGCTGTACTTTTCTTTCTTGTCTCTGTACTAGTTGTGGACTACTGTTGTTATTGTTATTTTGTGGACCATGTAAAATGTTAATTCATTTCCTGCTTAATTATAACTGTTTAATTTCTACAATTACCTGTGATACTTGTGTAGTTTCCACACCATCCTTCTAACCCTTCCGAGTCTTCGGGCTCGTGGGTGGCGGTGCGAGTCTCGGGTTATCGGGCCTTCCCGGTAATCAGATTCTCAGGTCGTTACAGCTGGTATCAGAGCGCGGTTGTGGAATTACATGAGAATCATAGGTAATTGTAGTGGTCCACTAGTCCACAGCGATGATGTACAGTTGACGCTGGCATTGGGCATCGCGCGTTTTCTTAACCTTGCCGTTCTCGTGTTTTCTGTCTTTTGCTTCAGGAGCGAGCATGGCGCCGAGGCGGAGCTCTCGCTCTCAGCAGGGGCAGTCGGCTGGAGGCCAGGAGATCCAGCAGGGGGTCCAGAGGGACCAGGAGGAGCAGAGCAGAGTGCCACCAGGAGCTACCGAGGCCGCGGATACCGCGAGAGTTCCGGGGGCCGAGGATTTCTTCCGTGGCGTGTATCAGCTTATGTCTCAGCAGTTCGGCGGAGAGGCTGCTGAGGGCTCGTCAGTTAGGGGTGGGCCAGGCCGAGCAGTGAGGGACTTCATGCAGTTCCATCAGGCAGACCCTGATGCGGCTCGAGATTGGCTTGATGAGATGGAGCGGGTGTTCAGTTCTGCGAAGAGTGCTGCCGAGGACAGAGTGGTGTTGGCTTACAACCAGTTACAGGGTACGGCTCGGAAGTGGTGGTCTTCCGAGTGGAAGACGTCTTTTCAGCTTCGTCCACTTGAGCAGGTCGAGTGGGATGACTTCGTCAGTGCTTTCGAGCGTACGTACTGTCCAGATTATGTTGCTACGCAGCGGATGCAGGAGTTTCTGGAGCTGGTGCAGGGTGACATGCCCGTGTTGCAGTACAGGGGCCGGTTTTTCGAGCTGGGTCGGTATGCACCTCACATCATGGAGCATGAGAGTGTGAAGACCGCGCAATTTGTTCAGGGCTTGAGGTAGGAGCTGAGGCACCATCTGATCGCAAACGGGGCCACTGATCTAGAGTCAGTGTCTCGTGTTGCGGCTTCCTTGGAGATGGATATGCAGAGGACCCGAGGACTGATCAACCAGGGGCAGTCTTTGTCAGGTCGCAGCCAGCAGTCGGCTACCCAGCAGCAGGGTTCCTTCCAGCATGCGTCGGGTGGTTCAGGAGCGCGGGCTTCGGCAGCGTCGGTAACAGGATCTGCGTCTTTTGGCTCGAAGGTCAAGAAGTTCTTCGGGAAGAGTTTCCTGAAGAAGAAGTCCAAGGATCAGGGGCAAGCTTTATCGGGCAGTGTACAACAGCCGATTCCTTTGCAGCGTCAGGGATCAGCAGGTGGATCGCGAGGACCGTGTCTACGGTGCGGTGGGACCCACCCAGTCAGGCAGTGCACGGCGCCGATTATCTATTTTTGGTGTGACCAGCCAGGGCATATGGCGCGTGACTGTCCTCAGAGGCCGCCGCAGCAGCAGGTTCCCCAGCAGCAGAGGCAGCAGGGACAGTATCCGCCGCTACCCAGGTCATCTAGCGTGGGAGGCAAGCAGAGAGCTCGGGGCCAGATCACGCACATGACCAGGGCAGAGGCAGTGGCGTCGCAACTCGTGGAAGGTACCGTTCAGATTTTGGGTTGTGCGGCTCAGGTTTTATTTGATTCTGGCGCGTCTCATTCGTTTATTTCGGAGGATTTCGCGCTGAGCATCGAGGAGCCGGTGACCCAGTTGTCTTGTGATTTGACAGTGGAGTTGCCTTCGGGTGATTTTATGATCACTCCGTATCGCTTCGATCAAGTTCCGATTTAGATCGATGGGCGGAGTATGCCAGGCAGGTTGTACGCGTTGCAGCTTCGGGACTACGATGTGATTCTAGGCATGGATTGGCTCGAGACTCATGGAGCGGTGGTGGATTGTGGAATGAAGAGGGTCTACTTTCAACATCCGAGCAAGCGAACCTTCTATTTCCAAGGTATCCGTTCCACCTCTTCTCGATTCCTCATTTCCGTGATTCGAGCCCGTCAATTGCTTGATTCTGGTTGTCATGATTTTCTTGCATCCGTGGTTGTGACCGAACGGATGGAGCCGAGTGTCGAGGACATTCCGGTGGTGTGCGAGTTTCTCGACGTTTTTTCCGAGGAGTTACCTGGATTGCCTCCCCAGCGGGAGATCGATTTCGTGATCGAGGTTGTGCCTGGTGCGGGACCTTTGGCGAAGGCTCCCTACCGTATGGCCCCCGCTGAGTTAAGGGAGTTGAGGGCGCAGTTGCAGGAACTATTGGCCAAGGGGTACGTTCATCCTAGCTTTTCCCATTGGGGTGCGCCCGTGTTGTTTGTGAAGAAGAAGGACGGTAGTCTACGGCTGTGCATTGACTATCGGCCGCTGAATGAAGTGACCATTAAGAACAAGTATCCGTTGCCGCGGATTGACGATTTGTTCGACCAGCTTCAGTCTGTGCGAGTGTTCTCGCGGATTGATTTGCGGTCTGGTTACTATCAGCTGAGAATTCGCGAGTCCGATGTGGAGAAGACTGCATTCAGTACGAGGTACGGGCATTATGAGTTTTTGGTGATGTCGTTTGGGCTCACCAATGCCCCTGCAGCCTTCATGGACTTGATGCAGAGAGTGTTTCATCCGTATTTGGACCAGTTCGTGGTCATTTTCGTGGACGACATCCTTGTTTATTCGCGGTCTGCCGAGGAGCACGCGTACTATTTGGGTGTGGTGCTGCAGACGTTGCGAGATCACAAGTTGTTTGCGAAGCTCAGCAAGTGCGAGTTTTAGCTCGGCGAGGTGCACTTTCTGGGGCATGTGATTTCTAGTGATGACATTTCCGTGGACCCCGCCAAGGTCGAGGTAGTAATGCAGTGGCCAAGGCCGAGGTCGGTGACGGAGATCTGGAGTTTCTTGGGACTTGCGGGCTATTATCGCCGGTTTATCCAGGATTGTTCTCGCATTGCGGCCCCGATGACTAGACTCACGCGGAAGGATGTGCCTTTCGTCTGGTCTGAGGAGTGTGAGAAGAGCTTCAAGGAACTGAAGAGATTGCTCACCTCGGCTCCGGTGTTGCTTTTGCTTTCTGGATCGGGAGGTTTCGTGGTGTGTACAGATGCTTCCGGCGTTGGATTGGGTGCTATGTTGATGCAGCATAGTAGAGTGGTGGCTTATGCATCTCGGCAGCTAAAGCCCCACGAGGAGAACTACCCTACCCATGACCTTGAGTTGGCGGCGGTGATCTTCGCGCTGAAGATCTGGAGGCATTATCTGTACGGCGAGAAGTTCTAGGTGTTCACTGACCATCAGAGTTTGAGGTATGTGTTTACCCAGCGGGACCTAAACCTCAGGCAAAGGCGTTGGATGGAGTTCATGAAGGATTATGACTTCACCCTATCTTATCAGCCGGGCAGGATGAATGTCATCGCTGATGCCTTGAGTCGAAAGGTTGCGGTCAGTGCCTTGATGTTAAGGAAATGGAGGCTCTGGGAACAAGTGCCCGAAGTATCTTTTAGGCTCAAGATTCCCCAAGAGCTAGGGTTGGCAGTGCTTGCGAGTCTGACTGTCACTCTTGTTATCCGTCATCAGGTGACAGAGGCTCAGCATGCGGACCCCGAGTTGCCCCGGATTTTGGCAATGGCTGATGTGGAACTCGGCGAGGACGGTGCTGCGAGGTTTCGTGGCAGGCTGTACGTCCCAGTGGAGGAGCAGGTTCGTCGTGCGGTGTTGCGTGAGGCTCATGGGAGCAGGTACACCGTACACCCGGGTGCGACGAAGATGTATCGGAACTTGCGAAGGTAATTCTGGTGGCCTGGCATGAAGAGAGATGTCGCAGAATTTGTGGCCAGGTGCCTGATCTGTCAGCAGGTGAAGGCGGAGCATCAACGACCAGGAGGTACTCTCCAGCCCTTGGATGTTCCTGCGTGGAAGTGGGACCACGTGACCACGGATTTTGTGGTGGGGTTGCCGAGGACCCCGAGTGGACAGGACAGTATTTGGTTGCTGGTGGATAGGCTGACGAAGGTGACTCGATTGTTACCGGTCAAAGTCAGCTGGAGCGTGTCTAAGTTAGCTCGTCTTTATGTGGAGCGGATCGTGCCGTTGCACGGGGTTCCCATTTCGATCGTGTCAGATCAGGATCCGCGCTTCACTTCTGGATTCTGGAGGAGTTTCCAGCGAGCTCTTGGCACGGAGTTGGCATTTAGCTCGGCGTATCATCCTCAGTCTGATGGTCAGTCTGAGAGGACCATCCTGACTTTGGAGGACATGCTGAGATCCTGCTACCTGGAGTGGCAGGGGAGTTGGATTCATCACCTACCGTTGGTGGAGTTTACCTATAACAACAGCTATCATTCGAGCATCGCCATGGCTCCTTATGAGGCCTTGTACGGGCGTCCGTGTAGGACTCCACTTGATTGGTTTGAGGTGGGTGAGCGTGTTTTGACGGGACGGAATTGGTGCAGCAATGTGTGAATGTTGTGCACCTGGTTCGTCAGAACATGTTGGCGGCCCAGAGTCGGCAGAAGAGCTATGCTGACCGTAGGAGGCAGCCCCTCGAGTTCGCCGTGGGCGATCACGTGTTCTTGAGAGTTTCTTCGATGAAGGGGGTGATGCGTTTTGGATGGCGTGGGAAGCTGAGTCCCCGCTACATTGGTCCTTTTGTGATCTTGGAGTGCATCGGTGAGGTTGCTTACCGGTTGCAGTTATCCCTTGAGTTGGCGTCGCTGCATGACGTGTTCCACATCTCGATGTTGCGAAAGTATATGCCCGATGACTCTCATGTGCTCGAGATTTCTGTTTAGCCTGAGGTGACTCCAGATCTTTCTCTCCCAGAATTTTCGATCCGCGTAGAGGATAGGCAAGAGCAGCGCCTGCGGAACAAGATCATCCCCTTGGTAAAGGTGGTGTGGCAGCGGCACTCTGGTGGTGAGGCTTCTTGGGAGCGTGAGGACGAGATGCATCAACAGTTCCCGTACCTGTTTGAGTGAGTCTTCCTCTTCTTTCCCCTTGGGTTGTTCTCAATTTCGAGGATAAAATTCCTTTAAGGGGGGAGGGCTGTAATATCCCGGACCTTTCGGATCCTTCTTCGTGGGTCCCGGATCTGGTTTTCGGAGTGTCCGGCTCCGTTGTGTCCAAAATTTCATTTCAGACATCTTGCGTTTTCGGATCGGCGCGATCCGGAGTTGTTTCGGAGGCCCGGAAGCGTTCCACGGCTTTTTCGCGTGTGTTTTCTGATTTCCGATGTGTGTTTCGGCAATTCCTTCGGAACCTCGCTGCAGGTGAACCGGGCCGTTCACCTGGGCACGAGTGGTACCGTTGCGATCGGTGTGTCCCGAGGATTCCGGAAATATAATTTTCTATTTTTTGATATTTTCAAATTTTCTATAAATACCCCCTATTTTCTCTCTATCCCCACCTTCTTCTTCTTCTTCCTTCCTTCCTCCCGACTGTAACCTCTCCCTCTCTTCCTCCCATTCGACCGCGGCGAGCTCCTCTCCGGCTGCAGACGGCGGCGGGGCGACGATGCGGCGACGTGGGCGGCGGTGAGGTGATCGTGGGGGCGTGCGGTGCACGTGGGAAGTTTGAAGAACGAGGGTTTTCTAAAGCGTTCTTCGCGATTCACAGACGATCCGGCGGAGCATTCGCTCCATAGAGGTAGGGTGACGTTCCCTAGCTCCCCGCCGTTCATTTCCGTGATTTATAGGTCGTAGGGAGGCCGAGAGGGGCTTGATTGAGCATGTTTGGGATTTTTCCATGTTTGGGGAGAGCTCGCCCGATCTATGGATTTGATGCATGATTTCACGTTTTGATGGCCTAGAATAATACTAGGGGTCCCCAGGGGTCTTCCCCTTTGATTTCCCCCTCTCCGGTGGAGGCATGGGGGCGTGGTTGAAGTTTTAGGGCATATCTGCCATTTTCGCCGTCGGGTGCGTGTGACGGTCCTTCCAGGGACCGTCACATTATGTGACGCGCCTCGAGGGGCCCGTCACATGCCCTTTGGATAGCCTTTGGGGGTCAGGGACTATAACGGTCCCACGATTGACCGCCACTTGTAAGTGACGCGCCCGGGCTGGACCGTCAGGGGCTTTCCGACCGTTGGTTTTTGACCGTTGGGGGTCTGGGTGTGTAACGCACTGGGCCGAGCGCGTTACATCCGCGTGACGCGCTGGGGCGAGCGCGTTACTTCCTGGGTTACCCCAGGTGTGAGGGGCGCGTAACGCACCGGGCCGAACGCGTTACATCCACGTGACGCGCTGGGGCAAGCGCATTACATCCTGCTTTCACGCTGGGAGCGTGAGGCGCGTGTAACGCGCCAGGGCGAGCGCGTTACATTCGTGTAACTCGCTGGGTCAGGTGCGTTACTCCATGCGTTCCTCAGGCCGTGTAACAGCCCGCGTTAGACTGCCGGGTGGGTGTGACGGTCTCGCCTAGACCGTTACAGCCTTGTGACGGTCACGGGGTGGACCGTCAGGTGTTTGGTTGCCCCGAGAGGGATGCAACCCCATTTTTAGTCCGACTGTGGTCACCGTGCGACGGGGCCGGTACGTGGGGTGGTCCCCGTACGTCGTCGGATGCGGACGTTATTTTATGTTGACTTGAGAGTCTACTCTTTCGGTGACCCTCCACTAGTAGTAGCCTGCTTACACGCGTATGGTCCCACCAGGGAGTGGTGGAGAGGCTTACCCTGAGGACGGTTTTGGACTGGTTTCCGTCGGGCCCCTCGTCGTTAGCTAGAGTCCGGCTACAGGGGAAAACCGATCAGAGGGCCAGACCTGGGACGCATGGTCTGTGTGTGCATACGTGGTTGGGGGCGGTTGGACCCACACCGACGGGCGCGACCCCAGCTAGTCACTTGTTTGTGGTTCTTGTTCGGTGTTCGTGCCTTGGGTAGGCGCTACCACGTCAGGCAGTTCACCTGCGGTGCGGTGTAAGTCGTTAGGGGACGCTACCGACTGTGCTTCTAGTGGGAAGCACTCCTGTCAAGTATGGAGTGTCAGGCTGTCAGTCTTGTGACTTTGACCTTCGGGTTTGCTGTGTCGACTGTTGAGCTTCGGTTGTCTCACCGTGGCACGAGTACCGGTTTGCGTGCCGTAGGACCCTTATTTTGTAGAGCACAGGGCTTTTCTTTCTGAGGTGCTTACCTACCGCTAGCGTAGTGGTTTCCCATTTTACGAGGTAGGGTTCGAGTGATCCCTACTGAGTCTTGTTCCGAGACTCATTCCCTGCGTGTTTTCACCGTGTTTCAGGTGAGGTGCCGCCCCAGGGGAGCGCGTCTGGGACGCAACGTGGTGCGGGTGCCCAGAGGTAGTGCCAGAGGTCAGAGCCGGGGTATGCCCCGTGTAGCTGTACTTTTCTTTCTTGTCTCTGTACTAGTCGTGGACTACTGTTGTTATTGTTATTTTGTGGACCATGTAAAATGTTAATTCATTTCCTGCTTAATTATAACTGTTTAATTTCTGCAATTACCTGTGATACTTGTGTAGTTTCCACACCATCCTTCTAACCCTTCTGAGTCTTCGGGCTCGTGGGTGGCGGTGCGAGTCTCGGGTTATCGGGCCTTCCCGGTAATCGGATTCTCGGGTCGTTACACCATGTCTATCAAGATTCTATTTTTCCTCTCCACTACTCCATTTTGTTGAGACATCCTTGGTGAGAGAAGTTATGTGTGTATCCCTTCTCCTTACAAAAACTGCTGAAGTTATGATTTTCAAACTCACCACCATGATCACTTTGAATTATGGTGATGAGATATCCTTTATCATTCTGGATTTTCCTGCAAAATACTTGAAACTCCATCAAGGCATCACTTTTATTGGTTAGAATAAATACCCATGTGAATCTGGAGTAATCATCAACAATCACAAATCCATAAGATTTTCCTCCTAGACTGGATGTCCTAGTCGGACCAAAAAGATCAAGGTGCAGCAATTCTAAAGGCCGAACGGTAGAAACAATGTTCTTATTTTTGAAGGAGATGCGTGTTTGCTTGCCTTTTGTGCAAGCCTCACAGATTTTATCACTTTCAAATTTTAACTTTGGCAAATCATTCACCAAGTCATGTCTAGATAATTTGGGGATTACTCCAAAACTAACATGACCTAGTCTTCGGTGCCATAGCCATGCATTATCAAGGTTATTTGCTACCAAGCACACATCATCACCGGAAACATCATCAAGATCAATAGTATATACATTGTTATTCCTCTTGCCGATGAACCTGATTTCACTAGTGCTTTTATTCATGACGAGACAATGTGATTCATCAAAGATAATCTTAAAATCTTTGTCCCACAATTGGCTTATGCTCAAAAGAATATAATTCAAACCCTTTACCAAAAGTACATTTTCAATCAGGGTTTCAGAATTCTTACCTATGTTGTCAATTCTAATTATTTTACCTTTATCCTTTCCACCAAAGGCAACCGAGCCTCCATCCTTATCTTGCAGAGTAGAGAACACCTTCTTGTCCCCTATCATATGCCTTGAGCAACCGCTATCCAGGTACCATTTGCTCCCCCTCGCTTCAAGACATATCTGCAAGAAATAAAATTCTCATCCAATTGATTTTGGTACCCAAACTAATTTGGGTCCACAAAAGTTAGTACAATTCTGCATATATCTTTTTTTTGTCATAGCAGCATGATTTCTTTGTGTGTTTTGTTTGAGCCAACAATTAGCAATCATATGGTCAAATCTGCCACAATGAAAGCAATTAACATTTGAAAATCTTCTTTGATATCTGTGTGGTTTAGATTGAACAGGTTTTGGCTTGGTGTGTGAGCATGATGCACAATCATTTTCTTTTTCATGCACGTAAGATATAGTAAACTGGTGCTCAAAGGATTTTTATTCTGAGGTATGTACCCCAATCCTTTTTTCTGAAAGTTAACTTTTACTCCAACCATATTGTCTAGGTTTTGTTTCCCTTTAACAAACCTAGAGAGAGTGAACTGCAAATCAGTCATATCCTTATTCAAACTCACATTTTTATTCTCAAGTTCTGAAATTGAGGATGTCAGAATTTTTTTTTCATTTTTTACTTTTTCAAAAAAAAATTCAATTTCAGACATTTTACACATTAATTCCTCTTTGATTTTCTCAATATCTAAAATTATTTGAAGCAAGCTTTCTTTTTCTTCTGTCAATTCAAACCATTCTTATTCGAGTTTTTCAAACTTAACAGAAGAGCCCTCATTTTCTAAATCTTCAATTTTCTTTCTGAGAGATTTATTTTTAGATATGATTTTCTTATATTTTGTATACAACTTTTCATATTCTGACTCCCATTGTTCATTTGAGATAAAATCAGGATCAGAATTTACCTCGGTTGAATCATCCTCATGTGCCATGAGGCACAGGCTTTCCATGAGCTCCCCGAGCTCTTCTTCGGACTGCTCTTCCTCCTCATCGCTCCAGGTGGCGACCATAGCTTTGGACTTTTTGAACTTGTCCTTCTTAAACTTTCTCTTCAATTACGGGCACTCTCCTCCCATGTGCCCGGGCTTCTTGCACTCATAGCATATAACGCTATTTGGCTTGCTTGGCTCCCCCTTAATCTGGGCTGGCCTTCTTTGCCCCCTTTTGAAGTTTCCTTGGAAATTTCTTTTTCTTCTAAGGAATTTCTTCACTTGGCATGTCCACATGGCCAAGTTCTCTTCCTCATCACTGCCTTCGGTAGACTCTTCTTCTTGGGAATCATCATCAGGTTGGTGGGCTTCCAAGGCCACCGTTTTCTTCTTCTTCGTTTCCTCCTCAGTAGTTCTCTTCATGTTTATCTCATAGGTCATGAGTGACCCTATGAGCTCATCCAAGGAAAGTATGGACATATTCTTTGAATCTTCAAGAACCGTGACTTTTGTGTGCCACGCAGGTGGAAGTGATCTCAATACCTTCCTTACAAGTTCGGAGTTTGTGTACTCCTTCCCAAGGCCTTTGAGACCATTAGTAATCTCTGTTAATATCGTGAACATTTCTGAGATCGTCTCTTCAGACTTCATTTTAAATAGCTCGTAGTCTCTAACCAACATATTGGCTTTGGTCTCCTTTACCTCGGAGGTTCCTTCATAAATAAGTCTTAGTTTATCTCACATTTCTTTTGCCGAGCTGCACATGGAAACACGAGAGAATTCATTAGGATGAATGGCACATTGCATAATATTCATTGCATTAAAATTAACAGTGGATTTCTTAATTTCTTCGGGTGTCTATTTATCCTCTTCATCAGGAAGGTCATAAGGACCCTTGTCCATAACCCTCCAGATCCCGTACTCCTGAGCCCTTAGAAAAATATGTATTCTATTTTTCTAGCAGGAGTAATTCGAGCCATCAAAAAATGGAGGACAATTGATGGAGTGACCCTCAGGCATCATCCCCTTGTTGGCCATTGATCTGGATCGAACTCTAGCTCGTTAGATCTGAAGGATAGAGCCTTAGCTCTGATACCAATTGAAGTCCCGCGATCAATGACACCCAAGAGGGGGGTGAATTGGGTGATTACAAATTTTACAAAACTTTTGCCAGAATTAAACAAATATGATGAAACAACCTTTTAGAGACTTAGATATGATGAAATAACAAATAGATCTATCAAAACCTATCACAGACATCAGATCCTTGGTACTATGGCGGAGATATAAATCTGAAGGCTCTGCTCACGCAAGGTATTATCTTCCTGACAAGAATGACCTTGTCAATCTGAACCTACCTTTTGATATATCAAAGATCTAATGTAGAAATGATAAATTATGCTAGATCTGAATGGAAAACGTAAGAGAGTGATATAGTGTGTGTTAGCACAGAACGGGGGTAGGAGAAAAGATTCAAACCACACAAAGGACAGTAATTTTTAGGTGGTTTGGATGCAACGACTGCAACTTACGTCCACCCCTCACTAACTGTGAGGATTCACACACTATCTTGTAAATGATTACAAGAAAAAAACACACACACTCGTGAAGAGTTCAGAACTCCCACGAAGGTGCACAAGCACCGAATCACACAGAAATGTGAAGGAAAGCCACACACACACGGATCTGGATAGATCCACACACACATATGTTTAGATATTACAAGAACACACACTTGAAGCTCAATGAAAAATATAAGTAGAAACACAAACGAAAACTTCAGATTTAAGCTCCCCCTTAGTGGATGAAGAAGATCTTTGATGAAACTTGCTTCTCAGCTTGATTTCCACTTGAATGGCTTCAGGATGATATTTAAATGCTTGAGATTTTATAAAGAATGCTTTGATGAAACACTATTCACGGAGTTCTTCCTGCAGCCCTTTTTCTTCTTTGATAGCCTTCCTTTGATCCCCTTATGTCATTAGGGTTTCTTGGCCCTAAGAGATATTTTTATAACACTTGAATGGTCAAGGGACATGCCAAGACACAGATCCACAATTTCAGACATGTCTGGAGACTTTTGGGATTAAAAAAACATATCTAGATGCTTTTCCTCATGAAGAAAATAAAGTCAAAATTAGTGGCTTCAAAGGGTTTGGTCGACCGGTCAAGATCGGTCGGTCGACCTAACTGTGACAAGTTCTAAAGCATTCAACACTGGGAGAATCGGTCGACCGGTCCAAGGCTGGCGGTCGACCGAACTCTATAAATTTATAGAGTTCTGGGTGCTGAAAAGTTAGGTCGACCGCACCAACTGGATAGGTGGACCGGACTCTGGAAAACCTACAAAAATAATATTATTAGCCCATAAAACATATCCTTATACAAAGGACTTTGTGTCTACATTTAGTTGCATTCAATTTGAGTTTATTTTGGATTTATTCTTGGCATCTTGAAGCAAGATAAATTTGAGCATTTAGCTTGAGATGAAAATGACTTTGTGAGCCTACATGAGTTCTTACTTCTACAATAATGAATGCTATCAAGCTGTTTGCCATTCCAAGATTTTGTTATCATCAAAATCACCCGGAGAGACTCAATAGCCACCTCATCCAGGTTCACCTGGATGCGTGGGCCCAACATGGCGGGATCTGTCTCCATGGCACTGTCGGTACCCTCAGAGACACTCCTCCGAGCACTCGACCCGACGCTGGCTGCAAGTGTTACAGACGAGCCCTCCACCGAAATCGCCGCAGGGAGCGGTTACGGTAGACGCCCCGGAGATAGGACGACGGCTTCTTGAGGGACGACAACGGTCACTTGGTCAGTGCCCGGCTCGACGTGGTCAACAGGGTGAGGACGGGCTGCGGCAACTCAACTATCTCTTACTGTAACTCCGACGACTCCTGCGCTCCTGCAAGAAGCCCAGAGAAGATTAGTTCTGCGAACAGTTGACAAAACATGGTCTGAGACAAAGTTAGTACCCTGGGGCAATGGGGGCTCAACCCCAACTCCCGAAGCACCGCTGGAGTTAGCTTGACATCAGTATCAAGGAGGGGGAAGCGAAGGAGGACTTTTATCGCCATGGACTCCTCAACTGTGGCTTTGGGCAACTTATCAGCCCAAAGAGGACGGGAACCCGCGGCAAAACTCCAGTCAGAGGGGTGGCCACGCCGCCCTGCTCTGGTAATATAGATAAAGCGCTCCGACCAGCGCTTGAGGCTAGACATGGCGGTGGTGACGCGGACAAGGGTCCGGTCATTTCGAGCCCAGAAATAAAAAGATGAAGTGTCGGCAGGACAACACTGAAGGCTGTAAAACTACGAGAAGAGGAAGACGTTCGGGACGATCGAGGCTTGCCTACAGACGAAGACAAAATCACAAAGAATGCGCTAGGAATTAGGGGAAAGCTCCCCTGGATATTGACCATAATGGTGGAGGACAGACTCGAAGAAGGGTTGCACAGGGAGGCGGAAGCCGGCCTTGAAGGAGTCTATAGGGACCCTGATGCCACCCAGGTGTTTGACTCCACAGGTCATCGTCGACGGTTGGGAAGATGATCTCAAAATCAGAAGGGATCTGAAAGGCCGCTCGCAGCCCATGGACCACCATATAGGCAACCAATGGTGGGGAGCGAGGATGACTAGGGCCCGCCCCCGAAGTGATCGGAGCGTCGCCACGACCAACCTCTGCCTTCTCGGCGGAAGATGTAGGGCCAACGCGGAGGGCTCTCCTACGAGGCGGCATGATTCCAGAAAAGAGAAGACATGGGGAATCCCACACCAGGAGAAGGAAAAGTCGGGGCAGAAACAACTAACGATCACGGCAAGCACTGATGAAGCAGGTGGGACTCCTTGAGGAGCCCTATGGCGGTTCTTATCACTCTCGAGGGTAGAGCGACCGCTTCAAAATCGCACGGAAGGAGAAAGGGTGCCTATCACCATCAGTGCACGATAGCCGGGCTTAAGCGTCCGTTCGCGCTCGCGCGCCCAGACAAAGCGGCTTGCGTCATGATTGCAGAAGCGCCTCCTGCCACCGTCAGGTGTGCCTTGCGCGCCAAGTATACGGTAGGGACCACTGGCCCGAACAATACGAGGATACCATCATCAGAATTGGCTAGTGAGAAGGGTGAAATCGGCTTGGCCCATATAAGGCCCATTTCTGCCAGGTCCAATCAAGCCCACGATCTACAACGCTCCCAAGGGCCACAGACAGCCGCGGCCCGCAATAAACGGCCCACAATGATTGAGCCTCGGATTCTTCAGCGCAAGGAGGGCCTTGACCCAGGCACGATGACCGTCGAAAGACTCTCCGACGACCGACCATTGCTCCCCACGACGCTGGTCTCGATCCCACTATAGGCGAGCACACCCTACGATGCCGTAAGACTCACTAGGGAACATGTCGACTCCGGGATACCAGCCCCTCGATGGGAAACTCCCCCCACGATATCAGAGAACGTTACTCCACGACTGGCGCCCTTCCCTGCTCAGGGATGGGCTCCCTCCTCCAGGACAACCCCGTATAAAAGGGACTTCGACAGACAGGCGATGACATGGTGAATTCCATCAAGAAACACACAGAGATATCAAGGAGAAACATGCTAGAGAGAACTACACGTCCGGCTACTACTAGAGAGGTCCCAACTGTCCACCTGTAGAGAGAGGATTCCTTCTTAGCACTCTCACCGCCCAGTGAGCACTCGTTGAGTGGTCACTGGCAAACTGGCAACGACGAGCACTCCGCTGGAAGGACAACAACTCTCCCAGGCCCACACAGACGATCTCATTCCCTCTCTTTCTCGCCTACTCTCTTTCATTCTCTATTTGACTTAATGTTTATTTAAACATCGGAGAGTTGTCCCTTGGGATAACGCCCAAGACTCCTTCTGACGCTCTTACTTCTAGTGATTGCAGACTTCCACGAGTGTCAGGCGATTTTTTTTTATTAATAAATAAAAAGTGTGATACAAAGATTAAGAACTATTTTTCCACCTCTCTCTTCAGAACTCTCATCCACTGTGCTCCAACTCCGAGCACTCTCGTCCTCCTCACTCCCCATCTCCTTCACCTGAGTGTTTTAATGACATACGGATAAGAAGACTTTTCCCGAGATCTCAATTAGAATTTCTATTGTGACGTTCATTCGTTCCAGATTTACTCTAGACGAATGATCCCTTTTTCATAAAAATATCACACAAAATATCAGGTGGTGCCGGCTACACTCTCTCTCTCTCACACACACACAAAATATATATATATATATATATATATATATATATATATATATAGAGAGAGAGAGAGAGAGAGAGAGAGAGAGAGAGAGAGATGATCCCACAGTACCAGCAGCATGAGAATTTTCCATGGTTCCGGTATCTTCACCTTTCAATGAGGCAGATGGAAACAAAGAGGTAGGGATAACGTGGTTGGGGCTTCACGAAATATGTGGCGGCGTATCTAAAGTAAGCAGTTGCAAGAGCTACCCACGGCATGGAAGATCAACGCACCGTCAAATCGCCGACTAGACGTCCCAAGGCATGCGACGAGGAGCCCCCCTCCGCCACGGCGTCCCGGCTCAGCCTCTTCATCTCCGCTGCCCTCGCCCTCGCCCTCTTGCCTTCCTCCGCCTCGCCCATCAGCAACCTCACCCCCCTCTCCACCTCCGCCGCCTCTACCACCGCTCCCTGCTCCAAGCCGCCGCCAAGCCCCACCACGTCCACGGCCACCCCCGTCTCCCTCACCATCTGCAGCGCGTTCAGCTTCTGCTCCGCGTAGAGCGGCCATGCCAGCGTGGGTACCCCGTTCCACACGCTCTCCAGGGTAGAGTTCCAGCCGCAATGAGTGACGAACCCGCCAACCGCCGGGTGGGCAAGCACCTCCACCTGTGGTGCCCAGGATGGCCACACAAGCCCCCGCCCTGCCGTCCTGTCCAGGAACCCCTCCGGCAGCACCTCGCCAAGGTCCGCGTCCCCGGGCAGCACGAACAGCCGCTCCTTCGATCGGGTGCGCAGAGACCAGAGGAACCGGTGCCCACTGCGCTCCAGCCCCAGCGCAATCTCTGTCAACTGCTCCTTCCCGAAGCTGCCCATGCTGCCGAAGCACAGGAACACCACCGACGACGGCGGCTGCCCGTCGAGCCACTTGAGGCACCGGTGGTCTGGAGGCGCCGACCCGGGATTAAGGACGGGCCCGACGAGGTAGACGGGCGGGGTGGGGTGGTCTGGAAGGCAGCGCCCCTCCGCCAGCGACTGCGCCGCCGTCGGCTCCAGCTCCTCGAAGGAGTTCACCAGGATGCCCTTGGCCTCTCGAAACCTGCAGCCGAGGCGCACGAAAAAGGCATATCCGTCGGACTTCTTGTTCAGCATGGGGCCCGGCATGGCGAGCGGCGGAAGCGGGGCAGCGAAGCTCGGGACGCGTATCTCCCCCTCGACTTCTGCCATCTCCGTGGGGACCTCCACGTCGAGGGTAGGCAGATAGAGTGTGAAGCCCAGCAGCGCAGCGCTGGAGGTGAAGTAGACGTATGTGGGGATGCCGAGCTCGTTACCCACATCGATCAGGGCAGTGGAAAACATGTCTATGACGATGCCTGCGATGCGCGGTGCCGACGGAGACGAGACCAGGGAGGCGATCGCGTCCCTAACGTGGGGACGGTGGGCCTCGACGAAGCTTGAGAATATGGCGATGCCATCGCGGTTGTTGGGGTCGACCGAGAAGTCCACGGGAGGGAGCTCGGAGATGCGGATGTCGAGGCCGGAAGAAGCGAGGGAGTCGATGTGGGAGGAGCTGCCGGGGACGGTCGTCTCCGGAAAGAGGGGGCGCATGGTGAGGACGGTAACGGAGAACCGGCCGACGAGGCGCTTGGCCATCTCCACCGTCGACGCCAGGTGGCCGGCGCCGGGAATCGGGAGGAAGACGAGCCCCGCCTCTGGCGCCGCTGTCTCACTCATCTCGTGCACGTTTGGCTAATTGTTCCTACTTTAGCCGTCACCACTACGTACCTGAGCCTTCTCGGTGCCGGTGGAATAGCCTCGGGGGAGTGCTGGTGTGGGTGGTGGCGGCGAAACCGTCCGCTCGCTTGCTGGTCTTATGATTACAAGGTTAGCCTCTGGCACGATGCTCTAGGCTGCCTGACGTGAGCACTGACGTCTCTTTGGTGCAATTAAAACCCTGCCTTCAGTCGTCGCGTCCGAATCATGCACAACCAGGCCCAATCACCGTCGACATTTGACTAGTGGTCCCACCACCAATATCAAGGCATAGAATATTCAGAACGCAGTCTGAAGATAACCACTGGGGCTCTTTTTGACCGTGCATTATTTATCCATTACGATGGGGCGAAATACTTTGAAATTAATATATTTTTGGAAATTTTAGTCTTGACACCTAAAATCTTTCATATTTTTGAATTATTCTCTCTATTTCAGATATCTATTCACAACAACGTAAATTCTCAAAACATTAGTGAAACGTCCTGCATCGTTATAAAAAAAATCCAAATATTAACTTAACCCTCGTACTATAATTTTAAGATTTTTTTTGTCGGAAATAGAGTTCAATCGTCTCAAAAAAATTTACCAGCACTAAGTAACGCATCAAAAGGAGCTACGAGTGTGATTTTAAGAGACAATCTTTTGATATTTTTGTCAGATATGTTCACATAAGAATGTGAAAGATCGAAGAGAGAGGGAGACGAGAGTTTCAGAGAGGGAGAGAGTGTTTGGAAGAACTTCGAGCACTCAGAGACGTGATCTAGAGTCGGGAGATAGGGGAGTTCTTTTTATATCTCGTTGGAGGCAGGAGTGTGTCTGTGCGAGCGTCTGTAGTCAAGTTGCAAGGTGTCCCCTCTATATATGTCTCCTCTTAGGTCCATCCAAGACCCTATTTATATCATTCATCTCGGTGTCATATCTTTTCTGACTTATCGAGGGCATGGTTAGTTGAGTAATGATCTGTTCGATCGTGGGGATCGTCAACTATCCACTCACCCATTCTTTGAGGAAGAACATCGTGACGGGCATCTCGGCGGTGTAGGTTAGATCCGACATTTGTCTAGAGTAACTTCCGTAACTCTAGCCTCAACGTTCATCCGTTGGCAGATTTCATGGCACCCGGGACGCACGTGCGCGAAGTTTAAGTTCGCGGGCCGACCTATCCTAAGTGGGTCTCAATTGGGCCACGTTCCTAAACTGTGGGTCAGTTAGCGATGCCCGTACTGGGCCTGGTGATAAAGGGCCGCTTCTAACCTAGCATTATTAGACCACACTGGGCCTGGCGATTTTTCCCCTTCTCACCCGTAATTAGATGCTCATGAAAAACTCCCTAACAAGGATGTTTATCAAAGAAATACGTACATATGAGGGAGGCCTTGTGTATGAATATCTAAATTGAATGGACAAACTGTAAACATGAAAGTTTGTAAGGGTAACAAATTAGATATCCCCATTTTTCACAGCCGTTGAGCTAATTTCATAAGTTAACTTACAGAAATGTACTTTGGTAGAAGTATAGAATAAAAAGTACAATGTATATGTAAATTATCATAAATTTTCCACAAAAATATATCAGAAATTGAGATTTTGATGGGAAGAAGGCAAAATATAAAAAATATCCCTAGGTTATTAGACATATTCTAAAGAAATTTTAGACGTATAAAAGTATCCATGTATAGGCTAATGGAGGTTTGAACCTTTCTAACTCCGTTAATTTGTTGCTGATTAGTTCAATCCAAATTCTATCAAATCGTTTTTTGAGTTAGTTTTGAGATAAATAAGGTTAACGTTAATCTAACCGTCAATCTCAGTGTTTAAAAAAAAATCTAACTGGCAATCAAACATGGACCGAGAGGGTGCAAATCAGGTCTGATAGAGACTTACAACTGACCTGATAACATTATTTTTATGTACTTGACAAGAAAACAAAAACCACACAATTCTTTAACAGAAAAAAATAAATAAAGCCGCAACAATTCCAACGGCCCGTGGGTCTTCACCGTTATTGGCTGTTGGCCGGCCCAACCAGCCTGAACCAGCCGGCTCGGACTGTTACATCGGCCATCTCCAACGTCGACGTCCGGTGGCCAGCGCCGGAGACTGGAAGGAAGACGAGCCCTACTAGCCCTACCACTGACACCGCTCGTGGGGCTTGTTGCTACTTAACAGTCACGGCTACGTGAGCTTCCCGGTGGAGTAGACCGGGTTCTAGCGTTGGCGGTAGCGGCCCACCCTTCCCTCGCTCGCTGGTCTTCTAATTATTAATTAAGGTGAGCTCTCGTCCCCCTGGTGCTAATGTACCGAGCGTCAAACCAGTAGGACGTGCACAAACGGTGTCCAGTCGTTGTGGTCAAGAGATACGAATGTGTGTGTGTGTCTGTGCTTTTTTTTTTTTGTTAGGAGAGTAATTACAGAAGGCGAGTAATTAATATCTCAAGTATATATTCATTTTAAAGAAAAAATTCACACTATCTTGTAATAATGATTCTATATAGACGTTCATATTTTTATCGATATTTTGAGTCTGAAGGTCTCGTCACAGTAAATAAATTAATTTCCTACACACCGGAATACTTACGGGAGACATTTTCACATAAACTTTCAAAAATTCATGGAATAAATCACAACTCTCTCACAAGTGGAAGTGAGATTTAAACACAATCACTCCGGTATGCGAACCGAAGTAAAGCTCATTTTGAAAAGATACGAATGTGCGACTACAAGGCCAATATCAGATCATATAAAATTTTTGGATAATTAATAGATGAGTAATTCGCATTTCCGGTATGCTTTACACCAATACGAAGTTGTTAGATTTTAACGGATCTGTTAATGAATCTTGTCCGATTTTGACCGCCCATTTTATGACATTTGATCATGTTACGTGGGGTGTCCCACCTTCTGAGCCCCACCAAGAAAACCACCCAAGTGGTTACGTACGTGGGTGGCTAAAAATGAAAACCGATGGGTGTTTATTTTCCCATGCAATAGATGCGGACAAGTGCTTAAAGGGGTCTAATGCATGCAGTTAAGGAGGAGATCCGTTTCATGCGGTTCTCTTCTCCAAGGTGCAGTAGCCATGGGATATCCAACCACTATAAATAGAGATCCTCATCACCTTATTTTGGCATCCCACGGTGAGAGCCCAAGTGCCTCTTGTAGAGAGAAATCAAGAGGGTTTGGGGGGTGAGAGAGCTTGAGAGAGTTTTGCAGGAGGATTTGTTCCTCTGGGTTGGGATGTTAGTCTCTTTGTATATTTCTCCATATCTAGTGAAGTTCCGCTATTGTTGTCGCACGTGGACGTAGGGGGGTAACCTCGGAACCACGTAAATCCTTGTGTGATTGTTCCTTCTTCTTCCTCCCTTCTTCTTGTTGTGCGGATCGAGATCTTGGGACATCACTCTGTCCGTCGGAGTGGTCGTGTCATAACAAACTGGTATCAGAGCCCAATCAGGATTCGATCTGTATTCCTTGTTAATGGCTACAAAGTCGACATCAGCAATGAAGTTCGACGTTGAAGTGTTCGATGGAAAGACGAAGGATTTCAACATCTGACGATTGAAGATGCAGTCTCTGTTAGTACAGTAGGGGCTGAGCAAGGCTGTAAAAGTCAATGATGCTCTACCGACCGAGTGGAAAGACGAAGAAAAAGAAGAGTACATGGAGCGTGCTCTTGCAGCAATTCGTCTATACTTGGCAGATGATGTGTTGAGAGAAGTTGCTGACGAAGACACCCCAGCAAAACTCTGGCTCAAGCTCGAGTCAAGGTACATGACGAAGTCTCTCACAAACAGCTTGTACTTGAAGCAGCGGTTGTTTACTTTTCGCATCAAAGAAGGTATGTCCATTTCTAAACATCTGAATGAGTTTAATAAGATCGTTATAGATCTTAAAAATATTGGTGTTAAGGTAGATGATGAGGATCAAGCCTTCATACTCCTATGCTCATTACCTCCTTCGTATGAGCATTTCGTTGATACTTTGCTATATGGGAGAGATGATATCTCTGTAGAAGATGTCAAGGTTTCCCTGAACTCTAAGGAGTTGAAACGGCGAGTACTAGAAACTCATAGCGAAGATCGGGCAAATGGTCTAATGGTGGGAGGGAGAGCTGAGAAAAAGAGTATTGGTAAAAAGGGAAGGCTAGATCAAAATCCAAGTCAGTAAAGAAGGTAAAATGTTATGAGTGCAACCAAAGGGGGCATATCAAGAAAGAATGTCCAAAATTAAAGGGGAAAGGAAAAGTTCAGGAGGAGTCTTCTTCTGATACAACGAATATTGTTCAAGAGGAGACTATAGAAGATGAGACTATTTTGTCAGTCTCTACTAGCACTTCCGAGGATGACTGGATTCTTGATTCCGGTTGTACCTTTCACATGTGTCCTCACAGGGAATGGTTTTCTACTTATCCAACATTAAGTAGTGGTCCCGTAACCTTGGGAGACAATAGAACTCTTGCAGTTGTAGGAGTCGGTACAATTAGAATTAAGATGTTTGATAATATCATCAGAACTCCAGAAGTGCGGCATATTCTAGAACTGAAGAAGAGTCTGATCTCCTTGAGTATTTTGGACGTGCATGGATACCGGTTCTCGGCAGAAAATGGAATCCTGAAAGTTTCTAGAGGTGCATTGGTTGTGATGAAAGGGAAGCTGATTGGTGGCCTTTATCATCTACAAGGCAACACTGTGATGAGTAGTGCCAATCTGGCACGAAGTTCAAATGATCCTACCCAAGTGTGGCACATGAGACTGGGCCACATGAGTGAAAGAGACATGATGGAGTTGAGCAAACGAGGTTTGCTTGATGGTCAGAAGACTGGGAAACTGGATTTCTGTGAGCATTGTGTGTATGGCAAGCAGTGCAGGGTGAAATTCAGTACATCAGTCCATAGAACTAAAGATATTGTGGATTACATCCACTCTGACCTTTGGGGTCCTACTCCGATTGTCTCGAAGGGTGGTGCAAGTTATTTCTAGACCTTTATTGATGATTTCTTAAGAAAGGTCTGGGTATATTTTCTGAAGAAAAAGAGTGAGGTGTTCGTCACTTTCAAACAGTGGAAGGCGTTGATTGAGCGGCAGACTGGTAAGAAGATCAAACACCTCCGTACTGATAACGGTACGGAATTCTGCTCAAAAGAATTTAATGATTTATGCAAGAACGAAGGTATCGTTCGACATTGCACTGTAGCAGGAACACCACAACATAACGATATTGCAGAACGGATGAACAAGACACTCTTAGAAAGAGCGAGAAGTATGTTGTCTCAGGCAGGTCTGTCAAAGGCATTTTGGGCAGAAGCTGTAAACACGGCTTGCTACTTGGTGAATAGATCTCCGTCCACAGCCATAGAGTTGGAAACTCCTGAGGAGGTATGGTCTGGTTCTCCTTCCGATTATTCTCACCTCAGAATTTTCAGTTGTCTTGCATTTTCTCATGTCATAGATGACAAATTGGAGCCAAGGGCAAAGAAGTGCATTTTCGTAGGATATGCACAGATGCAGGGTGTGAAGGCGTATCGGTTGTGGTGTACCGATCTTCAGTCACCCAAATTCATGATTAAAAGAGATGTGACCTTCGATGAGTCTACAATGCTCTGGGCGGGAGAGAAATCAACAACAGAAAATAGAGATCAGGTTAGTGGCAAGCAGGGAGAGCTAGAGGTGAAGCTCTCAACAGAAAATGCAGTGCAAGAGGAGACAGTGTGTAGCACTCCGGTAGAGCTTTAGATAAAATAACGAGAAATTCACAAGAAATTCCATGAAAAATACGGTACGTGAGATTTTGACCAATTTATAAAAATCTTGAAAAATTATAATCATGTAAAGGACGAAAAACTTTGATAATTTGTCTTCTACAGGAAACCCTAAATAAAATTGTAAGCCAACCGAATTAAGGGAATTAGGGAAAAATCCACGTTTAGCCTTATCAGACCTTAAATCACCCAATTCGGACCCAATTCTTGATCAATTGAGCCCAGATCGGACCCGATCGAATGGCCACAATGTGTAGATCGTTTCCCCTCTATTTTCTCCACGAAACCCTAACTCCAAATTTTGAATTTTTAGGCGAGGCGGCGGCGTGACCGGGTCAATGCGCGAATCGCGTGCAACCGAAGTTCGTGGGCTCTATCCTCACGATAGATCCCTCTAGAGACCAATTAATCCTATAAAACAAGCCTTAGGGCCTCCTAGCATCGATGTTTGGAAGCTGTGGCCGGCAAGGTGCGAGGACGAGGGCGTATTCCGGCAATCTCTTGAAGTGGTTTTCTATCGCGGCCGGCGACGACGTCCCCCTTTGTTCTTCTCTTAAGGTAGGTTTAAGCAGACCAAACCCTAAGCAAGTTATATCATTGGATTCGTCTCTAAGACCTCTTTTGATGCATAATAAAAGCCCTAATTGTCATCCCGTGTAGAGGCCGTATTCCTAGTTTCAGTAGAAGTATGTCAATCTAGGGTTTCATTCTTGATAGCTTTCTTTGTCGATTGATCCCTGATTATATAGTAGACTAAAAACAAATTAATCATGCCTATTCCTACGATTTTTCATGCTCTTTCTGTTGTTTTATTGTGCCCAATTTTTATTTAGTATATCGTTTGAATTTGGCTTGAAATTGGGGATCTGTCAAAGATCACTGAAGACTGACTGTTATTTCATTTCACGGTCCTAACAGGGAACCGTTCGGAACTAAGCAGCCCCGCGATAGACCGCCTGGTCCAGAGCGCGGTCGTTGTCTTGACCGTTTATTATGGTTTGGTGTTCGGGACCCCACGACCAGTGGCGGCCCAACGATAGACCGCTTGGCGACACTAGCAGCCGATTGATAGACCGTCCAGGGCGCGCGTGGCTTTCCAGCTTTCGTGCCTTACGCGGCATATCGACAGACATCTAGGGCCTGTTCAGCGGTTCGGGATAGACCGTTCATTTCACGCAGAATCATTTAATTGATTGTTCAAAATCATGTTAATTGTTGTTTAACCAAGTTTAAGTTGACAACCCACAATTTAATTTGGTATATATGAAAGACTGATTAGTGTTAAATACTGATTGTATTTCATTTTATTTCTCTTCTAATCATGTCGTCAATTCTCTTATGCATTAATGAATACATAAATTGTAAACATGTTATATGTATTGGAAGGAAATTCTTATTAGGATTGTTCTAACCGTCATTCCACTCCGGTGGTGTTGACTGACCGCCACACTCATTTTCCGATGCTTCATTAGCCTCAATTCTTGTAATGGTTGGGACTCTCGGCCGGACATTCCTTCCGTCAGACTAGAACCTCCATTATGACACCTCCGTAAGCCCCCGCGAGTCTGGGATTCCCACTAGGATGCCGGGCGGGTTGTACCCCCAAAACCTGAACCTTTAGACTCGATTGAATCGTGTGATTTTGACCAAGTCGGAATTGGGGCTGTCCTGTTAATAGCGGCCCTTCTGGGACCGTTCTGTCAGTGGGCGGTTCAGTCTTGACCACTTGCAATCCTGAGCGGCCTTCCTTTTGACCGTTCTCGTGATATAACGACCCATTTTGGACCGCTTTACATTCTTAACTCTGGGTCTTGTTTGTAGCGATCCATGTCTGACCGTTTACTGGATTGTAGCGGTCCAGGTTAGACCATTTTTATGACTGTAACTCAGCCTAAAGCTTGTTTCACGTATTTCTGGTATGTTGTGGTAAGCTGAGCCAAGATGGGCTTAAGTTCTACTCTTGTTCTCCAAATCATGAATCTTATGGTTCCTACTCAATTATTGGAATATCCCTTGATCTTAGAAATTAAGCTACATGGCTTGACCTTGAAATTCTTAGCCGACCCCAATGAATGTCTAGATATTACTTGGGATCTTGAATCCACCAAATCAATGCCAACACATCATAAGGGCCCGGTCTGGTCCTGGGAAGAGCACCCAAAAAGTACTAATGCCTCGGGGAGTTGTAATGACATGGTGAGGCATTGCACCGAGTGCATGACTAGCGTGTGTCTATGACATTCATTCCATTATTAGATTCCTATGTGGAATTTATCTTGATATGATATGCTTGTTACATGCTTGACCGGCCACTTTCTAGAAATTGATATATCTATATTCAGTTCATTCTATTAATTCATTCCTTTACTTCTTATGATTTGTTTTATCGTTCTTAGTTCGCATGCATGACAGTTAATTAATTGGTTAATTACTTAAACCTTGCCTGCTATTACCTACTGAGTGTTTGCTCACCTAGTTTTTCCCCCCTTTTCAGGTAGCTCTGGTGATGACTCTCAAACTGATGGGGATGGGCAGGAGTGAAGTCCTTGGAGCGAGCCAGCTAGATAGCCCTTTAGAGATGTCATTAGATAGTTCGAGTCTGAGAGTTGTGTTACTATCCAAGAGTTGTAATTTGGTTAAGTCTTTCGTTATGTAATTGTGTTAAGTTGGTGGATATGTAAGAATTTTCCTTGGTACTTGGTGTTGGTGGATATTGATACTCATTATATTTAATTAGTTGGAATTATTGGTTAATTTGGAAAGTATTTCTTCTTTTTGCCATGGTGTGGTGTTGAAGTCATTTCGATCGCTAACGCAAGACACATTATGTCTGGAAATTAACATATTTTTAATTTTCTACTGCTGCGTCCCGATATTCCACGTCGGGGCGTGACACAGTGCGAGTATCAAATGTGACAGTTGATGTGCCAGAGAGCAATACAACACAACGATAATCCCCTCAAAAGCAGTACAGTATTGCAATTGACAGAGAGCGAAGGGTGATCAAACCACCTAGTAGGTATAGTCACGCTGACATGGTAGCCTTTGCTTTGTCTATTGCAGATGATGTTGAGGGGGAAGAACCATGTTCTTATAGAGAGGCAATAGCATCAGATGAGTCCTCTAAATGGCAGTTGACCATGCAAGAGGAGATTGAGTCTCTACAGAAGAACAACACATGGAAATTGGTGAAAATACCACCTGGTCAGAAGATTGTGGGGTGAAAATGGGTCTTCAAGAAGAAAGAAGGAATCTCTGGTGTGGAAGATGCTAGATCCAAGGCACGGCTAGTGGCGAAGGGTTTCACACAGCGGGAGGGTATTGACTTCATTGAGGTATTCTCTCCTGTCGTGAAACATACCTCTATTCGTGAGTTGCTTGCCATAGTTGCTTTACTTGATTTAGAGCTGGAGCAACTGGATGTTAAGACAACGTTCTTACATGGTGAGCTGGAGGAGGAAATCTACATGCACCAGCCAGAAGGGTTCATGATTTTTGGTAAGGAAGATCATGTGTGCCTGTTGAAGAAGTCTTTATATGGCTTAAAGCAATCACCTAGACAATGGTACAAGAGGTTTGATACTTTTATGCTGAGTCATAGTTACACCAGAAGTGATTATGATAGCTGTGCGTATTACAAAAAGCTTCCAGATGGTTCATTTATTTACTTATTATTGTACGTAGATGACATGTTGATAGCTGCCAAGAACATGTCAGAAATTAACCACTTAAAATCTCAGTTGAATGGTGAATTCGAGATGAAAGATCTTGGAGCAGCAAAGAAGATTTTGGGCATGGAGATTCCTAGAGACCGTAGCACTGGAAGGTTGTACTTGTCACAGAAGAAGTACGTGAAGAAGGTGCTGGAGTGGTTCGGCATGAAAGATTGCAAGGCTGTGAACACTCCATTGGCAGCCCACTTCAGATTGTTTGTTGATGATTCACCGAAGACAGAGAAGGAGATGGAACAGATGTCTAAAGTTCCATATGCGAGTGCAGTTGGTAGCATTATCTATACTATGGTATGTACTCGACCTAATATTTCTCATGCTGTTAGTGTGGTTAGCAGGTACATGGGAAATCATCGAAAGGTCCACTGGGAGGCTGTGAAGTGGATTCTTCGTTACCTTAGAGGTGCTTCAGATGTGAGCCTGGTATTTCAGAAAGGAAATGGTGGTGGCAGTCAGCTGGTTGGCTATGTCGATTCAGATTATGCTGGTGATCTAGGAAAAGAGGAGATCCCTGACAGGTTATGTCTTTACTTTCTCATGCTGTGCTATTAGTTGGAAGGCTGTTTTGCAATCTACTGTGACTTTGTCTACTACAGAGGCAGAGTATATGGCAGCGGCAGAGGGAGTGAAAGAAGCCATGTGGTTGAGAGGTTTGGTCGACGATCTGGGTCATGTACAGGAGACAACTCCGGTGTACTGTGATAGTCAGAGTGCTATACATCTGACCAAAAATTAGATGTACCATGAGAGGACTAAACACATCGACGTCAGGTATCACTTTGTTCGTGATGTTGTCTTGCAGGGTACCGTAGCTATTCAGAAGATTTCTACAGCAGAGAACCCTGCAGACATGCTGACGAAGCATATTCCTTCAGAAAAGTTCAGGCATTTCCTGGACTCGATTAGTTTGCAGAGCACGTGAGGTGGCCCCGTCGGGGGCATTGGCGGTAACGGCGATCGTAATAGAGCTTGGCACTGGATGCGGCTTGTAAAGATGGGCCAAGAGGAGAAATGTTACGTGGGGTGTCCCACCTTCTGAGCCCCACCAAGAAAACCACCCAAGTGGTTACGTACGTGGGTGGCTAAAAATGGGAAACCGATGGGTGTTTATTTTCCCATGCAATAGATGCGGACAAGTGCTTGAAGGGGTGTAGTGCATGCAGTTAAGGAGGAGATCTGTTTCATGCGGTTCTCTTCTCCAAGGTGCCGTAGCCATGGGGTATCCAACCACTATAAATAGAGAACCTCCTCACCTTGTTTTGGCATCCCACGGTGAGAGCCCAAGTGCCTCTTGTAGAGAGAAAGCAAGAGGGTTTGAGGGGAGAGAGAGCTTGAGAGAGTTTTGCAGGAGGATTTGTTCCTCTGGGTGGGGGTGTTAGTCTCTTTGTATATTTCTCCATATCAAGTGAAGTTTCGCTATCGCCGTCGCCCGTGGATGTAGGGGGGTAACCTCGGAACCACGTAAATCCTTGTGTTCCTACCTTATGTGATTGTTCCTTCTTCTTCCTCCCTTCTTCTTGTTGTGTGGATCGAGATCTTGGGGCGTCACTCTGCCCGTCGGAGTGGTCGTGTCATAATAAACATGACATATCTAGTGAAGTTCCGCTATCGCCGTCGCCCGTGGACGTAGGGGGTAACCTCCGAACCACGTAAATCCTTGTGTTCCTACCTTGTATGATTGTTCCTTCCTCTTCCTCCCTTCTTCTTGTTGTGCGGCTCGAGATCTTGGGGCGTCACTCTGTCCATCGGAGTGGTCGTGTCATAACAGATCAGGTTATGGTTAGTGGGCAGAATATGTCGGCTGATTTGATTTGTATGGGAATGAAGGATTATGATGTAATCCTAGGAGCAGATTGGTTGACTAGATATGAGCCCAATGTCCATTGCAGCACTAGCTCTGTGTCTTTTTCTGGACACCCTGAGCTCTCTTTTATTGGGTTAGGCGCTCTAAATCTATGCCGCTTACCTCGGCCCTCTGAGCTGAGAAGTTATTGAAGAAAGGGTGTCAGGCTTTTCTAGCCTTGGTTTCTTTAACCCCTAAGAAGGAGATTGAGGTTAAGGACATTCCTATTGTCCGAAATTTCCCAGATGTCTTTCCTGAAGATTTGCCAGGACTTCCACCTGAAAGAGTGGTAGTCTTTTCTATTGATCCAATTCCTAGCGCATCCCTTGTTTATAAGGCTTTGTATCGTATGTCTCCTGCGGAGTTGAGGGAATTAAAGAGGTAGTTAATAGAGTTGCTCGAGAAGGGATTTACTCGCCCTAGCACATCCCCGTGGGGAGCCCCCGTGTTGTTTTTCCGAAAGAAGGATGGTTCGTTGAGACTATGCATTGATTACCGACAATTGAACCAGCTTACTATCAAGAACAAGTATCCATTGCTGAGAATAGATGAACTGTTCGATCAGATAGCGGGAGCATCATATTTTCCTAAAATTGAACTTCGATCAGGATACCATCAGCTGCGGATCAAGAACGAGGATATCTTTAAAACTGCCTTCCATAGCTGGTATGGGCATTTTGAATTTGTAGTAATATCTTTTGGACTAACGAATGTCCCTGCAGCTTTCATGCAGTTGATGAATAGTGTGTTCCGGCCTTACTTAGATCAGTGGGTCGTGGTATTTATTGATGATATTCTGATATATTCTAGGAATGAGGAGGAGCATGCTGAGCATTTGAGGATGGCATTACAGTTATTAAGAGATCATCAGTTGTACGCCAAGTTTAGCAAATGTGATTTCTGGCTACAGGAAGTGTCTTTTCTGGGACATATTATCACTAAGGAAGGTATATCTGTTGACCCTTCTAAAGTGGAGGTAGTAAAGAACTGGGATAGGCCTGCAAATGTAACTGAAGTAAGGAGTTTTCTAGGCTTGGCAGACTATTATCGAAGATTTATTAAAGATTTCTCCAAGATTACGGTACCCTTGACTAGATTGACCCGCAAGGTGAATTGGTTGAGTGGTCGGAAGATTGTGAACAGAGTTTTCAGACTCTGAAGGACTGCCTAACCACTACCCAAGTTTTAGCTTTACCCTCTGGAGAGGGAGGATTTGAACTCTATACTGATGCTTCAGGTATTGGTTTAGGCTGTGTGCTTATGCAGCATGGGAAGGTGATAGCTTACTCTTCTAGGCAGTTAAGGAAGCACGGAGAGAATTTGCCTTGAAAATTTGGAGGCACTACTTGTATGAAGAAACATTCACGGTATTCTCGGATCACAAGAGTTTGAAATACTTATTTTCTCAAAAGGAACTTAACATGAGGCAGAGAATGTGCCTGGAATATTTGAAGGATTGTGATTTCTCTATTGAGTACCACCCTGGAAAAGGTAATGTGATGGCAGATGCCTTGAGTCGCAAGCCAATAGCAAAATTGTCAAATCTCATGTTGCAAGAATGGAGACTGCTAGAATAGTTAGTTAGTTTGGATCTTAATGTTAGTGAGGATCAGGTCATGATCGCTCAATTTCAGCTTCGTCCAGAGTTATTGATGGAAATCAAGTCTTTGCAAGAAAATGATCCGATGCTGATAGAGGTCAAGGAAAGTCTAAGCAATAAACCTGATTTTATTTTAGCCGATGACGGAAGATTATTATTTCAAGGAAGGTCCTGTGTACCTGATGTAGCTGAAGTAAAAAGCAAGATCCTTGAGGAAGCCCATAGGTCCAGGTATACTATTCATCCTGGAGGTACTAAGATGTACCGAGATTTAAAAAGATCTTTTTGGTGGACGAACATGAAAAAGGAAGTCACAGAATTTGTGAGTCGATGCTTGGTTTGTCAGTAAGAAAAGGTTGAACATTTCAGACCCGCAGGGAAGTTAAAGTCGCTCGATATACCACAATGGAAGTGGGAAAGTGTAGGCATGGACTTTATCATGGGTCTACCGAGAACCCGTGGTGGATTTGATGCAGTATGGGTCATTATTGATAGACTGACTAAGTCGGCACATTTCTTATCCATTAAGTCTAAATGGACAGTGGATGTTTTGGCTACCTTGTATGTGAAGGAAGTGATAAGACTGCATGGAGTACCAACAAGCATCGTATCAGATAGAGACCCCAGGTTTACTTCTTATTTTTGGAGAGGACTGCAAGAGTCCTTGGGTACCCGTCTGAGTTTCAGCACTGCCTTTCATCCTCAGACAGATAGATAGACAGAGAGAACTAACCAAAATTATTGAAGATATGTTAAGTGCTTGCATGATTGATTTTAGAGGCAGTTGGCATGAGCACTTAGCTTTAATTGAGTTCGCCTACAACAACAGTTACCAGTCCAGTATCCAGATGGCTCCGTTCGAGGCCCTTTATGGTAGAAGTTGCCGATCACCGTTGTGTTGGGATGAGATGGAGAGAAGCAATGGCTGGGACCGAATCTCATTTCAGAATCATCCAAGAACATCCGCATTATCCGAGATCATCTACAAGTGGCACAATCAAGATAGAAAAGTTACGTTGATAGCAAAAGAAGAGCCCTGGAGTTTCAGGTAGGAGAGCATATATTCTTGAAGGTTTCACCAATGAGAGGAATTCAAAGGTTTGGCATCCGTGGAAAATTAAGTCCAAGATACGTTGGCCCTTTCAAGATTTTAGAAACAGTGGGAGAGGTTGCTTACAGATTGGCTTTACCCCCTCAGCTATCCAGAGTACACAATATTTTTCATGTATCTATGTTATGGAAATATGTTTATGACCCCACTCACTTCATTCAACATACGGATCTGGAGTTGAAAGAAGATTTGACTTATGAAGAAAGACCCGTCATGATTTTGGACCGGAAAGAACAACAACTCAGGAATCGTTCCATACCTATGGTCAAGGTTCAGTGGAGCCGACGTGGAACTGAAGAAGCTACTTGAGAGTCCGAAGATGCTATTCAAAAATAATATCCCGATTTATTCTAAGGTTAGTATCCTTGCTCCCCATTTTCGATAAAGTACAGTGAATTTGGAGGACCAAATTCCTTAAAGCGGGGGAGGGTGTAGCACTCCGGTAGAGCTTTAGATAAAATAACGAGAAATTCACAAGAGATTCAATGGAAAATACGATAAGCGAGATTTTGATAAATTTATAAAAATCTAGAAAAATTATAATCATGTAAAGGACTAAAAACTTAGATAATTTATCTTCTGCAGGAAACCCTAAATAAAATTGTAAGCCAGCCGAATTAAGGAAATCAGGGTGAAATCCACGTTTAGCCCTATCGGACCTTAGATCACCAAATTCGGACCCAATTCTTGATCAATTGAGCCCAGATCGGACCTGATCAAACAACCACGATGTGTAGGTCGTTTCCCCTCTATTTTCTCCCCGAAACCCTAACTCTAAATTTCGAATTTTTAGGCGAGGCGGCGGCGTGACCGGGTCAATGCGTGAATCGCGTGCAACCGAAATTCGTCGGCTCTATCCTCGCGATAGATCCCTCTAAAGACCAATTAATTCTATAAAGCAAGCCTTAGGGCCTCCTAGCATCGACGTTTGGTAGTTGTGGCCGGCAAGGTGCGAGGACGAGGGCGTATTCCGGCGATCTCTTGAAGTGGTTTTCTATCGCGGCCGGCGGCGTCGTCCCCCTTTGTTCTTCTCTTAAGGTAGGTTTTAGCAGACCAAACCCTAAACAAGTTATATCATTGGATTCGTCTCTAAGACCTCTTTCGATGCATAGTAAAAGCCCTAATTTTCATCCCGTGTAGAGGCCGTATTCCTAGTTTTAGTAGAAGCATGTCAATCTAGGGTTTCATTCTTGATAGCTTTCTTTGTCGATTGATCCCTGATTATATAGCAGGCTAAAAACAAATTAATCATGCCTATTCCTGCGATTTCTCATGCTCTTCCTGTTATTTCTACTATGCCCAATTTTTATTTAGTATATCGTTCGAATTTGGCGTGAAATTGGGGATCTGTCAAAGATCGCCGAAGACTGACTGTTATTTCATTTCACGGTCCTAACAGGAACCGTTCGGAACTAAGCTGCCCCGCGATTGACTGCCTGGTCCAGAGTGCTGTCGTAGTCTTGACCGTTTATTATGGTTTGGTGTTCGGGACCCCACGACCAGTGGCGGCCCAACGATAGACTGCTTGGCGACACTAGCAGCCGATCAATAGACCGTCCAAGGCGCGCGTGGCTTTCCAGCTTTCGTGCCTTACACGGCCTATCGACAGACCGCTAGGGCCTGTTCAGCGGTTCGGGATAGACTGTTCATTTCACGCAGAATCATTTAATTGATTGTTCAAAAGCATGATAATTGTTGTTTAACCAAGTTTAAGTTGACAACCCACAATTTAATTTGGTATATATGAAAGACTGATTAGTGTTAAATACAGATTGTATTTCCTTTTCTTTCTCTTCTAATCATGTCGTCACTTCTCTTATGCATTAATGAATACATAAATTGTAAACATGCGATATGTATTGGAAGGAAATTCCTATTAGGATTGTTCTAACAGTCATTCCACTCCGGTGGTGTTGACTGACCGCCAGACTCATTTTTCGATGCTTCATTAGCCTCAATTCTTGTAATAGTTGTGACTCTCGGCTGGATATTCCTTCCATCGGACTAGAACCTCCATTATGACACCTACGTAAGCCCCCGCGAGCCTGGGATTCCCACTAGGACGCCGGACGGGTTGTACACCCAAAACCTGAACCTTTGGACTCGATCAAATCATGTGATTTTGACCAAGCCAGAATTGGGGATGTCCTGTTAATAGCGGCCCTTCTGGGACCGTTCTGTCAGTGGGCGATTCAGTCTTGACCACTTGCAATCCTGAACGGCCTTCCTTTTGGACCGTTTTACATTCTTAACTCTGGGTCTTTTTTGTAGCGGTCCATGTCTCACCGTTTACTGGATTGTAGCGGTCCAAGTTAGACCGTTTTTATGACTGTAACTCAGCCTAAAGCTTGTTTCACGTATTTCTGGTTTGTTGTGGTAAGCTAAGCCAAGATGGGCTTAAGTTCTACTCTTGTTCTTCAAACCATGAATCTTTTGGTTCCTACTCAATTATTGGAATATCCCTTGATCTTAGAAATTAAGCTACATGGCTTGACCTTGAAATTTTTGGCCGACCCCAATGAATGTCTAGATATTACTTGGGATCTTGAATCCACCAAATCAATGCCAATGCATCATAAGGGCCCAGTCTGGTCCTGGGAAGAGCGCCCAAAAAGTACCAGTGTCTCGGAGAGTTGTAATGACATGGTGAGGCATTGCACCGAGTGCATGACTAGCGTATGTCTATGACATTCATTCCGTTATTAGATTCCTACATGGAATTTATCTTGATATGATATGCTTGTTACATGCTTGACCGGCCACTTCATGGAAATTGATATATCTATATTAAGTTCATTCTATTAATTCATTCCTTTACTTCTTATGATTTGTTTTATCGTTCTTAGTTCGCATGCATGATAGTTAATTAATTGGTTAATTACTTAAACCTTGCCTACTATTACCTACTGAGCATTCGCTCACCCAGTTTTTTCCCCCCTTTTCAGGTAGCTCTGGTGATGACTCTCAAACTGATGGGGACGAGCAGTAGTGAAGTCCTTGGAGCGAGCCAGCTAGATAGCCTTTTAGAGATGTCATTAGATAGTTCGAGTCTGAGAGCTGTGTTACTGTCCAAGAGTTGTAATTTTGTTAAGTTTGTCGTTATGTAATTGTGTTAAGTTGGTGGATATGTAAGAATTTTCCTTGGTACTTGGTGTTGGTGGATATTGATACTCATTATATTTAATTAGTTGGAATTATTGGTTAATTTGAAAAGTATTTCTTGTTTTTGCCATGGTGTGGTTTTGAAGTCATTTCGATCGCTAATGCAAGACACAGCATGTCTGGAAATTAACATATTTTTAATTTTCTACTGCTGCGTCCCGATATTCCCCGTCGGGGCGTGACACAGTGCGAGTACCAAATGTGACAGTTGATGTGCCAGAGAGTAGTACAACACAACAACAATCCCCTCAAAGGCAGTACAATATTGCAACTGACAGAGAGCGAAGGGTGATCAAACCACCCAGTAGTTATAGTCATACTGACATGGTAGCCTTTGCTTTGTCTATTGCAGATGATGTTGAGGGGGAAGAACCATGTTCTTATAGAGAGGCAATAGCATCAGATGAGTCCTCTAAATGGCAGTTGGCCATGCAAGAGGAGATTGAGTCTCTACAGAAGAACAACATTTGGAAGCTGGTGAAAATACCACCTGGTCAAAAGATTGTGGGGTGAAAATGGGTCTTCAAGAAGAAAGAAGGAATCTCTGGTGTGAAAGATGCTAGATTCAAGTCACGGCTAGTGGAGAAGGGTTTCACACAGCGGGAGGGTATTGACTTCACTGAGGTATTCTCTCCTATCGTGAAACATACCTCTATTCGTGTGTTGCTTGCCATAGTTTTTTTTTTTTTTTTGTGAAACCCTACCTAGGTGTAATAGGAGAGTGCACCCCCTATAATAGATAGGGAGAAAGCCACTCCACCATCACCACACTAGGAGGTAATTTTATTGAATGTTAAAAGAGGTAACATTTACATCATCCGGATGCTAGGAAATCCTAGCTTATCCAATCGAACAATTCCCTTTACCTGCTTAGGGAGTTGTTGCAATGAAAAGAAACAAAGATTACATTTCATATCACATGCATAGTTGGCCAATGAATCAGCCACTTTGTTAGCTTCTCGATAGATGTGGCTGATTGAATCTTGAGCAGATAATAAACTCCAAATTTCTCTCATATAGCCTATGATCTTCCATGGGCAAGGAATCTTCCGGGTGACCACTTGCACAAGGGTCTGAGAGTCACATTCTATGAGGGCTGGCAGAGATGAGATGGCCTTGAGGAATTTTAGTCCATCCATGATAGCTCTAGCTTCCGCTATGACACAATTGCTCTGGGCATAGTAATGAGAAAATGCAATTATAGGATTACCAAGAGCATCTCTAATCATACCACCACCTCCCGAGATACCAGCTTGTTTTGGGGCTCCATCTGTGTTCAGTTTGAGGTAAGGCCAAGGCGGACATAGCCACTTAACCAGCATAATTGGCAAATTCCTTTTGGACTGAGTAGTGATGTCAAAGGCAGCCATGATCTATTTTTTTACCAAAGTCTGGTTCCTGCAAGTCAGCCAATCTAATATCTTGTTTAACCTGATTAATAATTTTGGAAATCAGTCCTTGCGGTTGAGGAAGCCTGTCTTCATGGATAGTTGCATTCCTGGCTAACCAAATCTCCCACAGCCCGTGAGTAATGATTCCTACAGTAAAAAGTCCAAAGGCAGTATTACTCTTAACTGCATGAATAGAATTAGTTATTAAATTCCTAGCAGAGTAACCAGAAATTGGGATTCCTTTGGATCTGAAAAAAGACCATATGCTGAAAGCCAAATCACTCTTCACAAATAAGTGGTTGATGTCCTCCTCCTAGCTTTGCTTACAACATCTGCATTTAGAGCAAAGTGGAATGCCACTGCGTTTTATATTGCAATCAGATGGCAGACAGTTGAATATAACCTTCCAAGTGAAGACAGAAATTCTTGTGGGAATCCATCTAGACCATATGTGTTTCCGGCAATGTTGAAGTCCTAGCAGTTGCATATTAAAGTAATTGTGGTATATAGAGGATATAGTGCAATTCCCACTTGAGGATAGACACCATATAGGTTTATCAAGAATATCAGATAACTTGACAGAGTGCAAAGCATTTCTTATATCTTCAGGAAAGACTGCATCAATGAGGTTTAACATATCCTGTGTTGGCTGGGTAATGACTTCCTGGACAGAAACTTTGTTATCCTGAATAAGATGGGAAGAAACCATGGATTCCAAGTTATAGTCCCCTAACCAGGTATCTTTCCAGAAGTTAATGTCTCGACCATTACCAATGATGAATTTCTGGTGTTGAATAAAAATGTTCTTGGCACGCAACCAGCTTTTCCTTGCAAAACCATTCATTTCTTTGAAGCCAATAGTGCTGATATGGTTACCTCTAATATATTTGGCTCTGAAAAAACCAGCCCATAAAGAATCAGAAAACAACACATGCCAAAGCATTTTAACCCGAAGAGCAGTTTCCATGTGTCTAAGGGACATTATTCCCAGACCTCCCAAGGATATTGGCTTGCATATCTTCTGCCAGGCCCTCCAATGTTTCTTGTTACCATGTTGTGATGAGCCCCAGAAAAAATTAGCAAGTGACTGATCCAGAATATGATGAATGCCTTCATGAAGGGGAGATGAAGCTAGAATATAGATTTGAATGGAAGAGAGCACATGTTTAATAAGAATCAGCCTCGCTCCTTGAGAAAGGAACTTAACTTGCCACCCCTCAATCTTCTTTTTAACTGCAGTAATAATGCCTCCATAATAAACTTTCTTGATTCTGCCCAAAGCTAAAGGATAACCCAGGTATTTATGAGGGAAGTTCAGTCTAGCATACCCCATAATTTGTTCTATTCTGTGGGAGATAGATTGGCTTTGTTTTGGGTGAATAAAATAACCACTCTTCTCCACATTAATGAGCTGACCCGAGGCCTTTTCATATGAACTCAGAATAGCCATCAGGTTATGGAGTGAGCCAGCTGTTGCATTGGCAAAAATTAAAGTATCATCAGCAAACAAAAGATGGGAGATGACTAGACATCTCCTAGGACCAGAGAACCACCCAATGGAGCCATTCATGAAGGCATTTTGAAGGGATATGCTGAGAGAATCTTGAGCAATAATGAAGAGAAGAGGTGCAATGGGATCACCTTGCCTAAGACCCCTAGTGGACTTGAAAAATCCAACAGATTCTCCATTTAAGGAAATTAAGAACCAGCAATTATTGATCAAGAGACTAATCATATCAGTAAAGGTACTACTAAAACCAAGCTGCTTCAATACTTCCAAAAGAAAGTCCCATTCAACTCTGTCATATGCCTTAGTCATATCCAATTTCAACATCACATTACTTCCTCTGACTTTTCTTCCCAGTTCCTGAGTTAATTCCCGAGCCAGAGCAATATTGTCAATGATATATCTACCTTTGATAAAAGTAGACTATTCCTTGGAAATAATTGTGGGCAGAATCCTACTCAGCCTGTTACATAACACCTTAGATATGATTTTATATGCAAAGTTGCATAAGCTGATAGGTCTGTATGCAGATATTGCAGAGGCATTATTAATCTTCGGAATGAGGGCAATAAGAGTCGCTGTTGTTGACACCCGTTTTTGCCGATAAGTTGAGTCATTCCTTTTACTTTCATTTGTTGATGTCTCGAGTTGTCAATTACTTATTGGGCCATTTTCGGATATAATATTGGGCCCATTTTATGGGTACCTTCCTCCCTGACTCGGTCAGCTTCAATTCAGGGCTTAATGGGCCTCGATTTGCTTTGATTTCCATATTTTGGTCGATTTTCAAAAGTCCACCCATTGCGCGGTCTATATCCTGGCCGTCCAGTCATGGAGCGGTTGATCATGGGCCGTTTACCTATTTTCTGGGTTTTTAACCGATCTTCTGAATTTCCACCGACAAACCATAGAGCGGTCTATTCCTGACCATCTAGATCCATGGAACGGTGGGAGTAGGGCCGTCCTATTCTTCAGAGTCCTAAGGGAGTTGGTTTTCAGATAATCATCTATTTATTCTGGTTTATTAGATTTATCACCGACAGGGTGTGAACGGTCGTTGCTGGGCCGTTCCATCCGTTGAATGGTTCATTTGAGACCGTCTAATGCATGAGAGTCTAACGGTGAAATACTCGGTCAGTTCGCTGGATAAGTGGGTTATGTTTCTTATTTTAATTAATTTCCACTGACAGCTTTGAGCGGTCCAGGACAGACCGTTCAATGAATTGGGAGGTCTATCGCACGACCGCTCAATGGTGCGATAACTGAGGATTTAAAGGGTTTTTCTCTCTCCACCCGTGGATAATTCCTTAACTTCATCCACATGTTTCTCTGTGGATACTCCACCAAATGGAGTGTCGTTTTCTCTGGATGGAAGATAATTGCATTGGCTACGATTTGTCTTTTGATAATTCGCAGTAATATCCATGGTAAACCCTAATTTCGAGGTTGGCTTCTAAGGCTCTATAAATAGGACCATAAGGCCAAGCTTTGAAAGGGGGGAAGATTTTAAGGTCAGGGCGAAGCTCTGCCGATTTCTCAAGCGACCTACAGTCAGGGAGGAAGGCTTTCCACGTCCACATAAGCCTTCGGTTCATGGAGTATTTGCATTTCGGGTCCTAGTTTAATTATTCTCCGTCACGCTCTTCGTTTCATGCAATCATCGTCTTTGTTCTCTCTCCACATTTTTCTTCATCTGCATATCATTACATACACCCTCCCATTGTTTTGACGCCCCTAAAGGTTTGAAAACTCCCAGGTATCCCCCATTTCATGTTAGTTAGTTAATTTCCCTCACTCTTTTATAGTTGCTACACTTTGCAGTATTAATCTTGGGTTCCTTTCTGTGTTTTGCGCTTTATTTTGCAGGTCAGCAACCTCCTAACGCGAGGCCCACTCTTTCTGGCCGGTCGGAAAGGGTGGAGGTAGAGATCCCATGTTTTGAAAGTTGGCAGTGTAGAGCGGTCTTCATCAGTCCGTTTGAGGAATAGGGCGGCTTAACATCGACCGTCCAGTTCTTTCCAGCGATTGATCCAGAACCGTTCCGTCATCCAGCTGCTCTTCATCCCGCGTTTGTCCCAGCGCTGTTGAGCGATCTGTCGAGCGACCGCGCTCCTACTGAGCGGTTCTTTCAGAGCCGCGCATTACTGCAATGCTGTTCTAGGCGAGTGTCTCCCCCTCTCTTTCCAAGGTACGGTGTGCTTGTTTACATTCGGCACCTTGGTGGCGATCACACACACACTCCACATCCTTCCCCCTGCTATTTACATATTGTTTAGTTCTTTACATTAGCATAGTGAAGAAGGGGTTGAAAGGGTAATTAGAAGGGGAAAGAAGGAAAACATGTCAACACCCTCTTTTTTGGCGATCACGGTGGGACACCTAGTGCACATCGTGTTAGGGTTTTGCTGACATGTTTGTGTGTTTTGGTAGTTCCCTTTTTTGAGTATTTCAGGTTGCTTGTTGATCCACCTTGCGTTCCTGTTCTCTGGAGTTTACGCGGTCATCTGTGAGCCACCTATCTCGTTGAGCGGTTGGAGATTGGCCGTTCTGCGATTCACAGAGCTGCTGTCGTTCCAGCCATCCAGTGGTCCCTGTCTGACCATCCACTTTATTTCACGGTCTCATATAGACCGTTCATAACTACTGGCATAGGTACGTTTCTGGTCTCGCCCAGGTTGTTTGTGTTGATATTTAGCGGTCTTTCCTAGGCCGTTTTATTGTCTGCGCAGTCTATGTTCAGACCGCTCCGTCAGGTACGCTTCTCTCCATGTTCCTTCCGTTCATTTTAGGTTCTGTTTGGTAGTGTTATTACTCCCTGCTCCTGCACGGTCCATTCCAGACCGTTTTCTCTCCCTGAACGGTCGATCCCAGACCGTTCACGCACCCTGAGCGGTCTTCATCAGACCGTCCTTTGCTGCTACAGTACACCCGAGGCAACATTTTTCTCATTGATCTATATCATTACATATATATATTTGGTGCTGTTTGGATATCCCTCTGCTGTTGTTATATCGTTGCATGATCGTGTTCATGTCATTTTCTCATATTTGCTTGATCATTGTCTGCTAGATCTAGGCTAGATTCTGCATGCACTCCGGTGCACATAGGGACATACATACTCTTCATTAGTAGATGCATTCCTACCGAGGTAGGGTTTCCTCTCATCTCCATACTCCTTGGAGCCGACTAGGGGACCATGCCGAGGACCTCCGTAAGTCCCCGTGAGCCGTGGATTCCCACACGGACGTCGGGGCAGGTTGTACCGTACCACCCCCCAGTCTAGGGTTTGCATCTGCGAGAGAGAGTTCCTTAGAGTCAGCCAGTTCCCCATTTCTCACCCTGGTTAGGTACCTCATGGTTGAGTGAACTCGCATCTTGATCAATCCATTAAGGTCCTAAGAGGAAAAATTCGTAAAATCTGTCGTGCATCATTCATACTTTGGGTGTTTATTTGGTTGTCTCTCTCCTCATCTTTTCCCTCTCTTGTGTGCATTGCTTGATTGTCATTCAGATTTTGGCTAGGATTGTTTGCCTCTTCTCCCTAGGTACTCCAGTGTATGTGGAGTTGTTTCTTCCCCTCAGGATCATCTCCTAGGGGTGGCTCGCCTTTCCATTCTTATTTCAATCCCTTGTTCGATTCATTTTCAGCTATGTCATCCTACAACTTCTCTCATTCCCATGAGGATTCTCTCCATCAGGGACTTCTCGAGGACCCGCCTAGGGTCGCTCATGTGCAGGGAGGAGAGGGGACTGCCCCTCCTCTCCCGACCATTGTCATCGAGGGCCCTCAGCCCTCCCTTTCTAGTTCCTCTTCACAAAATTCAGCCAATCAGATTCTTAACATGATGGCCCAGCTTGATCCAACCCAACTCCACCTCTTGAAACAGGATCTGCAAGGGGCAGATGCCCCGCCCTCAATACCCTCTTCTGGCATGACTGCTGCCGCCTCCCCCACGTCCCCGATTGTTGGATTAGGGGCCACTTCTGCGGCCCCCATTGATCTTACCCCCGTCCGTCCTCAAGCTCTTCAATTCTCCACCATGAAAGCGAGCCAGGCTTCTACCTCAGCCCATTAGTCACTTGATAAGGGGAAGGCTCACGTCCCCTCCGTTTCTCATGCTAATCTTTACACCACATTCTCTCTAGCGCCACAGGCCCTCGTGGCCCCAGCTGATTCCGTCCGTCTGCAACCAGGGGCCACCCAGTTGGCTCATGCGGATATGGGCCCTTCCCTGGCCCATTATCCATCATATGGGCTGCCCCCTCAATCAATTTACCCTTTAGCTCCATACTCTGGTGCAGTCTTTCCCACCGTATCTCCTCCTTCCCGGGAACGGGAACTTCTTAATAAATGGGCTGCCATGCAGCAACAGATGGACCTCCTCCATAAGCGGGTCGGCCTACAGTCTTTAGCTGATGTCCCCATTCCTAACTTCAGGGACATTCGTTTCCCACCTCAGTCTGACCTCCCCGTGTATCGGAAATATGACGGGAATGGCAACCCGTTTATTCATGTCAGGGAGTTTCTCTATGAATCGGCGCAGTTCCAACATGACGACCGCCTGATGGCGTATCTGTTTTGCCGATCCTTGGACGGGGTCGCCCTTGAATGGTTCTACACCTTGCCTCTAGAGGAGGCGGAAAGTTTCAAGACCGTGAAGGAGAAGTTTATTCAGAGATTTCAGGATTGGGTTGGTCTCGAGTATTCTTTCACAGACTTGGTAGCAGAAAAGATGAAGCCGGATGAAGATTTTGCTGCATATGCCAACCGATGGAGGCAGATGGCCTCACGTGTGCCCGGGCAGATCCCGGAAGAAGAAAAAGTCAAGTTGTTAATTTCTAATGCTACTCCGACATTTCGGAATATCCTGGCAATGAACGACATTTCAAACATGCACCAGTTGTATAGTCGGGCCTGGTTCATACAAACCCAGTTCAAAGACTCTCCCATCCATTCATTGTTTGAAGCCCAGAAATCCAAAACCACCCAAAAATCCCAAGGCCCAATTACCGAGGGAGTCCAAGTTAATGAGCAGGTCCAGGCTGTTCAATTTCCTAACCAGCCCGCTTCACCCCGTTTCCAGCAAACCCCACGCAACCCCCAGTTCTCCGTTCCACAAGCTCCCCGACCCACTTTCCAAGCTCCTCAGCATCCGCAACAACCGCCTCCACCACCACAGCCTCAACAGCCACCCCAGTACCATAACGTTCCTCCTCCTGCTGGTTATGGGCCTGCTCGACCGGGACCCAAGAGGGTCAACTACCCACCGCTTCCAAAAACCCTCCCCGATATCTTTTCAGCTCTAATGTACACTGGTGACATTCAATTGCCTCCGAAGGGTCAGAATTGGAATCCGACAGCCGACCAGTTAAGATATTGCATATACCATCGGCAGCCCGGGCACACCATAGAGAGATGCTACCAGTTTAGAGATTTGGTGTATGATCTGCATGAGGGCCGGAGGATTGATTGGGCCCAAATGCACAAGTTGATTGATGATATCAAGGAGAGAAGAAGACAAGTCAGGCCGCAGCAGGCGGCACCCCAGCAGCAGCAGTTCCAGCAACCCCTACAATAGCAACAACCCCCACAGCAGCAGCAAGACCTCGGGATCCATCAGAATCCCATGCCAGAACATCCGCCCGCTCCTCAACAACAACAACAACAACAACCGCCGGCACCGGCTCAAGGAAATGTAGTCCACCGCCCAGCCCCTAACGCTGGGTGGTCTTTTGATGATGAGACCCCCGCTCACCTTTTGGCCTTTAACCATGCCAATTCCCTCACGCCTCATGTTCCCTCCATCCTTCGACCCACCACCTTCCCTACCGCTCCGCCCACTATCCCATCTCGACCACCTTTTACACCCGCCACGTTCCCCACCATTCCGCCATCACCCGCCATACCCTCCATCATTACCCCTCCACCTAACCCTTCACCCATTACCACTCCCCCAGGGCCTATCAGGATGACCTCTGCCATTCTCACCCCCATTTCTACCCCTTCCACTTACCCCACTAGGCCAATTGGGGGTTCCTCTGAGGTCGTGCCGGCATGATAATGCGCCTTCCGGAGCGGGCATCCATTCCACAGAAGCTACCCTTTCCCTGGTGCATCTGCACCCAACCCTCAAGTTCCCTCTTCAACAGTCGAAGCAGAAGATGTAGATCCCGTGCCAGGCACGAAATATGACTTGCTACAACACTTAGACCAAATGCCGGCCAAGATATCAGTTTTGGAGTTGATCAAAAGGTCCACGCTGCATCAGGACTGTAACACCCTCAAATATAGCTAAGTTGTACTCTATATCATCGAGGCGCCTTTTCAAGTATCGGCTCAGTTCTTGGAAAGAACTCCGAAGTTAAGCGTGCTTAATGGGGAGTAGTACTGGGATGGGTGACCTGCCTGAGAAGTCCCCCATTCTGGAGCCGATCACCCTTAAAAAGGGATAAAATCGTGAGGTCGGTAGGCCAAAGCGGACAATACCTTGACGGTATAGAGTACGGGGCGTGACAGAATGGTATCAGAGCTATACCCCAGTCGGAAGTGTGGGAACTAAGTGCCATGCAGGGCAAAGTGCTACGCTATGGGAGCTACCTCTTGAGTCCGTAATAGTGCAAAGTGCTACATAGTGGGAGCCACCTCTTGAGCCTGTAGGGGCCACCTCTAGAGTCCTACCTGCCTGGGGGCTTGATTGCGTGCTATATGTGCCCAGCGACGAGGACGTCGCCTATATAAGAGGGGTAGATTGTAACACCCTCAAATATAGCTAAGTTGTACTCTATATCATCGAGGCGCCTTTTCAAGTATCGGCTCAGTTCTTAGAAAGAACTCCGAAGTTAAGCGTGCTTAATGGGGAGTAGTACTGGGATGGGTGACCTGCCCGGGAAGTCCCCCATTCTGGAGCCGATCACCCTTAAAAAGGGATAAAACCGTGAGGTCGGTAGGCCAAAGCGGACAATACCTCGACGGTATAGAGTACGGGGCGTGACAAGGACGCCCTCAGGGCTTTTCTGCAGAAGGTTATGGTCAATGAGGACGTGGCGGTGGATAGCTTACTGTCAGTGTTGGCAACGATTATCAGGGGGCCTTCCATTTCATTCTCTGAGTCAGAACTGGCACCCCCAGAGGCACGGCAGATGCCACTCCGCATTACTATTTCTTTAAATAAGGTGGCAGTAGAATAAGCTCTGGTGGACACAGGAGCATCGATAAATATGTGTCCACTAAGTACGCTGCGTGCCTGCAACATCTCGGAAGACATGCTTAGGCCAACGCCGACTACCATTGCAGCGTATGACAACTCCAGACGAGCGTGCCATAGGGTGGTGACGGTTCAGGCCGAGCTAGGGCCTTTGGTGATGGATGTGGAGTTTTACGTACTGGACATAGACCCGATGTTCAAGGCAATTCTGGGTCGCCCATGGATAGATAGTTTGAATGCTGTGCCTTCAGCCGCCCACCAGTGCCTTAAGTTTCCATTCCAAGTCCGGGTAGTTAAGGTGAAAAGTATCTCCACCATCCAGTCAGTTGATGCGATTGCTGATAAAATTCTTCCCACTTTGTGGCCAAGTAACAGGCCAGTTCTTTCTGTGATGGACTAAAACTATTCATGGGCATATGCGTCACGCAAGCCCACCACTGTGCCAGTAAACGTGAAAATTAAGTCCAAGATTCGAGATTCAAAAGGATGGCACATGATTCTGAAGTTGGGCTATCAGCCTGGCTTGGGCCTCGACGCACAATTGTAGGGGCGGACTAAGCCCGTTCCTAAAGGCAGAAAGATGGGCCGGAGAGGCCTTGGCTACCGGGAGTCAGCACTATCTATCCTGGGAGACTCCGGGCCGCTGACGTGGGATTACCGTCAACACTTTGTGAAAGGCCCATTGCAGCCCGATACCGGGAAGAAGCCACCACCATGTCCTAATGAGAAGATTGATGCCACCCATGCTGTTGCTGACCCACCGCTGCCGCTGAAGGGGCTAGTGGGTGATATGGAAGATTTTTGCAGCTGTTTTGAGAAGCTGTTTCAAGAAGAAGAAGCTCGTCCGAAGAAGACGAAGATGCAGCTGGTAAGGCATTCTCCGACTGAGCTAGCTCACTGGAGGCCGCGGGAAGCGGGGAGCTCCATCACTACTTTTTCTTTGTCCCCATCCCGTCTTGCCTCCTTGTTTCAACAGTTGAGATTTATTCCCCATTCCCCTCCGATTATGGTCGACCCGTACTTCATGGAAAGACCACCTGAAATTCTGTTTGTGCCATGTGCATGTGGGCGCTGCCCACCTATTGATTTATCAACCCTATTTACTCCTCCTTCCCCCACTGCCCAACTCCACGAAATGTGATTTTCATCCTCTGACCCATTCTTCGATTGCATCTTCCCCGATCTGTTTCCCATGCAACTCCCTCCTCCCCCATCTTCTTCTTCCTGTTGCATGATCTCCTCCGACTTCCAAAAAAAATGCCAATTTTAAAACGGAGATGTCAATGGAGGATTACACTGTGTTCTGCTCGTCTTCCCGGGGGCATGAAACCCATGCTCCTTTCCCTGTAGACTTCCTGTCTCCTAGGGTAGATGTACATTCTGCAGAGTCTCCTAGGATGGTAGAGTCAGTCGGGGTAGAGTCTAGTTCTAGTGTGGTCAGCCCATCCACGTCTGCGGCACACCCTGTGATGCGTCATCCTAAATCCGTCCCAGATAGGTTCCTCCAAGACTTAGCTCAGAGATGTCATGCCCTTCTTAAGTGCCCTGAGTTTGTAGAGACCGCGATTGTTTTAGAAGATGGTGAGGAATTAGAAGGGGTGTGGAGCAATGACGGGTTAGGTGTGTATGAGATTGTAGATAAGAAGGACCCAGCCGATGATGAGGAAAGCGATGTGGATGACGCTGCTGATCTGTACGCACAGGGGTTAAAGAGATTTGATGAACTGTCGACGGCAGTGGATGAACCCACTAAAGAGATTAACCTTGGAACATAAGAGGACTCCGGGCCCATAATTATTTCTGCCAATCTCCCTCCTCAGGTTGAGGAGGAGCTGATCAAGGTTATGAGGGAGTACATCAATTCATTTGTCTGGTCCTATGAGGACATGCCGGGTCTTGACCCCACGTTGGTTGAACACCGACTCATTCTTAAACCAGGGGCAACACCCGTTAAGCAAAAGGCGAGACGGTTCCACCCGCAAATAGCCTTAAGGATAAAAGAAGAAGTCGATAAATTGCATAAGGCTAGGTTTATCAGAGTGGTTTTATATCCGCAATGGGTGGCGAACATAGTCCCGGTAATGAAGAAAGATGGAAAAATTCAGATTTGTATCGATTTCAGGGACTTGAATAAGGCATGTCCGAAGGATGATTTCCCGCTTCCTCACATTGATGTACTGGTGGACAACACGGCTGGGTATGAGGCCCTCTCATTTATGGATGGGTATTCTGGTTACAATCAAATCCGCCTTGCTCCTGACGACCAAGAGAAGACCTCTTTCACCACGCCCTGGGGCACGTACTGCTATGTCGTTATGCCATTCGGATTAAAGAATGCAGGTGCCACGTACCAACGGGCAATGATGGCTATCTTCCACGACATGATGCATGTGTACTTAGAAGCTTACGTGGATGATATCCTGGTAAAGTCGAGGTCCAAGGAAGAGCACCCTGCCATTTTAGCCAAAGTGTTGCAAAGGGCTAGAGAGTACAAATTGAAGAAGAATCCAAAAAAATGTGTGTTCGGAGTCGCATTAAGAAAATTGCTTGGGTTTATAGTTAGTAAACGAGGGATTCAGATTGATCCGAACAAAGCGAAGGTCGTTATGGAAATACCGCCGCCTAATAACATCACTGAACTCAGAGGTTTGATTGGGCGCTTGCAATTCATCAGAACATTTATATCTCAACATTCGCAAAGGTGCCGCCTATTCTATGAATTGTTAAAGGCGGGAGCTAAATTCGAATGGAACGAACAATGTCAGAAGGCCTATGAGGATCTTAAGGTCTATCTTTCCAATCCCCCGGTTCTGCAACCACCCGTCCCTGGGAAACCCCTGATATTATACATTTCTGTTATTGAGGACTCCTTAGGAGCTGTCCTGGCTCAGGTAGATGATGAAGGAAGGGAAAGGGCAGCATACTATGTTTTGAGGTTATTTAATCCCACTGAATCCAAGTATACTGCCATGGAGAAGACCTGCGCAGCGTTAGTATGGGTAGCTTAGAAACTCAAACACTATTTCCTTGCCCACGAGGTTAAGCTGATCTCTAGAATGGACCCCATTCGTTACCTATTAGAAAAACCTGTCCTTTCTAGCAGATTAGCTCATTGGCAGTGCTTTCTTTCTCAGTTTGATATCACCTTCATTGTTCAGAAAGCGATCAAGGGATACGTAATTGTTGAACATCTCGCTCATTCTCCTGTCCCTCGCTCTGATTCAATCCAGGACGAGTTTCCTGATGAACACTTGGCTGTAATCACTCATCTTCCCTTTTGGTCTCTTCACTTCGACGGTGCTCTCAACTCTCAGGGCCGTGGAATCAGTGCTGTTCTCCTCACTCCGGAAGGGGTGACCATCCCTATTGCTTATCAACTCTCTTTTCCTGCCACTAATAGCATAGCCGAGTATGAGGCTCTCCTTGCCGGTTTGAAGCACGCCTACCTCATGGGCGCACGATACCTAAATATCATAGGAGACTCTTAATTGGTGCTGCGTCAAGTTCTGTCAACTTACCGCACCCGTGACCCCAAACTCAAACCCTATCAAGATTTGGTCACGCTCTTGGCAAGGCAATTCCGAAAACTCATCTACATTCATACTCCTCGTTCTCAGAATATCCTGGCCGATGCACTTGCATCGCTTGCTTCCTCTCTTTCATTTCCCCTCAGTCGCGCCACTGAGACCATTGTGGTCCAGCGGATGGATGCTCCTTCCCTTCAGGATCCTTGGTTCGATACCCTTAGGAAGGCTGTGGAGAAGAAAGCTGATAAGGAAGATTTGAAGGAAGTTTCATTAACTGAGCTCGAGGAGATTATAGAAGAAGAGGAGTTGCCGTGGTACCACAAGATAGAGTAGTATTGCAGGGATGGTTCCTTTCCCGAGACGACGAACACCGAGCAGCGCAAGGCCATTAGAAGAGTCGCCTCCAGATACACGATTATTGCTGGAGAGTTTTATAGGCGGGCTCTCAATGGACTTCTAATGAGGTGTTTGGATGACGACGAGGCCTGGAAGGTAGTAGAAGCCGCTCACTCTAGTGAGTGTGGAGGGCACGTAAATGGGCAGGCGTTGGCGAAGAAGATTCTTAGGCAGGGCTATCACTGGCCAACCCTAGAAGAAGACTGTTCCACTTATGTCTGTAGGTGTCTTCAATGCCAGCTTCATGCCGATAAAATCCACGCTCCGACTTCTTCTCTCCATCCTCTTTCTGCTCCTTGGCCATTCTTGATGTGGGCCTTTGATATCATTGGACCACTTGGTGACCCTAATGCTCAGGTTAAACAGAAGTCCTTCATTCTGACGGCTACAGAGTACTTCACCAAGTGGGCGGAAGCTGAAGCTTATGCAGAAATCAAAGCCACCACAGTATACCGCTTCATCCTCAAGAATATCATCTCGCAGTTTGGAGTGCCAAGTGATATCGTCACCGACAATGGGCCTCAATTTGTTTCTCAAGAACTTCGGGACCTCTGTAAGAAATTTAACATTTCATTGCATCACTCATCACCGTACTACCCTCAAGGTAATGGCCAAGCTGAGGCCAAGAACAAAACCCTTCTTAAAATCATTAAGAAAACATGCGAGTCGCACAAATTTACTGAATGGGCCGACAAACTGATAGAAGCTATATGGGCTTATCGCACCTCCGTCCGTACTCCCACGGGGCAAACTCCTTTTGCTCTCACTTATGGGATGGAGGCGGTACTCCCGTACGAGATCCTGATCCCTTCCCTAAGAGTGCAGTTGGACAAAAAACTTAATCTCGACGAGCGTCGAGAGGCGTTGCTAGTCCAACTGGAACTCTTAGACAAGAAGAGGCTTAATGCGGCCAATCATGTCTCAGTTTACCAAAAACACGTCCCGCTATATTTTCAAAAGAAGGTTATTGAAAGAAAATTCCAAGTGGGTAACATGGTTTTGAAACGCAAATTTATCAGATCAGCAGGTCCCAGGTCTAAGCTGCAACCCAACTGGGAAGGGCCGTTTGTAGTTAAGGAAGTCTATCCGGGTAACGCGTATCGCTTAGTTAACGCGAAGGGTGAAGAATTGCCGAATCCGTGGAATGGGCTATGTTTAAAAAGTTTTTATCCATAGAGTCAAGCCAGCAATAGCCCGGCGGCAGGGTATGCCTTCACTTGATCGCAGAAGGAGACCCCTCGGTTCAACATTCACACACTACACGACCCCTGCGGTTCGGTTCTCTTCTTTTGCGCAATACCATCTCTCCCTTTGCCATGCTTTGGGGAAAGTGAAAATCCTTATTTTTTCTCCTCTCTCGGCTAAAGACGGGGGCAAGTGGTGAATAAGGGGGCGAGAACTGATCTAGACCCCCCCGATAAAAGAGGTCTCAAATAGGGGCAGTCCGTTATGACCTTATTCCGCAGGTTGAAAGAGCAAGCAAAAAGAAAAAGAAGAGAAATAGAGAAAAAGGGGCAAAATCAAAGATCAAAGCTAAAAGCTCACCCAAAGCTCGAAAGTCTGAAAGTCCCCAAAATAATGAAACTAGGCATGGCAAGAGCGGCAATACAGTTTCCCCGCGGGACGTTATGAGCCCGGTCGTATGCGTGCCTAGAGCGGATGTAGGTTCGATGACAGACACAAAACCCCAGCGCAACAGACCAAAGTCTTTCAAAAAAGGGGTGTCGTGAAAAGAACTCAAGCCCTAAAAATCTCTATACCTGTTGCCAGCTTTTCTATCAAACTCTATTTTATTTTCCTAGGAATGGATCCCACCCCGGGTATGGCCGCGGTAGAGGCACCGTTAAGCGAAATCGACCCCGGCCACAGGCGGTCCTATATAACGGACGTTGAACCCAGGAGACCCCTAGTGAGATATGAGGTTCCCCGTCGTCAGGTTTTGAGCTGGTTTCAAAATCCAAAAAAATCAAATATTTTAAAATCCAAAAAATCAAATATTTTAAAATTCAAAAAAATCAAATATTTCAAAATCCAGAAAATCAAATATTTCAAAATCTAAAAAATCAAATATTTCAAAACCCAAAAAAATCAAATATTTCAAAACCCAAAAAATCAAATATTTCAAAATCTAAAAAAAATCAGATATTTCAAGATCCAAAAAAATTAAATATTTCAAAATCACAAAAAAGGTTTTTCATCATCATGATTTGCATTCCATAGCATGCATTGCATTCATTTCCATTTTGTTACTTGCCTATTTAATAAGGCTTACTCCTTTGACCAAAAATCAAGAGCTGGTCATTTCCTAACTTGCTATAGGCAAGGGGTTAAGCCTAAAACAGATTTAATTTGTTTTCTTTGATTATGTGTGTGCAGGGGCAGGTTGAAGCTGACGGTTCAGTCAGTCCGTGACCGTGTGCGTTTCAAAGTCATATCCTAATTCACTCAATCACACAAAGTAAAGCCCAAACTCAAGCCAATCAAACCATCAACTTTATTCATTCATATATCAAAATCTCCAAGCATAAGCCTCTACATCAATATCATCATGAAAGAAAAGGAAAAATCACTCAGTTCTCCGCTGGGCATCCCCACGGGGACGTATCTCCCTCAGCTCTCTAACATAAGCCTGGCGCGTTGCTGGAATCTCTGCAACCTCCGCTGGAAGGGTAAGCACCCTGCTCACCTCCCACATGATCAGGGCACTCCTGACCGCCTGCTCGTCCTCCTCTGTACCAATCATCCTCGCCTGTAGTGCGGGAAGATGGGGTAGTACTGGTAGAACGGTCCTGGGTAGTCCAACCTGTAGGTAGCACCGGTGCGGGCTGTACATCGCCAGTGCGGTGTCGCTCACGAGCCTCAGATCCAAGCCTGACCTCCTAGGTACTCTGACAGTGGTGCCGTGGAGGAAATCAGGTCGCGTCACGAACCAATCCAGGGGCAGCCGATTGATGTGCAAACGCCACTCGTCCCTGGTCCTCTTCTCTGCTTTCCTGCACTCTACCTGTGGAGAGAACCCAAATGCGCCATCTATGAAGAAGAGGGGGTGACTCCCGAAGATCCTGCTGGCTGAAGTGACATCCTCCTTGTGAAAGAATTTCATCCTGACACCTATCCAGCACTCTAAGAGCATCACAGAACCAAAGAGAGGACCTCCTAGGGCTGCTGAGGTAAGACCCTCGTACAAGTAGGCAAGGATGGCCTGGGAGATAGAAAGACCCTGCCACAGACCGCTAATAGTGCTAAGAAAAAGAATGTCTAGAACGTGGTCAATAGAGGGGAACAAGATATCCCCGCACAAGCAAATAGACGCGGCCTTGGCTATGGTCTCATCCAACCCACACCTATTCCAACAATGTTCAACTACCCACTGGCTAAGAGGAAGGAGATGGATCCAACGTGGGCCTATGAAGGTATGGATGTCCCTGCTATCTGGTATAAACCCTCCCAAGATGAGCCTAGGGTCCACAGGTGCCATAGTGTGACACACTGAGTCCTCCTCTCCCACCTTAGACCTAGGAAGGGAAAGGTAGGTCTCTACCTCCTCTAGTAGGATAGTAGCCTCGAATGATGGAAACATGAAGGTATGGGTCTGAGGGTGCCAAATTTCTACCAAGGCTGAGATGCTATGCCAGCCAAGGGAAAGCTTTGGGTAGTTCTGACCTAGTACCAAGAGTGGGTGTAGGTGCCAGGACTTCAGGATGGATATTGTTGTGCTCCTGTGGTCAATTGAGTCATACTGTGGTCATAAGTGTCATTCGACATCATCCTGTGGTCATTTGAGCTATTGGACATTCTTGGTTTTGATAATGGCTAAACACTATAAGTCATTGTTGTTTTCCACTCTCATATGACTGACATATGTGATGTTTTGTTCATGATAGATAAGCCAATGAATGGACAAGGAATGGAGTGGAGATGACAAATGTGAAAGCATAATGATCGCACCCAAGCAAGGATGGAAATCTTTTCAAATCATGATCAATCAAACGATCAAACTCATGGCAGTCGCCTGGCAAACCAAACGTGTGGATAAGTATCTTGCCTCTCTACCATTCAATACATGTGGTATATGTCATTTACTGTCAAGCACCATTGGTAAGATTCTTACCTTGTCATAGCCATCAATCTCATCATGGGTATTCTATATACCTCTCATCTCTAAACTTCATTCATGATAATGGAGGTTCACAATGATAACTTGGTTTGATAACTTACAAGTTCACTCTTCAAATGTATTAGTTTCTTATTCCAATCATGGTAACATGCTCAAATGGTCTTGATGTTTCTAATGCATAAACCAAGTGAAATCCAACCCCCAAATGTATGAAATAAACATCTACTTAAAGTCATTATTATTTAGAGGTATTTCATTGGGTTAACACTTCAACTTTGCAGGACTAGGTCATTCCGGTCAACCAGAATCGCCAAATGTGAAAAGTCTCATACTGCAGAACTGGTGGTCGACCGCCCCAGGTCGACCGGAAATTCTAGGGACTAAATTTCTATAGCGATTCTCAATAGCGGTCGACCGCCAGAAGCTTCTGGTCGATCGCCAGCCCCGAGCCAACAAAAGTTGACTTTGTTCTCCACTTCCAGAAGAGCCATTCTCCTTGTATTTGTATAATCCTAAAGTCACCTAATCACCCACAAAACGTGGATCTGGTCTGGGGGGTGTCTATGGACCATTCAAAGTCTATAAAACACATACAAGAGGGTTAGAAACCCTAATGCTTCAAGAGGAATCAAAGAGAGATCAAGAGAGGCTAGAGAAGGAGGTTGGAAGAAGAGGTATTGTAGCCGTAAACAGTACTCCGTGCAGAAGTTCTTCATCTATTCCAAGGTGATTCAAGCATAGATATGAAGTAAGCAACCTCTAAGGAAGCTAGAAGCAATCAAGATTCTCAAAGGTGATCAAAGCTGCATCCTTAAACCTCTTCATCAACTCAAGAGGATCAAAAGAAAGATCAAAGCTACATCCAACACTCTCTCCATCAACTCAAGGTGATCCAAGCTCATATCTCAATCCAGCAACCTCCATGGAAGAGTAGAAGCAAGCAAGGCTAAGAGGGGAGATCAAAGGAGGTTGTAATGGTGTGTTCAAGGGAGAGGAGTTCGAGTACTATAGCTGTGAACAGTACTCCGGGAAGAAGTTCTTCATCAAATCCTCAAGTGATTCAAGCTATTTCAAGAGGAGATCAACCCCAAGCCAAGTGAAGATAAAGCTACAACCATCATCCTCTTTATCATCTCAAGGTGATCCAAAGAAGCCCATTCTCAAGGGAGATCAAATCTGCATCCTTCATCTTCTTCATCAACTCAAGGTGATCCAAGCAAGATCTTTTCACAAGGAAGAAGATACCATTGAAGTATCAGATTCAAGCTCCAGCAATCTCAGACAAGATCTTTTCTCCTTGAGCATATTCTATATCTTGTTTGAGTATTTTCTTATCTTGTTCTCTTTCCATTTCATTCAAACATTTGAAACTAAAGACCATCCCTACCGGTGGTTAGTAGGAAGGTAATCGGAAGTTGTCCGATCTGTGGTGATTGACGTCCCTATCTGTGGTTAGTAGGAAGGCAATCAGAGGTCTTTCCGATTTACGGTTCAGTGTGTGGCACTAGTGGAGCCTCACCGGATTTGGTGAGGGGTGGACGTAGGACTGGGGATTCAGTCCGAACCACATTAAAATCTCATGTGTTGTGGTTTGATTGTGCGACTGCTTTGTGTTAGATGCATGCTTAGGTTCAATCTCTATATTGCACAATCATCTTGCTAAGTAAATCATTGTGTTTTTCATTTAGCTAGTTATATTCCGCTGCTATTATCATTATCTAACTTTAAAGAGGGTTGCATTGCGAAAAGAGGGGCAGATCTATTCACCCCTCCCCTCTCGATCCGCTATCCACTACTCAACAAGTGGTATCAGAGAGAGGCTCTACCATTCCCAGATCCAACGATCTGCAGGGAAAGATCCCAGTGTATGTTATTTAGATGGCTTCATATGCTACACATGCTTCGATGGTTTCTCCGCCTATTTATGATGGTTCAGATTTTTCTACATGGATAGGGAGAATGTTCATCTATGTTAGCTCCAATGATCCACAATTGTGGACTCTTATATGCAATGGTCCTCATGAGCTGCCATCAAATTAAATTGATTGGTCAGCCGAACATGAGACCAAACACAATGATAATCTTGTTGCATATAACTTAATTACAGCTGCAGTTGATCTCAGACTAACTTATCTTGTGTCCTCTTGCAGCACAGCCAAGCAAGTACTGGATAGGTTGGTGAAAATCAATGAAGGGAAGGAACAAGAACAAGAATGCTTCATGGCCGACCGTGCAGAACAGTCCAGCAATACATCCTCACCACTGGTAAACTCTGACTCCGAGGAATTCACTTTTGAAGAGCTTATGGAAGCCTATGATGAGTTGATTACTCAATACAAAAAGGTAAAATCAGAAAACAAAAATTTGAAAAAGGATCTCAAGAAAAGTAACCAAAATGAAAGCGCTTTTTGTAAAAACGGTTCTGCTTTTGAAGAGCTTAATGACACTCTTTCTTTTGATCTAGATACGCATAAACAAAGCATTGCATGTCTAAGGGATGAAAATGAAAATCTTCATGATGAAATCACTAGGTTGGAAGAAATTGTAATAAAACTTCAAAACCAACCTAAATCAATCTCTAATGATCAAACTGTGGCCGATGGGCTAATTCATGATGAGAGGTTGATTGGAGAAAGTAAAAATTCTGAAACTCAAAGTGAAAAGGTCCAAAAAGAAACTAAAGTTTCATGTTCTGCTAATTTTGCATGCAAAGAATGCTCGTTCATGAAAAAGATAAATATGGGTCTCCATGATGATCTTGAATGGCAACAAAATCTGATTGATTCTCCGAAAGAAGAAAATAGAGAATTGTTGGAAAAGAAAATTAAACTTGAACAAGATGAAGAAGAAGTGAATGAAAAATTAGTTGCACTTGGAAAAGGTAAGACTGTCATTGATGATTGCTCTAAAACATTGTATGCTTTAGAACAAGAAAATCAAAATCTTAAAGCGGTAAATGCCATGCTCAATGAGCAATTGGCAGCATGCGAAGAGGGTCTTGATGAATCTAAACAGCATATTTCCTCCCTTGAAAATGAAATTCAAGGTTTGAATGATTTCTTGTCAATGTTTGCCCAAGACCAAGATTCTGACTCATCAGAAGCCACCACTTCCTGTGGTCACCAAAAAGGGCATACAGCTCGAAAGAAAAGTAAAATTCAGCATGCTCATCCAAACATGCACCACAACAAGTCCAATGCTAAATATCATACTTTCTACAAAATGAATGTCCATTGCTATTATTGTGGTAGACATGGTCACACTGTGCATGATTGTTTCATCCTGAGAAATGATGAGCTTAGAACATGACAACAAGTGAAAGGGCAAGGAAAGAAACATGTCAACACTGGCAGAGGGCCTGCTCAGCAGAACTCTGCACAGAATCGCATGGAGAATCAAAAGTGTCGACATTCCCATGCAAACAGGTCGACACTCTCCATGGCCTTCAAAAGAAATGCTTCTCTTTGCTGCTTTCATTGTGGTAAGACTGGTCACACTGACCAGGAATGCTGGCATCTGAAAGAAAGATATCACCCTCATACCATGAAAGGTAAAAATCATGCTCGCCCACAAAAGCATAGTCCACATGCACACGCACATGAACATAAAAAGAAAAATCAATCTTTTGTGTGTTGTTTCTATTGTTGGAAAAATGGGCATGAGATATATGATTACCTCACAGTGAGGGATGATGATGTGATTACCTTGAAAAAGATGGGCCAAGATGCTAAACATGTTGCTAACCCACAAGGACCCAAGCAAGCTTGGGTACCTAAAAATTCCAAATGAGAATTTTGGGTGCAGGATGCCTTGGAGCTCAGAAATGAATGGTCAGGTAAATAAAAGCTCAAGGCACATGTATGTAAATATTTTTTTTATCATTTTGCATGTTTAGTCTTGACATGTAGATACTGCATCATAAGTTTGCCCATTTTGTTCAATAAACTTCTGCAAACTGAATTGCTTGTTTGAAATGATGATTTATCTCCCGTGGTGTGAAGATGAACATATGAGCTAGATTAATTGCTCACACCCTGCTTGACCTCTGGTATTTTAAATGGTCTAGAGTTGAAAGGCAAGTCATGCTTGCCCAGAACTCTTACTATGCGTGAGAATGATCAAAGATCAAAACCTCCACCGTGTACCAGAGATCAATTATTTCAGCTGTATAATTCATGAGAAACTTGTTATGCTGATGAAATTGATGTGATGATGAGTTGTTTGGTACTTGATATCATCTACATGAAATTCTTGGATTTTGATTTTGATGATACATATCATGGCTGCATTTTCAACTCGTTATTCATGTTAGCATTGTTCAAAGGGGGAGTCTAGCAATTGGCATCATCATGTTGCATTCAGTTCAAAATCAATTGTGAATGATTTGTGTTTGCATCATCTTGTGATCTCATATACTCTAATGCAAATCATGTTTAGGAAAACACAAAAAAAATGTGCAATCATCATGCATCATCTTCATTGCATTGTGCATTCACATAAGACTTAGGCTGCATAGTTCATTGCCAACCCATGCATGCTTTCAGTAGGAGTCAACATCTAAAACCAAGCTGCATGCTCCCTTAGAATAAAGCTGTATCAAATGGATGTAAAAAGTGCTTTCTTGAATGGCTTGATCAAAGAAGAAGTCTATGTTGAGCAGCCCCCTGACTTTGAAAATATTAACCATGCAGATTTTGAATACAAGTTAGACAGGGCGCTGTATGGACTTAAGCAAGTACCAAGAACTTGGTATGAGAAACTAAGCTCGTTCCTCATTGAAAAAGGGTACACACGAGGTAAGGTAGATCAAACACTTTTCACTAAGAAGCAAGGTAAGAACATCTTGATTGTTCAAATTTATGTTGATGATATTATGTTTGGTTCTACTAAATCTGAAATGTGTGAGGAATTTGCTAACCTCATGACTAGCGAATTCGAGATAAGCCTAATGGGAGAACTCAAATTTTTTCTCGATTTACAGGTCAACCAAGGAGAAGATGGGTGCTTCATTAGTCAAGTTAACTACATCAAGGAGCCGCTGAAAAGGTTTGACATGATAAACAGCAAAATAATTACAACTCCTATGAGCACCTCAACTTCACTGGATTCAGATCAAAATGGTAAATTAGTGGATGCAAAAATCTATAGAGGTATGATCGGATCCTTACTTTATCTGACTGCATTTCGACCAGATATCCAGTTTAGTGTATGCCTCTGTGATAGATTTCAAGCTAGTCCTAGAGTAGGACCAAGTACATTGAGATTAGGCATCACTTCATTAGAGATAAGGTCGTTAAGAAAAATTTTGAACTGTATTTTGTTGATACTCTAAATCAAATTGCTGATATCTTCACCAAGCCCTTGTGTAATGACATGTTCACAACACTCAGAAGGGAGCTTGGTCTTTGCCGATCTCAGGCCAATAAAACTTGATATGATGCTCTTATTCAATTTAGTTGTGTATTTTTACAGATTGATTTCGATGCATTGTTTATATGTAAATATGTCATTTTGCATATGGTGTAGCATTGCATATAGTCATGATGCATAATAAAGATTGAATTCATGATCACGATGTATTGCATGGTTTGTGTAGCATCATTCTTGCATGGCCATGGTATATCAAATCTTGATATATGGAAAGACATGTTATGCTTGCCTAGAAGCACTCAATATGCGTGAGGTTTCACCTCCGCCAAGTACCATGCGTCACTGTCGCATATAGGCCATATAGTAAGGGGGAGTTGTCTTTTTGAAGCATTCATGCATATATTTCATCTTCATTCATTTCATTTCATATAATGTTAACTTTCATAAGTGTACAACCATGTGTTGGGTCATGCATTTCATTTCTGCCAACTTCATGTTCGATCAGGTCAACCCATGCTTGGCTCAAGTCAACCTCTCCTTGACATTTATCATTACATTTACCTCAAACATAACTCCTTGAGTGCATTCATTGCATATCCTTAGGGGGAGTCTTGCTGCCTTTCTTAATCTCTTGCAATTTGAACTTCACTGGCTTCCAGTTTGAAAATGAGATCATGAGACCGACAGAACTATGGCGTAAGAGCTTTCTATTATATGCCCTGATGATTGTCCATACAATGAAAATTGTTCAGATTTAATGATTTCCTTGAAGTTCTGAAACATTTGTTCTGAAATCATCTATGTTCTGTGGTTCTAATAGACCTTAACTAGAGATTGCATATTGTGCTTTGAATGACTATCCTGATATCTAAAAATTCAAAATTCATGACCATCTTGGTGATACACTCAGGCTTAATATTATTCTTAAACATCTTGATGAGCTGGAATTCTTGAAAATCAATTTGACAGAGCAATGATATTGTTGCATGGAGAAACATGTCATGTCATCAAATCAAGTGACAAATGATATGTCATGATGTGTCCCTGTTATCTCTGTCTTAATTAATTTAGACTCTAGGCAGAGCACTGGCATAATTGCTGAGAAATATATCTTCTCATCAAAGAAATGAGATCGGATATGTCATGACGTGACTTTGCTATCTCTGTTCATTCTGAAGCATAATAGTCAGTCTTACCAAATATCTAGGAATACTGGCGTCTAAACAACGTGTATTCTTACGGATAGGAGGCATGTACTAGACTCGATTGCTCGTAAAATATGAGTCATGTGCATAAAACTACAAAAGATCATGCAAAACAGTGCTGAAATCATAAAATTTCATGCTTTAGTCATGCTTGTTTCACCTCAATACTAGTTGGTACTATTCCCGATGAAGTTATTGAATATGAATGTTTAAGACAAAAGAAAGTTCACCACTGCCATGATATGCCCTTCTGGTTCATTTCTATTAAAACATGCATATAGATGGTTTTGGAACTCTATTGTTGATCTCAGATTTCATTAGCTTTGAACCATGTACTTTGCTCACGGCGTGTTTCCGGTTTGCCTATAATGGCTTGCTCTTAACTCCAATTCCGCTCTGGTCTCACCGACATTTGTCACCTTCTCTACCTTATCCCTCCTTTTTGCGGCTGTCAAAGGGGGAGAAAATGTCTCGTTGTGAGTCCGTCCTTTGTGCGACCTTTGTAACTTGTCAAAGGGGGAGAGAATTGTGAATGGGGGAGAGTCAAAGGGCATCCATGCATACATATCCGCATTCCCATGCTTTCATCATCATGGATCTTGAGCTGCATATGTTATAAAATTTGTCATCTTGGATATCACTACCACATAATGACTCACAGTATTGCCATCATCAAAAATGGGGAGAATGTTGTGCCCCTGTGGTCAATTGAGTCATACTGTGGTCATAAGTGTCATTCGACATCATCCTGTGGTCATTTGAGCTATTGGATATTTTTGGTTTTGATAATGGCTAAACACTATAAGTCATTGTTATTTTCCACTCTCATATGACTGACATACGTGATGTTTTGTTCATGACAGATAAGCCAATGAATGGACAAGGAATGAAGTGAAGATGACAAATGTGAAAGCCTAATGATCGCACCCAAGCAAGGATGGAAATCTTTTCAAATCATGATCAATCAAACGATCAAACTCATGGCAGTCGCCTGGCAAACCAAACGTGTGGATAAGTATCTTGCCTCTCTACCATTCAATACATGTGGTATATGTCATTTACTATCAAGCACCATTGGTAAGATTCTTACCTTGTCATAGCCGTCAATCTCATCATGGGTATTCCATATACCTCTCATCTCTAAACTTCATTCATGATAATGGAGGTTCACAATGATAACTTGGTTTGATAACTTACAAGTTCACTCTTCAAATGCATTAGTTTCTCATTCCAATCATGGTAACATGCTCAAATGGTCTTGATGTTTCTAATGCATAAACCAAGTGAAATCTAACCCCCAAATGTATGAAATAAACATCTACTTAAAGTCATTGTTATTTGGAGGTATTTCATTGGGCTAACACTTCAACTTTGCAGGACTAGGTCATTCCGGTCAACCAGAATCGCCAAACGTGAAAAGTCTCATACTGCAGAACTGGCGGTCGACCGCCCTAGGTCGATCGGCAGCAGCGGCCAACCGCCCCAGGTCGACCGGAAATTCCAGGGACTAAATTTCTACAGCGATTCTCAATAGCGGTCGACCGCCAGAAGCTTCTGGTCGACCGCCAGCCCCGAGCCAACAAAAGTTGACTTTGTTCTCCACTTCCAGAAGAGCCATTCTCCTTGTATTTGTATAATCCTAAAGTCACCTAATCACCCACAAAACGTGGATCTGGTCTGGGGGGTGTCTATGGACCATTCAAAGTCTATAAAACACATACAAGAGGGTTAGAAACCCTAATGCTTCAAGAGGAATCAAAGAGAGATCAAGAGAGGCTAGAGAAGGAGGTTGGAAGAAGAGGTATTGTAGCCGTAAACAGTACTCCGTGCAGAAGTTCTTCATCTATTCCAAGGTGATTCAAGCATAGATCTGAAGCAAGCAACCTCCAAGCAAGCTAGAAGCAATCAATATTCTCAAAGGTGATCAAAGCTGCATCCTTAATCCTCTTCATCAACTCAAGAGGATCAAAAGAAAGATCAAAGGTACATCCAACACTCTCTCCATCAACTCAAGGTGATCCAAGCTCATATCTCAATCCAGCAACCTCCATGGAAGAGTATAAGCAAGCAAGGCTAAGAAGGGAGATCAAAGGAGGCTGCAAGGGTGTGTTCAAGGGAGAGGAGTTCGAGTACTGTAGCTGGGAACAGTACTCCGGGAAGAAGTTCTTCATCAAATCCTCAAGTCATTGAAGCTATTTCAAGAGGAGATCAACCCCAAGTCAAGTGAAGATAAAGCTACAACCATCATCCTCTTCATCATCTCAAGGTGATCCAAAGAAGCCCATTCTCAAGGGAGATCAAATTTGCATCTTTCATCTTCTTCATCAACTCAAGGTGATCCAAGCAAGATCTTTTCATAAGGAAGAAGATACCATTGAAGCATCAGATTCAAGCTCCAACAATCTCAGATAAGATCTTTTCTCCTTGAGCATATTCTATATCTTGTTTGAGTGTTTTCTTATCTTGTTCTCTTTCCATTTCATTCAAACATTTGAAACTGAAGATCGTCCCTACCGGTGGTTAGTAGGAAGGCAATCGAAAGTTACCCGATCTGCGGTGATTGACGTCCCTACCTGTGATTAATAGGAAGGCAATCGGAGGTCTTTCTGATTTGCGGTTCAGTGCGTGGCACTAGTGGAGCCTCACCGGATTTGGTGAGGGGTAGACGTAGGACTGGGGATTCAGTCCGAACCACCTTAAAATCTCGTGTGTTGTGGTTTGATTGTGCGACTGCTTTGTGTTAGATGCATGCTTAGGTTCAATCTCTATATTGCATAATCATCTTGCTAAGCAAATCGTTGTATTTTTCATTTAGCTAGTTATATTCCGCTGCTATTATCATTATCTAGCTTTAAAGAGGGTTGCATTGTGAAAAGAGGGACAGATCTATTCTCCCTTCCCCTCTAGATCCGCTATCCACTACTCAACAGATATCACTCCTAGGGGCAATGCGCGGACCATGGGGGCCATCCACTTCAAAGTGGAATAGCGTCTGGAGCCAGGGAGAAGTTGAGATGAAAAAGGAAAAAAAGAGAAAGAGAGGAAGAATGTGTAAGTAAGTGAATAAACTTATTTGAATGAAATCATGCAAACGTATCTCTCTCAAAGGGCTCGAGCTCAGATGACGAGGGATCGTAGTTAGCCGTTGGAGCACTTCCCGCTCCTTCCTGGCCGGCTTTGGCCCTTCATAAGTTGCCCCCTCCATGGAACTCCCCTCAAAGGACCTTTTCATGACGATAGGATGAAGAATAACAAAAGTTTGGAGCCTAGAAAGAAGGGTGCGGTGTGAGTTGCGAAGTTAGAGTCCCCTCCTACTTATAGGGCTTAGATAGAGGGCCTAAACCCACTAAAAGTGAGGTAGGATAGGCCTAGATTGAGTTGGGATAGAGTTAGGGATGATTTAGGACACCTATCTTCGGGCTGGGACTCTCCAAGAGAGTCCCGTTCAAACTCTCAGGTCGTATCATTAAGCGGTCTGGCGATAGACCGCCCTAACTTTCGGACGGTCTTCTTGAGACCGATCTTAAGCTTCTACATGATTCGAATCCTGGAGGTAGAGCAGTTTGTCATCAACCGTCTCATCAATAACGCGGTCATAAGGGAACCGTCCTATTCTATGTGTGGCTAATAGTAAACCTTTTTATCGTTTGGGCCGAAGGCTTTGAACGGTCTAGGAGAAGCCCGTGTGGCGGTTTGAGCGGTCCCTTTTCAACTGTTTGGATGTCTGAGGCCCTGCTTTAACCTGTTCTCACCTGTATCACTCGCGCTGTGGTCTCGTCTCTCTTTCTCCCTCAGTTTGGCTTCTCTCTTTCTCACTCGTTTGGCGTCCCTCAGTTTGGCATCTCTCTTTCTCACTCAATTGGTGTCCCTCAGTTTGGCGTCTCTCTTTCTCACTCAGTTTGGCGTCTCTTTCTCACTCAGTTTGGCGTCACTCAGTTTGGCGCCTCCCTCTCACTCAGTTGGGCATCTCTCTCTCACTCAGTTTATCGTCTCTCTCTCACTCAGTTTGGCGTCTCTCTCTCACTCTGAGTCGGTGTCGCTTTCTCACTTAGTCGTGTCTCTCACCTCCTCATTCGCTCACTCGTGCCGTCTCTCTCTCGCACGTGTCCGTCTCACTCGAGTCGAGTTAGCAGTCGTAGTTAGTTAGTTAGTTAGTGTCAGTTATTTACATTCATCCATACATTCATACATCCACAAAACCAAAATAAAAGCATGTCATATCACTATCATATCATATCATGTCCTCATGTACAAAGTCAGGTCCCGAGTACAAGTCAGGCCTGTCCCTCTCCCTGACCCCCCTCGCTGTCTCCACCACCCTCATGCCTCTTCGGGGGAGGCATTGCTGAGGTCGTCTCGTCGGGACACCGCCAGCGCTGCTCCTCATCCTCATTCCTCCGGTGGCCGGAGGAACTGGTAAAGTAACTCCTCACGGAGCCATGAGTGCCGTGGCTGCCGCTCGGAGTCCCGCAGCATGATCGCCGGCTCATCTCCTTATAGGCCCGTAGCTCTCCACTCAGCCCGGACGCCTCGATCAGAGCCCGATCCCGCTCGGCCCGAACCCGCACCAGCTCCTCCGCTCCAGCTCAGAGTCGCTCTAGCTCAGCCCGTAGGAGTGCCATCTCCAGCGTGTCTGCCGGTCGGCTCCGTGCTGCCTCCTCCTGCACGCGGGCCACCTCCTCCCGAGTCGCTGCCTGGCTCTGCTCAAGCTCGGTCCTAAGGTGGGTCAGCTCGGTCGTCTGCATATGCATCATCAAGGTTAGTCAGTGGCAATTCATACATTTTATAATCATAAGCATAATCAATGGGGAGAGTGCAGTAGTTACGTACCCTCTCGGTGAACGCCACCTCGGCCGCCTTGGCCCGCGCCACCATCTGTGAGAAGTCGGCATCCCGCTCAGCTCGGTCTGCGGGAGTCTGGGTGGAGGAAGAAGAAGGAGCATCTATCCCCTGGCGCTGGGTTCCCTCGGTGCGCTGCATCCAAACTCCAGGTCAGTCACATGCATAATCATAAATATTTGCATAATTTAAAGAGTTTAGGGCTTAGAAAACTCACCAGTAGGGCCAGGGCCTGGCGGGCCTCGTCGCGCTCACGGATCGTCGCGTGGAGGAGCCCTTGTAGCTCTGCGATCCGTCCCTCAAGGTCAATCTGCATTTACAAAGTTCAAGCATCAGTGCTTAGGCATATATGAGGCATAATAGAAAGGCATTGAGGGTTGGAAGTCGTACCGGTCGACGGGCACCCCGGAACACCTGGTCCCGGTAGTGCCGGGCATACGCTGTGTAGTACGCCGCGTTGCTCTCTGCCCGGCGGTCACCACTCGCACGCGTGCTGCCCAGTCCGCGATCTGCTAGGCAGCTCGCTCCCTCCAGTCCACCACCGTCGCTGCTCCCCGCGGGTGCCGGCTGACGCGCTCCCCTGGCATTGGGAACTCCACTGCTGGCTGTGGGACGCCGGTCGTCCTCATCACCAGTCTGTAGTGTAGTGGCTCCACCACATTCATGCAGTAAAGCCACACGTCTTGTCCCGAGAAGGTAAGGGCCTGCACCACCCAGGGCTGGCCCTCGTGTCCCTACTCTGTGTAGGGAGTCCACCGTACCTGTCAAAGTAGAAAGTCACATCAGCATCATAATCATATAGCATTGCATTTAATTTAAAGGTCTAAGTTTAGAAGCATGCCGAGGTGTACGATAGAGTGTCGGTGTCGTCGTGAAGCTCCCGGACCTGTCTCCGGAGTCCTCCACTATCCCGAGGTGGGGTCCACCTCCTGGCGATCGGTACACGGTCCGAATGGGCCTCCTCGCCCCGTCCGAGCCCACGTAGGTACACATAGGCCCAAACCTGCATTGCATTTCATTAAAAGTCAGCATCTAGCAATCGTTGGAGTCCTATAGCTAGAGTCGTACCTGGAGGAGTGGAGAGAATCCCCCGAGCATCATCCGCCGTGACGTAGAACTCAGGGTGTCGAAGAGAAAGGCGAGGATGGCTGCGCCCCACGCATAGTCGCCCACGTGGTCGAGGTCCTCAAGAAGGGGAAGGAAGGGGCAACTGAAGACGTCCCAGCGCATCGCGAACAGTAGTCGACTGAAGAGCAGCATCAAAAACCTCCGCAGTACTCGGTCCGCCTCAGGTCCTACCCCCGCAGCAAGTCTTGGCCTCGCCCGGTCCACAAGTCTCTTAAGGTGCTGCTCGGGCAGCTCCCCGGTCGCAATCCCTGCTCGTCGAAGCCCCAGGATGTCTTGAAGCGTCGCCCGAGTCAGGGTGGTGGACTGCCGCGCGAGGTGCAGCAAGTCCAGTCCTAGAAGCTCCTGGGCCATCTCCCGATAGTCGGGATATGTCTTCCCGCTAACCGGTGACCCATGCACACGTAGGCCAGTAAGTCGGGCCATGTCCTCAAGCGTGGGGACCATGTGCCCCCACGGGAAAAGAAACGTGCGACTCACCGGATCCTAGCGGTCGTGCAGAGCGTAGAGTAGCGGTGTGTCAAACTGGCTGACCTCCATGCTCAGGAACTCTGAGAATCCCATGACTCTCAGCCTCTCACGCTGGAAGTTAGGTAGCGCGAGGTACACTACCCGAACCTGTAGCCTGAGGTCCGGGTCCTACGCTTTCCCTGCACGCATTTAGATTAATTGCATCTTAGTTTAGAATTTTGGCATTTAATTTAATAATTCACTCTCAGCTCAATAAGCGGTCCCTTATGAGCCGTTTTCCCATCTGACGGTTGAGCTCTAACCGTTTAAATAAGCCCCACGGCTCACCTTAGGCTGTCTTCCTATCTGATGTTTGCCTTGAAACGGACCACATTTGGCCATTTAGTAATCACACGGTTGTTGGGTTCGGTGCGGTGGATTCAGAGGGGGGTGAATGAATCTCCCTTTAAATAAATTTCGCCCAATTAAAATCTAATGCTCAGAACTGTGGAATTCAGATTCACTAAGTCAACTGATATGCTTATAGATGAACTGACTAGTGACTTAGGAACAAAGTCAAAGGACTCTCAAAACTACAATCGAACACACAGTGTGCAATCAAACCATATCGTGCCTAAGCATTCATCTAGCGCCAATCAGATAGAAGAAATCAAACCAAAGTGCGCAAAGGGTTTTTAGGTGGTTCGGTCCTCCAGACCTACGTCCACCCCACACTTAACCCGAGTGTCGATTACTGCTGACTCACAGCTTGAACCGCTAGGCATCACAGCTTGCCTACAACCGCTGGGGACTACAGCTTAACCCATCCAGAGGAATCCTCCTCTGCCCGCTGAGCAACACAGCTTGCTGTCCGAGACCAAGTCTCGCCCGCTGAGGAATTACAGCTTGACCTGTCCAGTGGAGTCCTCCACTGCAACCGCTGACTAACAGCTTGAAGAAAGGTAAAAGATGAAACAAGAAAATAGGAAATAAACAGCAACAGAAAGCTGTATTCGATGAAACACAATGTGGCTCTCAACAGAGCTGACTGGCCTGGATTTGATCCACGGTCCAGTGAAGACTAATCTTCAGACTGCTCTCCTCTTCTCTCGATCTCACTGTCTCTCCTCTTTTTCTTTCTCTTCTGCTTTTTCTCTATTTCTTACTGGATCGTGCAGGCTCTCTATTCTTTCTCTGCTTTAGTCACACTCGCCTCTTCTCCGATCAGACTTCTCCTGAGGAAGAAGCTTCATATATATAGCAGCAGCTACGGCGTGTGTCTTCCACAGTTCCCGCCCAAATATTTTGGCAACGTGTCATCATCCTGTCAGCCCTTCCAGCCTCGGATCACGTGCCTTTCATTAAGCTCTGCAAAGAGTCCCTGTCAGTCAGTCGAATAGAATTATCAGTTTAAGGTTGAAGCCGTGTACAGACTTTATGAAGGCAACGCTAAAGCATGTACAGACTTCACGTGTGCAAGACTATGGCATGTACAGACTTTGTGAATGCAAAGCTAAGGCAAAGCAACACACAATGTGCAGGCTTCGTGCAATGCATGAAGCAATGTATAGACTTAGAGTGAACGATGCACAAGTGCATGAAACACACAGACTGTATAGACTTAGTGTGGCCTTGTGCAAAGGCAATGTACAAACTTGATGCACGAACTGTGATGCAGTGTGCACAAGGTGAAGTATGCACAACAAGAATGAATGCACTGACATGCCGTTAACAATTGTATTGACTTCGTGTGCATGCGACAGCAATGTACAAACTTGCTGGTTTGTTATGCAGAATGCACTTAAACAAAGTATGCACAACGAATGAATGCATGGACATTCCTATTGAAGAATGTTCAGACTTTGCAACAACGTATGTGCAGACTTTGTGTTTGTGTAGCTAGCCAATGTATAGACTTGGCGTTATGAAGCACACAGGCTGTATAGACTTGTGCTAATGCTGCAAGTGGACAATGTATAGACTTTGCATATGCACATGAGACGCTAAGTGTATAGACTATACTGACGATGTGCAGACTTGCTATGATGCATGGACTAAGTCTAAGTCTGTATAGACTTATGTGTTATGCAACAGACAATGTATAGACTTGATCGCGTGCATGTGCCAAGAAGGTTGTACAGACCTTGCTAATTGATGCATGAACAGACGGGGATGTATAGACATAGTCTATGCAGCGATGTATAGACTTGCACAGTTCTAGGTAAGGGATGTATAGACTTAACCGATGTATAGACTTTGCAAGAGACGCAACATGAGACGCTCAATGTACAGACTTGGTCTTACAATGCATAGACTTGAAAGATGATGCATGAGACGATGCATGAGACGATGTATTGTATAGACTTAGCGATGCAATGTTCACACTCACTTAGACACTGAGTGAGACGCTGGATAATGTACAGACTTTACTTCGTGCAAGCTACAGGACAATGTATGGACTTTGAAAGACGATGCATGCATTAGCCAACGATGTACAGACTTGAAGAAATGCATGCAGCAACCAATGTATAGACTTGCTAGTGCAAGGCAACCGCTGTATAGACTTCGTGTGCTTAACACTTAAGCCTGAATGCATGATGTGTAGACTTGATAAGCAATGCACACACATAGCTGCAATGTACAGACTTGGAATGCAGCAATGTATAGACATGTTAAATAATGCACACACATAGCAGCAATGTATAGACTTGTTAAACAATGCACACACATAGCTGCAATGTACAGACTTGGAATGCAGCAATGTATAGACTTTATATGCATGAATGCACCATGTATAGACTTGCCAAAGGAGTGATGCATACAAATGAAAAAATGCATATAGTAGTGAACAAATGAACAAATGCAATGTATGCTAAACACAATGACTGGCTCACTGTGATACTCTCACTGTGTTGCTATCATCAAAACAAAATAGCATATGCTTGTGCCTAAGGGGCACAATATTCTCCCCCTTTTTGATGATGGCAACAAAGTGACAGTGAGTCACCAACCAAATTTTCTCCCCCTTTGACATAATCAAAAAGAAGGAAACACATGAGTGCAACATGCTGAATACATTACAGATTTCCCTTAGAACAGCTCAAACCCCCCTGAAAGTATAACTCCCCCTGAATTATTTCTCCCCCTTTGAGAAGGAATATGGACGGATGAAACAGATAATCAAAAGGTAGAGAAGGTAAGAGGGAAGGAACATGAATAAGGAAGGGGTCACTACACAACAGCTGAAGCATTGGTTCAGAAGGTGAGCATGATTATAAACAACTGTTAAAGCATAAGAATCAGCAATATACAGTTTTGAAAAAATTCAGGTTTAATAATGATAAAGATATAGTAAAGCAGCTGACCACTGAAAAAGAGTTATAGAGTCCATTTATAGTAGTGAATCTAGGGCACATGGTTTTAATAGATAAGTCAAAAATAATACCCTTTGTGATTAAACATGAAAGTTCAAGAAAGGCAACTTGAATATGTATTGAGAAAATTAATTTTCACTCAATGACTTTTGATTTCAAAGGGTTACATCAGTTTGTTTTTCACTTTTTAATTTTTTAGAAACTGAGCTAAGTGAATAGACCAGTGGCATTTATGCTGTTGACATTAGGTGTACACCTTGATCAAAGGCAGGTACCCCCAGTTACTAGGCATAAACTACTAGATCTATTTCAGATCAAGACCTACAAGGAACAATTTTCACCTTTGACATTAAGGGCACACCTTGATCAGAGGCCAGTACCCACAGTTACTTGGTGAAAACTCCCCCTATAGATTTGACCCTATGAACAGAGGTAGTCTGAAGCACTTCATGACTTATGAATTCTCCTGCTTCTTTGGAGGAGATCACAGTTTCTCAGTGCAATTCAGCCATTGCTCTGTCACTGTGTTCAGCTCTTTACATTAATATTCTTATTTACTGCTGCCCTGATTTCTTTTAGAGTGATTGTTCTAAAAAAAATACACACTCTTATTCACCTTTTCTAGATATTTCCAGTTTAACACGTTCTTGCATTAAAAAAAACTTTTTCTATTCTAACCATGAGACAGAGATTAAGAGCTATAAAAGTTTTCTTTTATCTCAAGTTCTGAAGTGCAGACACTTAACTCTTCAATTTATAAAAGTTAAACCTTTAGTTTCTTTCAATTTGCAAGTGTGATTCTTATAAATGAAAAATTGCAATAACCACAGCTCAATGTACTAAACCAGAAGCAATACTGTTGTTCAGTGAAAGTGATAGGGAAATGATAGCAATAGGCATTAAGATCCAAGAGCATCTGATGTCAAAGAATATGAATGAATTGAGTGGGGACAATGAGAAGTGAAAAAGATTCAATGTACTGAACTTAACTCTCAGCTCCCCCTGACACCAAGATGCAACAATTATGCTATGCAATGCTTTCAACTAATTAAGTGAAGACTATGCAACAATGTGCAGACTATGCAACAATGATACATAAAGTAAGTATGCAATCATTTCCAGTTTATGCACCCAAGTCATGAACATTTTATCCTTATTCAGATTTTTCAAATTTAATGATATGCAGTACACTGCTCTATATGAAGACTTGACCCTTGGTACTTGACGGAGAACCTGGTCTCAAGGACCATCTCACACATAGTAAGAACCTCCAGGCAAAATTCCCTGCCTTTTAGTAACTTACCATTTAATATACCAGGGTTATGCAAAGAGATGCAGTGCAAAACAGTCCTATATGCATTGAAAGACTTTCTTGATAGTCATGCAAATGATATATGCAGACATTAGACACATGCAGTGACTATATGCATTAACTGAATCATTCAAACTCAGTGCAAAGTATGCATCAACTACAAAAATGATTGTGCAGTGCATCTAGCATCTTATGTACACAGTGCAAAAACTAGCAAAGAGAAGAGCATCAGATTTGTGCAGAATTAAATTCAGTAGCTGAGTCTGGAATGCAGACTGATCAGCTAGACAAGAAGAGAACATCAGAAATCAAACAAACAAATCAACATGAAATTCACCCATTTTGACTCACAATTTCAGATGATGAGATTTAAACAGAGTTCAGAACTGACCTGATGTGTAGGATCTTGGGGTTTTTCATTTTGAGTGCCTTGGCTTATTGACCCCCTTTATTCATCCCAAGGCACACCTGCAGAGAAATGATCATTTTGATCCAGTAGGAACCCAAGCAGTCTTGGGTCCTGTACTGGCCCTAGCAGGAGTTCTGAACAGTTGCTTAGCAATGCTATCATCACAATCCATCTGATAACAATTGGTCATGAAGTGACCCAGTTTGTCACAATATCTACATGAACCATCAGAAGTTTTGATCCTATGATGCATATCAACAGCAGTATGAGACCTATGTGCATAAGCATGAACAGTTCTGTTGTATGCATGAACAGTTTGTTTCTTATATCCTGATGACCAACATTCAGTATACTTGTGACCTAGCTTGCCACAGTTAAAGCATGAAAGACTTGCAGATCTTTTGGCATAGAATTTTAAATTTTTGTCATTAACATGGCCTCCTTGGGCATGCCAACAGTCCTTGACTGTGTGGCCATACTTTCCACATTCTAAACATGATGAATTCATTCTGTTAAAATTCTCATAGACTACATGTCTTTTTTGCAGGGATTTTAGCAGGTTTGGAGTTAAGTGTTCTTCCCTTAGCATGCCAACAATTTGTAACAATATGGCCCAATTTGCCACAATGAAAATATTGAATGTTCTTCTTATGATTTGTATGATTTTTAACATGAATATTCCTATCATGCAATTTTCTAGCATTGAGATCATCCTGTTTCTTTAATCTACAATTATGCATAAGATGACCTATCTCATGACAGTAAAAACAGTGGATTCTTTTCGTTTGAACAAGAGAGGGTTTCTTACCATAAAAGTTCCTAGCATGCTTTTTATCAACATTCAGATCATCCTTCTTCATGGTAAAACAATCAACCATCTCATGGCCAAATTTACCACAGTAGAAATATTTCACATTCTTTCTTTTAGCAGAAGACAGTTTGACCTGAGAAGTTTCAACATACATATTCTTATTCTGTTTTGTTTTCTGACTCTCTTGAATAGCAGGCATATTTGAAGAAGATGAAGTGCTAGCTAACTCAGAGCTACGCACAAAGGTTGTGCATAGTCTTTTTCTCACTTCCTGCTTACTACCTCCATCAGAAACTTTCTTCTTAGATGCAGCTTTCAGATTTTCTTTATTCTTAAAAGACTCAGACAGAGATTTGTTCAGTTCAGTGATTTCATTTTTGAGAGAAGAAATGAGCATTTCAGAATTTGTGACCTTTTTATTAAGTATGACATTAATAGCTTTGCAGCTGTCAATCTCTTCTATTAATGTACTCACTCTCTCACATTCATTTTCAAAAGAACTCTTCCCTTTTTCTAGCATTAAGAGTCTCTCAGACATTTCAGTATTTAGAAACTTCAGCTCTTCATTCTCCTTTCTTATTTGTTCATTCTGAACCAGTTCATTAGTCAGGATTTGATCATTTCCTAATGAATTCAGCTTATCTTCTACTTCAGAAATCTTGGCAGTAAGTTCATCATTTTCAATTTTCACTAAATTATTCAGCTCCTTATGTTTGCAAACATCCATCAAACATGCATCAAAAGATTCTTTCAGTTTAGAACAATTTTCACAGGGAGCTTTCAAATTTATCTGATCACATTTGTTTTTCAACCTTTTATTCTCAGATTTTAATTTTTCACATCTATTAGAAAGTTCCTCATTTATATCCCATAAATCATCAATTGAGATTTCTTCGGATTCAGATTCAGAATTTACCTTGGATGAGGCTTCCTCATCATCATTTCCCCGGTTTGCCATCATGCAGCTATCCTTATGTTCGTTATGATCAGAAATGACTCTGTCATATATCTCCTTTCCAGAAGTGCACCTGAGAGTAAAAGGATATATATCAGTATTAATCGCAGCTCTCAAGATATTAAGAATTATGACATTGTCACGGTTCTTTATTATGTCCTCTCTAGACCACTTGGTCTCATCATGAGGTAATTGATGTGGGCCTTTAGATAGTAGCCTCCATAGTTTGGGATCAATGGAGTTTACGTACACACATAGGCCTCCAAGACAACTATTGAGGTTAGAACCATCATAAACAGGAGGGCGAGCCATTTGGACAGATGGCAAACAGATTCAATGCGCAAAATAATCGACAAGAAATATATCAGAAGCGAAATAGTACCAAATATAGCAGGATCCGATCTGCAGGTCGTTGGACCCTCTGTGCAGACACCCGCTCTGATACCAAGTGTTGGGTTCGGTGCGGTGGATTCAGAGGGGGGTGAATGAATCTCCCTTTAAATAAATTTTGCCCAATTAAAATCTAATGCTCAGAACTGCAGAATTCAGATTCACTAAGTCAACTGATATGCTTATAAATGAACTGACTAGTGACTTAGGAACAAAGTCAAAGGACTCTCAAAACTACAATCGAACACACAGTGTGCAATCAAACCATATCGTGCCTAAGCATTCATCTAGCGCCAATCAGATAGAAGAAATCAAACCAAAGTGCGCAAAGGGTTTTTAGGTGGTTCGGTCCTCCAGACCTACGTCCACCCCACACTCAACCCGAGTGTGGATTACTGCTGACTCACAGCTTGAACCGCTGGGCATCACAACTTGCCTACAACCGCTGGGGACTACAGCTTAACCCGTCTAGAGGAATCCTCCTCTGCCCGCTGAGCAACACAGCTTGCTGTCCGAGACCAAGTCTCGCCCACTGAGGAATTACAGCTTGACCTGTCCAGTGGAGTCCTCCACTACAACCACTGACTAACAGCTTGAAGAAAGGTAAAAGATGAAACAAGAAAATAGGAAACAAACAGTAACAGAAAGCTATATGCGATGAAACACAATGTGGCTCTCAACAGAGCTGGCTGGCCTGGATTTGATCCACGGTCCAGTGAAGACTAATCTTCAGACTGCTCTCCTCTTCTCTCGATCTCACTGTCTCTCCTCTTTTTCTTTCTCTTCTGCTTTTTCTCTCTTTCTTACTAGATTGTGCAGGCTCTCTATTCTTTCTCTGCTTTAGTCACACTCGCCTCTTCTCCGATCAGACTTCTCCTGAGGAAGAAGCTTCATATATATAGCAGCAGCTACGGCGTGTGTCTTCCACAGTTTCTGCCCGAATGTTTTGGCCACGTGTCATCATTCTGTCAGCCCTTCCAGCCTCGGATCACGTGCCTTTCATTAAGCTCTGCAAAGAGTCCCTGTCAGTCAGTCGAATAGAATTATCAGTTTAAGGTTGAAGCCTTGTACAGACTTTATGAAGGCAACGCTAAAGTATGTACAGACTTCACGTATGCAAGACTATGGCATGTACAGACTTTGTGAATGCAAAGCTAAGGCAAAGCAACACACAATGTGCAGGCTTCGTGCAATGCATGAAGCAATGTATAGACTTAGAGTGAACGATGCACAAGTGCATGAAACACAGAGACTGTATAGACTTAGTGTGGCCTTGTGCAAAGGCAATGTACAAACTTGATGCACGAACTATGATGCAGTGTGCACAAGGTGAAGTATGCACAACAAGAATGAATGCACTGACATGCCGTTAACAATTGTATTGACTTCGTGTGCATGCGACAGCAATGTACAAACTTGCCGGTTTGTTATGCAGAATGCACTTAAACAAAGTATGCACAACGAATGAATGCATGGACATTCCTATTGAAGAATGTTCAGACTTTGCAACAACGAATGTACAGACTTTATGTTTGTGCAGCTAGCCAATGTATAGACCTGGCGTTATGAAGCACACAGGCTGTACAGACTTGTGCTAATGCTGCAAGTGGACAATGTATAGACTTTGCATATGCACATGAGACGCTAAGTGTATAGACTATACTGACGATGTGCAGACTTGCTATGATGCATGGACTAAGTCTAAGTCTGTATAGACTTATGTGTTATGCAACAAACAATGTATAGACTTGATCGCGTGCATGTGCCAAGAAGGTTGTACAGACCTTGCTAATTGATGCATGAACAGACGGGGATGTATAGACATAGTCTATGCAGCGATGTATAGACTTGCACAGTTCTAGCTAAAGGATGTATAGACTTAACCGATGTACAGACTTTGCAAGAGACGCAACATGAGACGCTCAATGTACAGACTTGGTCTTACAATGCATAGACTTGAAAGACGATGCATGAGACGATGCATTGTATAGACTTAGCGATGCAATGTTCACACTCACTTAGACACTGAGTGAGACGCTGGACAATGTACAGACTTTACTTCGTGCAAGCTACAGGACAATGTATGGACATTGAGACGATGCATGCATTAGCCAACGATGTGCGGACTTGAAGAAATGCATGCAGCAACCAATGTATAGACTTGCTAGTGCAAGGCAACCGCTATACAGACTTTGTGTGCTTAACACTTAAGCCTGAATACATGATGTGTAGACTTGATAAGCAATGCACACACATAGCTGCAATGTACAGACTTGGAATGCAGCAATGTATAGACATGTTAATAATGCACACACATAGCAGCAATGTATAGACTTGTTAAATAATGCACACACATAGCTGCAATGTACAGACTTGGAATGCAGCAATGTATAGACTTTATATGCATGAATGCACCATGTATAGACTTGCCAAAGGAGTGATGCATACAGATGAACAAATGCATATAGTAGTGAACAAATGAATAAATGCAATGTATGCTAAACACAATGACTGGCTCACTGTGATACTCTCACTGTGTTGCTATCATCAAAATAAAATAACATATGCTTGTGCCTAAGGGGCACAACAACGGTCCCCACCTGACCGTGTCCCTTCCCTCTCGCCGTCTGTTACGGTGGGGAGGGAGGGAGACGAGAGGTTTTTTGTTTAAACGGCGCCGGTATTGAGCGGTCTATCGTCAGACCGCCCCAACATCACACGGTCAACATATGACCGTTTAAAGACCAACGGCACTTTGCATTAAGCGGCTAAAAGCTGGCCGTTCAATATTTGGCACGGTCTAAATTAGGGCCGTGTGGATTCACATACGAGTTTAAATCATCTATGATTTAATGGTCCTGAATGGGTCGTCCTATGGTATGAGCGATCTGTTCTTGACCGTTCATTTGCTTACATGATGTGGTTTGACTCCTTCTTGGTGTTGCATTCTATAAAATTGGTTTGATGATATATATTGCCAACTCTGCTCATGATTCTTTTTTGCAGCATCACCTTCGTTTGCCATTTCGCCTGCACAAGTAAGTCAGGTGTGGCTTTCCATCCCTGTATCACTTATTGCATTACTATCTGGTACTATGCTATATTACTTCGAGAACCAGTTGGTTACTCGTGTATTCCAGGATCTGATGTTCCCCTTTAACAAAAATAATGATGATCCAGGTTCGCGCGTTTAACCTCCGGATAGGTCGTTAGGTTGGGAAGGTCTTGGGAGGATGGTTCTATCCTACACGTTGTGGTTGCGGATAGTGTCTTGACTCTGTTTCTCCCAGTCTAGCAATATTATTCTCGAGTATTTTATATTTTATCCTTTCTTTACATTTATTTTAATGATTTCTTTTATTTTAGCCCCAGCATGCATCATACGCATCTTTTGAGCATTAATGTCCCATGGTTTGCCTGCAAAATGTCCCATCAGTGATGGATGGTTGTGCGTTCAGTGTTTGAGTAAGAGGAACAATTCCACTATGAGTCGGAAGGTTTTCCCTTGTTTGTTCACTTGGTTTGGTTGATTAAGAGGTCCCCATCTGGAGTTTTAGTCCGTTTCTTTACTTTTGCTTATTCTGGTCTCTTCATTGGTCTGCGGGATTGTGTCCCCCATGAGGTTGACCGCGTGTTTCCTTTTAGTTAGTTAGTCCCTCCAGATTGGTGCCGCTTTTGGTCTGACTACTCATTGTGGTTAATTTAGGGTTTTCGGAAGATTCCTATCGCTTGTTGGCAAAACGGATGTCGTTTTACCTTAACGCCCGCTTTTCAGTCCGCTCTGCTTCGTCTCCGCTTCATCTTCATGTTCCATTTCGCTTGCGCTTCGCCTCCGCTCGCTCCCCTGCAAAGAGGACGTTAAGGAGGGGCATCTGTTGACACCCGTTTTTACCGATAAGTTGAGTCATTCCTTTTACTTTCATTTGTTGACGTCTCGAGTTGTCCATTGCTTGTTGGGCCATTTTCGGGCATAATCTTGGACCTATTTTATGGGGACCTTCCTCCCTGACTCGGTCAGCTTCAATTCAGGGCTTAATGGGCCTCGATTTGCTTTGATTTCCATATTTTGGTCGATTTTCAAAAGCCTACCCATTGTGCGGTCTATATCCTGGCCGTCCAGTCATGGAGCGGTTGATCATGGGCCGTTTACCTATTTTCTGGGTTTTTAACCGATCTTCTGAATTTTCGCCGACAAACCATAGAGCGGCCTATTCCTGACCATCCGATCCATGGAACGGTGGGAGTAGGACCGTCCTATTCTTCAGAGTCCTAAGGGCGTTGGTTTTTAGATAATCATCTATTTATTCTGGTTTATTAGATTTATCACCGACAGGGTGTGAACGGTCGTTGCTGGGCCGTTCCATCCGTTGAATGGTTCATTTGAGACCATCCAATGCATGAGAGTCTAACGGCGAAATGCTCGGTCAGTTCGCTGGATAAGTGGGTTATGTTTCTTATTTTAATTAATTTCCACCGACAGCTTTGAGCGGTCCAGGACAGACCGTTCAATGAATTGGGAGGTCTATCGCACGACCACTCAATGGTGCGATAACTGAGGATTTAAAGGGTTTTTCTCTCTCCACATGTGGATAATTCCTTAACTTCATCCACCTGTTTCTCTGCAGATACTCCACCAAATGGAGTGTCATTTTCTCTGGATGGAAGATAATTGCATTGGCTACGATTTGTCTTTTGATAATTCGCAGTAATATCCACGGTAAACCCTAATTTCGAGGCTGGCTTCTAAGGCTCTATAAATAGGACCATAAGGCCAAGCTTTGAAAGGGGGGAAGATTTTAAGGTCACGGCGAAGCTCTGCCGATTTCTCAAGCGACCTATAATCAGGGAGGAAGGCTTTCCACATCCACATAAGCCTTCGGTTCAGGGAGTATTTACATTTCGGGTCATAGTTTAATTATTCTCCGTCACGCTCTTCGTTGCATGCAGTCATCGTCTTTGTTCTCTCTCCACGTTTTTCTTCATCTGCATATCATTACATACACCCTCCCTTTGTTTTGATGCCCCTAGGGGTTTAAAAACTCCTAGGTATCCCCCATTTCATGTTAGTTAGTTCATTTCCCACACTCTTTTATAGTTGCTACACTTCGCTGTATTAATCTTGGGTTCCTTTCTGTGTTTTGTGCTTTATTTCGCAGGTCAGCAATGTCCTAACGCGAGGCCCACTCTTTCTGGCCGGTCGGAAAGGGTGGAGGTAGAGATCCCACGTTTTGAAAGTTGGCGGTGTAGAGCGATCTTCATCAGTCCGTTTGAGGAATAGGGCGGCCTAACATCGACCCTCCAGTTCTTTCCAGCGGTTGATCCAGAACTGTTTTGTCATCCAGCTGCTCTTCGTCCCGCGTTCGTCCCAGCACTATTGAGCGGTCTGTCGAGCGACCGAGCTCCTACTGAGCGGTTCTTTCAGAGCTGCGCATTACTGCAGTGTTGTTATAGGCGAGTGTCTCCCCCTCTCTTTCCATGGTACGGTGTACTTGTTTACATTCGGCATCTTGGTGGTGATCACACACACACTCCACATCCTTCCCCCTGCTATTTACATATTCTTTAGTTCTTTACATTAGCATAGTGAAGAAGGGGTTGAAAGGGTAATTAGAAGGGGAAAGAAGGAAAACATGTCAACAGCTGTGAACTCTCTAGGAAGGGGCCTCCTTCTAATAAAGAATTCCTGAGCAGCATTAACAACATCCTTGTCAAGAATAGACCAAGCTTTTTGGAAAAAATACCCTGTAAATCCATCCGGACCAGGGGCACTGTCCGGGGATATAGAGAAAACTGCTTCCTTAATTTCTATGTAGTTAGGGACAGCACACAATAAATCATTGTTATCAGCCAAAATTAATTGAGGGATGCAATTTATTAAATCACTATCAATAAGATGCTGTTGGGAAGACAAGGTTTTGTAAAAATGGTTTTCATTTCCTGCTTATCTGATGTTAAAGTGCCCAATTCAGTTTGAAGATGATTGATTAAATTCCATCTTCTATTAGCCATTGTTGTCATATGGAAGAATTTGGTGTTTCTATCACCTTCTTTCAACCATCGAATTCTGGATTTTTGCTTCCAAAAAATCTCTTGCTGGACTATGCTATCAGTGAGTTTAGATTTAGCCTTATCTAAGGCTTCCAAATTAGTAGCATTTGGAATAGAACCAAACAAATGTTCTGCCTTAAGCACCTCATCTTCCGCAATAATAAGATTGTTATGGACATCTCCAAAAACCTGTTTATTCCACATTCTTAGCATATTCCTCACAGCCCTGAGTTTAATACACCAAGTGGTTATAGCAGAAGTGGCAATAGGGCTTGTCCTCCAGCATTGAGCAACAGCCTGAGTGAAAGAATCATGTGTAGTCCACATCTGCTGAAAATAAAACCTACTCTTGACTTTATTAGTAATGGCCAATCTGATGAGAAGAGGAGCATGGTCTGAGGCCTCTCTCGACAAGTGCTCAATAGTTATTGGAAACTGTATTCAACCAGCATGGGTTTATAAATGCTCTGTCCAATCTACTCCAAATTCCATTTGCTCCTTACTGATTGTTATGCCAGGTATATTTGGATCCCATGTAACCCCCATCAATTAAACCACAATCATTGATACAGTCCTTGAATTCAGAAACAGATCTCAAACAAGGAGCATTTCCTCCAATTTTTTTCATTCAAATTGAGAATACAGTTAAAATCACCAGGTACAATCCAGGGACCTTGAATCAATGTATGAACGTGGAGTAGAGAGGCCCAGAGATGTAATCTATCAAAACTACTACATTTGGCATAAATGAATGATGCATAAAAGAGAGGTATAACCGTGCTAGTTTGTTGTAGAGAGATGTGTTGCTCATCTTGATGCAAAATGATAAAGTCAAAAGGCTCTTTCCACAAAACCCAAATGTGAGCATTCTCTTCTTGATTGGCCAGGCAATTATGCATTTCGAGCTTCTTGCAAATGTTTTTTAACAGAGAGGTTTTAACTTTGGGTTCTAAAATGACAAGACAGTCCACATTGTGTTCCTTGATCAGGAATTTTGCTCGACCAATAGACAAATCGTTTCCAACACCTCTAATGTTCCAAATAATGAAAGTCATTAATCTTTTGAAGCCAAACGAAGGTTACCTGTGGAGCTAGTCCTTTTCATACCTCTGGTAATAACACCCGGGCGCTCCTTATATAGAGATGTAATATTGCTAATCTTTGCCTCAAGGGATATATCCTTACATCTTTGCTGAAGTTCTTCCTGCTGCAAGGTTGGTGGCTCACCCACACTGAATTGTACAGAACCTCCTTTTACAGCCATAGGATTGGACCCATTTTGGTTTGAAGGGAGCTTTAAGAAATCCTCAGCAGGTTGCATTAAAGGAATATCAAAATCAGTCACCACTGTATGATCAACACTCACATCAGATATTACAGTCTGCTTGCTACCTTGATTGTCATGAACTGATGATATTATAGAAACATCAGTATATGATCTGCCATTATCAACTTGTTTCAACGAATTACGTAAAAGATATTCAGAATGTGCTGATTTGTCATCAGAGAATAAAATCTGTTTGTCCTCATGTGGAATAGTATCACCACTTAAAACCTGGGCTTCATCCGAAGCCTGAAGTATATTAGAGTGGGTAATATTGGAACCATCAGAATAGTCTGCCTTTGGAAATTGTGGTTTAATAATAGCCATATTGGATACATCAGAACAGTTTATTGACTTCCCTTCCTCAGAGGTATGGGGAATATCCGAATTCAAATCTTCATCCACCTGCTGCAGGATTCCAAATCTATTTACATCAGCAGCATTTATTCGAACAGGAAGAGTACCTGGTTGCCGGGGCCTATAAATTTGAGCATTATTCCTTGGAGTAGGATTAGAAGCAGGATTAGGAGCAGTGTAGCGATTGCTTGCTTTGTATGATTTCTTCTTACACTCAGCAGCAGTGTGTCAAAGCTTGTGACAGAATGAGCAGAGATGGGGTAATTGGTGATAATTCACCGACTGCCAAAAACTCTATCCATCCAACTCAATCCAAATCTGTTCTTGACGAGGAGCTGAAATATCCAGTTCTACACAGGCTAGAGCTTCAGAGGTTTCAGTCATTGCCAGAGTATGCTCGTGGATCCTCAAAACCAGACCAAAATTTCCAGCGATAGATCGCATACAATCCTCATGAAACAAATTAGTAGGAAGAGAGGGGAAACCAATCCAAACAGGCGCAATGGCAGGATCTGCTTCAAAATGAAAATCCTGCATCCAGCGAAAAAACCTGAATAGAAAACCTTTGATGTACAGACTCTTTTGTATAAGAAGCTTAAGAAAATCCAATTCATTATCTAGTCTGAGAAGAAGATGTCTCGGATTGAGACGGCTAATTACAAAATCAGAAGCCAACGGAATCCTTTGAATCAGATAACTCTTGATCTCCGGGATAGCAGGTCTCCCATAAGAACACTTAGCAATAATGGCGAATTTGAGCATTTTCTGAGAGGCCTCCACTTCTGCCTTGGAGAAATATACTGCATGTTCTCCAAGATCAGTGAAACCTGGAGTCTTCACCGGTATTGGGATCTTCGACTTTTGCTGGGATGCCAGAAGAATTTGAGCATAAGAACGACGAGATTCGTCCCTGACCGGAAGAGGAGCCATAAAAGAGTTTGGATCTGTTGGGGCGGCGATTGGGGGAGGCTCCCTTGTTTCAGCATTCGCCATGGTTCCTGTTCAATCCACCATGGAACACAGCAATTGTCGGTGCTTGGTTGCATGGACAGAGGGAACAGGAGTGGTGGCCGAAGATGCCACATTCACTGATGATATTAGCTCTTTTCTATTCTCTCCACTTGCCATAGTTGCTTTACTTGATTTAGAGCTGGAGCAACTGGATGTTAAGACAACGTTCTTACATGGTGAGCTGGAGGAGGAAATCTACATGCACCAGCCAGAAGGGTTCGTGATTTCTGGTAAGGAAGATCATGTGTGCCTGTTGAAGAAGTCTTTATATGGCTTAAAGCAATCACCTAGACAGTGGTACAAGAGGTTTGATACTTTTATGCTGAGTCATAGTTACACCAGAAGTGATTATGATAGCTGTGTGTATTACAGAAAGCTTCCAGATGGTTCATTTATTTACTTATTAGTGTACGTAGATGACATGTTGATAGCTGCCAAGAACATGTCAAAAATTAACCACTTAAAATCTCAATTGAATGGTGAATTCGAGATGAAAGATCTTGGAGCAGCAAATAAGATTTTGAGCATGGAGATTCATAGATACCGTAGCACTGGAAGGTTGTACTTGTCACAGAAGAAGTACGTGGAGAAGGTGCTGGAGCGGTTCGGCATGAAAGATTGCAAGGCTGTGAACACTCCATTGGCAGCCCACTTCAGATTGTTTGTTGATGATTCACCGAAGATAGAGAAGGAGATGGAACTGATGTCTAAAGTTCCATATGCGAGTACAGTTGGTAGCATTATGTATACTATGGTATGTACTCGACCTGATATTTCTCATGCTGTTAGTGTGGTTAGCAGGTACATGGGAAATCATCGGAAGGTCCACTGGGAGGCTGTGAAGTGGATTCTTCGTTACCTTAGAGGTGCTTCAGATGTGAGCCTGGTATTTCAAAAAGGAAATGGTGGTGGCAGTCAGCTGGTTGGCTATGTCGATTCAGATTATGCTGGTGATCTGGAAAAGAGGAGATCCCTGACAGGTTATGTCTTTACTTTCTCATGCTGTGCTATTAGTTGGAAGGCTGTTTTGCAGTCTACTGTGGCTTTGTCTACAACAGAGGCAGAGCATATGGCAGCGGCAGAGGGAGTGAAAGAAGCCTTGTGGTTGAGAGGTTTGGTCGACGATCTGGGTCATGTACAGGAGACAACTCCGGTGTACTGTGATAGTCAGAGTGCTATACATCTGACCAAAAATCAGATGTACCATGAGAGGACCAAACACATCGACGTCAGGTATCACTTTGTTCGTGATGTTGTCTTGCAGGGTACCGTAGCTATTCTGAAGATTTCTACAGCAGAGAACCCTGCAGACATGCTGACGAAGCATATTCCTTCAGAAAAGTTCAGGCATTGCCTGGACTCGATTAGTTTGCAGAGCACGTGAGGTGGCCCCGTCGGGGGCATTGGCGGTAACGGCTATCGTAATAGAGCTTGGCACTGGATGCGGCTTGTAAAGATGGGCCAAGAGGAGAAATGTAACGTGGGGTGTCCCACCTTCTGAGCCCCACCAAGAAAACCACCCAAGTGGTTACGTACGTCGGTGGCTAAAAATGGGAAACCGATGGGTGTTTATTTTCCCATGCAATAGATGCAGACAAGTGCTTGAAGGGGTCTAATGCATGCAGTTAAGGAGGAGATCTGTTTCATGCGGTTCTCTTCTCCAAGGTGCCGCAGCCATGGGGTATCCAACCACTATAAATAGAGAACCTCCTCACCTTGTTTTGGCATCCCACGGTGAGAGCCCAAGTGCCTCTTGTAGAGAGAAAGCAAGAGGGTTTGGGGGGAGAGAGAGCTTGAGAGAGTTTTGCAATAGGATTTGTTCCTCTGGGTTGGGGTGTTAGTCTCTTTGTATATTTCTCCATAGCAAGTGAAGTTCCGCTATCGCCGTCGCCCGTGGATGTAGGGGGGTAATCTCGGAACCACGTAAATTCTTGTGTTCCTACCTTGTGTGATTGTTCCTTCTTCTCCCTCCCTTCTTGTTGTTGTGCGGATCGAGATCTTCGGGTGTCACTCTGTCCGTCGGAGTGGTCGTGTCATAACAAACATGACATATCTAGTGAAGTTCCGCTATCGCCGTCACCCGTGGACGTAGGGGGGTAACCTCCGAACCACGTAAATCTTTGTGTTCTTACTATGTGTGATTGTTCCTTCTTCTTCCCCCCTTCTTCTTGTTGTGCGGATCGAGATCTTAGGGCGTCACTCTATCCGTCGGAGTGGTCGTGTCATAACAGATCAGGTTATGGTTAGTGGGCAGAATATGCCGGCTGATTGGATTTGTATGGGAATGAAAGATTATGATGTAATCTTTGAGCAAATTGGTTGGCTAGATATGAGGCTAATGTCCATTGCAGCACTAGCACTGTGTCTTTTTCTGGACACCTTGAGCTCTCTTTTATTGGGGTTAGGGGCTCTAAATCTGTGCCGCTTATCTCGGCCCTTCGAGCTGAGAAGTTATTGAAGAAAGGGTGTCAGGCTTTTTTAGCCTTTGTTTCTTTAACCCCTAAGAAGGAGATTGAGATTAAGGCCATTCTTATTGTCCGAAATTTCCCAGATGTTTTTCCTGAAGATTTGCCATGACTTCCGCCTGAAAGAGAGGTAGTCTTTTCTATTGATCTAATTCCTAGCGCGCCCCTTGTTTCTAAGGCTCCGTATCGTATGTCTCCTGCGGAGTTGAGGGAATTAAAGATGCAATTAATGGAGTTGCTCGAGAAGGGATTTATTCACCCTAGCACATCTCCGTGGGGAGCCCCCGTGTTGTTTGTCCGAAAGAAGGATGGTTCATTGAGACTATGCATTGATTACCGACAATTGAACCAGCTTCCTGTCAAGAACAAGTATCCATTGCCGAGAATAGATGAACTGTTCGATCAGATAGCGGGAGCATCATATTTTTCAAAAATTGATCTTCAATCAGGATACCATCAGCTGCGGATCAAAAATGAGGATATCTTTAAAACTGCCTTCCGTAGCAGGTATGTGCATTTTGAATTTGTAGTAATGCCTTTTGGACTAATGAATGCCCCTGCAGCTTTCATGTAGTTGATGAATAGTGTGTTCCGGCCTTACTTAGATCACTGGGTCGTGGTATTTATCGATGATATTCTGATATATTCTAGGAATGGGGAGGAGCATGCTGAACATTTGAGGATGGCGTTACAGCTATTAAGAGATCATCAGTTGTACACCAAGTTTAGCAAATGTGATTTCTATCTACAGGAAGTATCTTTTCTGGGACATATTATCACTAAGGAAGGTATATCTGTTGACCCTTCTAAAGTGGAGACAGTAAAGAACTGGGATAGGCCAGCAAATGTAACTGAAGTAAGGAGTTTTCTAGGCTTGGCAGGCTATCATCGGAGATTTATTAAAGATTTCTCCAAGATTGCGGTACCCTTGACTAGATTGACCCACAAGGAGAATCGGTTTGAGTGGTCGGAAGATTGTGAATGGAGTTTTCAGACTCTGAAGGACTGCCTTACCACTGCCCATGTTTTAGCTTTACCCTCTGGAGAGAGAGGATTTGAAGTCTATACTAATGCTTCAGGTATTGGTTTAGGCTATGTGCTTATGTAGCATGGGAAGGTGATAGCTTACTCTTCTAGGCAGTTAAGAAAACACGAAGAGAATTATCCTGTCCATGATTTGGAGTTAGCAGCTGTAGTTTTTGCCTTGAAAATTTGGAGGCACTACTTGTATGGAGAAACATTCATGGTATTCTCGGATCATAAGAGTTTAAAAGACTTATTTTCTCAAAAGGAACTTAACATGAGGAAGAGAAAGTGGCTGGAATATTTGAAGGATTTTGATTTCTCTATTGAGTACCACCCTGGAAAAGGTAATGTGGTGGCAGATGCCTTGAGTCGCAAGCCAATAGTAAAATTATCAAATCTCATGTTGCAAGAATGGAGACTGCTATAACAGTTAGCTAGTTTGGTGTCACGCCCCGAGCCTTTATGACTGTGGAAGACTCGCTCGAGAAACGCGAACAGCCGGTATGGTAAGCCTCTTGCAAGCAAGAATGATCAGAGCGCAAGACAATCACACACATAAATGTAATTGCACAATATTTACTCAAACTCCAGCTTTATTTCATAATAATCAAGTATTCAAATACAACCACTAATTCAACTTATTCCAATCTATCAGACTCAAGAAATAAGAAATTACATAGACTCGATCTAAACAATGTAAACTTCCTAAGTCTTCGCTCATTCCTTAATCACTCTCGGATCTGCTACTTGAACATTCCGAATCCGAACCCGACTCACTTCCATTTCCTGAAAAAGAATGGAAATAGGTAATGAGCACACTTCCCCAGTAGGTATCTTCGCATCAACATGAAGGCATCATTAAAGTAATTAACATTTTTGTTCTAGAGGAATAAGGTAAAATCATGCGAATGCGATCAATCATGCGATTAAACCAAAGTATGTAAGATAGAATGAGAGCAAGTATGAACTAGCAAGAATGTTATAAGAACATGATATGGCCTTTCATGAACAAGAATGTAACGAGAATGTATTAGCAAGCCACATAACATTCACTCCAGTATCTTTTGCTTATGAGCAAGTACTTCGTGAATTTCTGTGGAATATCAAGAAAGTCAAGTATCAATCATGCTGTATTGTGTTGTGTTGTGGATTTTCACTTATTTATAAAGAAAGTACTCCCAGCGTAATGCGACGCCAGTAGCATCATACCCCATGGTTTATAATAGTATGTTTCCGACAATCAGCCGATGGGACTAGCATAGGGCCCTTGAACACAATCAGTGCTCGATCGCATCTTTAAGTATAAATCAAGCTTTTTCCACGCATGTAATAATAAGGTATGGCCAAGAATGTACAATTTCAACAAGCTCTTGATAACAATAATTCAATGAATGAATGCTTTAATGAGAATTATGAGAAATCAAGAATGACTTATACTATGTTATGCTTATGAAAATAAATCGGCAGCATAACGGTACATTCTTTATCTTCCATTTATTATATTATGTTTTTTGATCAATATGATAAGTTCTAGATCATCAAGTGTCTATCTAGAAACCTTTGGAAAATCAACCAATGATCAAACCTTGGGTTAAAATACTCAAGTAGTGGACGGTCGTGTACTGGGCCATTACATGATGTGACGCTCCAGTATTGGGCCGTTACAATGACGTGACGGTCTAGAGTTGATGCGTTAGCAAGACTAAATTCAGAAACAGTAATTGGACTCAGTTAAATGTGACAGTTGTATATTGGGCCGTTACATATGCCTGACAGTCCAATATAGGTCCGTTACACTACTGATAACCAGAAACCTCAATAGTGTATTCTAATCACTTGGGTGTTAATAGTACAACCAACTCGGCGTCCTACTGGGAATCCCAGGATCGCGGAGTATTACGGAGGCCTTGAAACAAGATTTCCTAGTCCATTGGTAGGAATATCCAATAGAGAGGTCGTCATGTCTAAGAATAGTGTTCCTATAGTGTAAAGTGTGAACTAATGGTCATATACCAGAATATACGCCATGTACTTAGAGAAATGACTCTATAGATAGAAAAGAATGCGTAACAATGTGAAACCAAGATAAAATCCCGTCAATTCAACATTGAAAAATCATGATTTAGAATATAAAACTATAGAGTTTAGCCAATGAAATTAGCATAACGTAAAATAACTCAAAATACTTTAATCATACAATTTCCTATCATGAATCAATTAAGAAACTCAAAGTCATGAAAATAAAGTTAAAACTTAGATAACTAGGCTTATTCATAAGTAAGTTTGGCTGTCCTAAGTCCTATCTCGGTTTGACAGTAAACTGCACTCTGACGGTCTAGTATGGGCGCGTCACAGGGCTGTGACGGTTTATCGTAAGACCGTTACAGTATTGTAACGCTCTTGTTATGGTTCGTCAGAGACGACTGAGAAACTTTAAATACAACAGGGGTTGTGACGGCTTATCGTAAGACCGTTACAGTCGTCTGACGGTCCTAGTATGATGCGTCAGAGTCCCTGCTAACAGTAAAAATAAAAAGACTATAATTTAAAACCATGTCATGTTTTGAAAAGATTTACTACCCTAATCATGACAAAACGAAGTAAAAGGTCATCTAGATGCATAGGTTGCAGTGAATTAACAAGATAACATCTTTGATCTTTGATTAGGGCTAAGAATATGTATGTATGCATGAACCCACTAAAACATGAAATTCATTGTCTATAATGCATGAAATAAAATACAATCAGAGGGCTTTTATCTCTAACAAGATGTTTTTGCCAATCATGAGATAACATACCGCTTAACTAGGCTTTAAACTTTTAATTTGACCTTTCAAGGACCGCCCTAGTTCCTCTCTTTTTGTGACTTTTCAGCAACTTCACGCTGCCCTAGCTCCTCAGCCTCTTGACCTAAGGACGTGAAATTTTGAGGGTAAGAAGATGAAACTAAGGTGAATAAAAAGTTCTAAATAACCGAACTCTAATTACCTTATTTAGACGTCTAATTCCCTGATCTTCAGTGGCCTTTAGCTCTGATTCCTGAGTTACTATGGTCGAACCAGCAACTTTGGAAGCTTCAATCTCCTTGGTTGCTTGATCTCCTAGCACGAAATTTGAAGAACTATTAGTCTAAAGTATACTAAACAAAATCTTCTAAAGAACTTACCCGGAATTATATCTCCTTACCTTGATTCTTCACGAGCCAAAATTTAAGTAAGGGTCGCTCAGTTCAGAACTAGGTCCTATTTATAGGGTTTTGAAGATTAGATTGATTCTAGAGTCCTTAATTTGCCAGAACCTAATCCCTAAGAGTCCTTAGTAATGTTATAAGCTCTCCCAAGTCGATCTCTTGTAGATAAGATCCCAAAGTTCTAATCTTTTTGCTCGATCTTTCTTTCACGGAACTGTCAGAGTGTAACGCATCAGCCTAGGTGAGTTACATGCTTGTAGCGGTCGCCCGATAGACCGTTACACTAAACGTATACAGAGTTTCAATTAAATAAAACTCTCTTGTTCCTTTATCCTTCTAATTATCTATAAAAATAGTATTTATCTTTAAAATACGTGAATAAGTCAATTAACCTTCTAGAATAGGGGCTAAACTTAATGGGCTTGGTCCATTAACCTTTTGGATTATCTTTAAATAGGTTAGGTTAATTATTTAACCTAATTGGGCCTTATAATGACTTATTGATCTAATATTATATTTATTAATTTATTTAGGCCTTTATAAATTCCAAAAAATAATTAAATATTCAAAAAATAATTTATAAAAATTCTGGGGTCTTACACCCTCCCCCACTTAAGAGAATTTCGTCCCTAAATTTAATACATGGATTATGGAGAGTGTACTTACAGTTGAATAATTCTGAAAATCTTTTCCGCATGGCTGCTTCGGTTTCCCATGTTGCTTCATATGGCCATGTTTTCTTCCATTGAGTCTTGACCATAGGAATAACTTTATTTCTTAGTTGACACACTTCCCGTTCCAGAATCTTTATTGGCGTTTGCTCATACGTCATATCCTTCTGAATCTCTAGATTGTCATAAATGATAATATGGTCAGGATCATATACATACTTCTTCAGCATAGAGACGTGAAATACGTCATGAACTCCTGTTAATTGTGGAGGTAAAGCCAGTCTATAATCCACTTCACCGACTCTTTCGAGAATTTCAAACGGACCAATGAATCTTGGAGTTAGTTTGCCCTTAATGCCAAATCTCCGAATACCACGACCTGGAGAAACCTTAAGATATACATGGTCTCCTATTTGAAATTCCCAGTCGCACCCTCGATTATCAGCATAAGATTTTTACCTATCTTGGGCCATCTTCATTCTCTCTTGAATGAGCTTGATCTTCTTTGTAGAATCTCTGATAATATCGAGGCCTAGGAATTATCTTTCCCCTATTTCACTCCAACATATTGGTGATCGACAACTTTTCCATATAAAGCTTCAGAAGGTGCCATTTGTATGCTGCCTGGTAACTGTTGTTATATGCAAATTCTACCAGAGACAAGTGATCATGCCAACTACCTCCAAAATCAATAACATAAGCCCTGAGCATGTCTTCTACCACCTGATTTGTTCTTTCTGTCTGACCATCAGTTTGTGGATGAAAGGCTGTGCTGAAATTCAATCTAGTCCCTAGTGACTGTTGTAGACCTTTCCAAAATTGTGATGTGAATTGAGGATCTTTATCAGATATAATAGTGACTAGGACACCATGTAATTTAACAATTTCCCTTATATATAATGCTGCCAGGATACCCACAGACCATCGACTTTTGATTGGTATGAAATGTGCAGATTTAGTTAATCGGTCTATGATTACCCATATACCATCGTGTCCACCTCTTGTCTTAGGTAACCCCATAATGAAATCCATCCCTATACTTTCTCACTTCCATTCGGGAATATTCAAGAGATACAGTTTACCTGCGGGTCTAAAATGCTCTGCCTTTACTTGTTGACAAGTGAGACAGCGAGACACGAAATCAGCTATTTCTCTCTTCATGTTGGGCCACCAGAAATTTCTTTTAAGATCTTGATACATTTTTGTACCACCTGGATGAATGGTGTACTTGGAATTATGTGCTTCTTCTAGAATCAATTTCTTTGTATCCTCATGATCCGGTACACACACTCGGCCCTTGAATAGTAATCTTCCATCTTCCATAATAGAGAAATCCGGTCATTGTTCAATATTAGCCTTAATTTCTAGAAATATAGGATCATCATTTTGCAACTTGACTAGATCCTCTATTAAGGTAGGTTGAGCTCGGATATTAGCCATGAAACAATCGTTTTCCTCCTGTCAATATCTAAGTTCAACTGAGTAAATTGAGGAATAAGATTAGTCATACTAATCATAAGACTTGATAGCATATCCATTGGTTTTCTCCTGAGTGCATCCGCAACAGCATTAGCCTTGCCAGGATGATATTGAATAGAAAAATTAAAATCCTTGAGATATTCCAACCATCTTCTCTGCCTCATATTTAGCTCTTTTTGAGAAAATAAGTATTTCATGTCTTTGTGGTCCGAGTAGACCGTAAACTTTTCTCCATAGAGATAATGACGCCAAATTTTTAAGGCAAATATGACAGCTGCTAATTCCAAATCATGTACAGGATAATTTTCCTCGTGATGTTTCAATTGTCTTAAAGAATAACCGATTACTTTTCCATTTTGCATAAGGACACACCTTAAGCCAATACCTGATGCATCCGTATATACTCCGAATCCACCACCTTCCATCGGTAGTGATAAAATAGGAGCTGTGGTAAGATGATTCTTAAGAGTTTGGAACCTCTTCTCACATTCCTCTGACCAGACAAAATGATTTTCTTTTCTCGTGAGTCTAGTTAAAGGAACTGCTATCTTTGAGAAGTCCTCAATGAATCTTCTATAATAACCAACTAGACCCAGAAAGTTTCTTACTTCTGATACAGTCGTTGGCCGGCTCTAATTTCTGATAGCTTCTACCTTAGAAAGATCCACAGCAATACCTTCTTTTGAAATAATATGACCTAGGAATGAAACTTCCTTGAGCCAGAATTCGCATTTATTAAGCTTGGCATAAAGTTTATGTTCTCTAAGTGTTTGTAAAGCTATCTTCAAATGTTCTTCATGTTCCTTCTTTGTCTTGGAATATATCAAGATATCATCAATGAAGACGACGATAAACTGGTCCAGATAGGGCTGGAAAATACTGTTCATAAGTTGCATGAATGCTGCCGGGGCATTAGTTAATCCGAATGGCATTACAACGAATTCATAGTGGCCATAACGACTTCGAAAAGTTGTTTTATAAATGTCTTCTTCTTTAATTCTAAGCTGATGATAACCTGATCTGAGGACAATCTTAGAGAAATATTCTGCTCCGGAAAGCTGATCGAAGAGCTCATCAATGCGCGATAATGGATACTTGTTTTTAATTGTGAGTTGATTAAGTCGCTGGTAATCGATGCATAGCCTGAGAGAACCATCATTCTTCATGACAAATAGAATCGGCGCACCCCAAGGGGATGTGCTAGGTCTGATGAAACCTTTGTCTAGTAATTCCTGCAACTGCCTTTTTAATTCCTTGAGTTCTGTGGGGGACATCCTGTAAGGGGCTATAGAAACAGGTGCTGCTCCAGGGATGAGTTCAATAGTGAAGTTCACTTCCCTCTCGGGCGGTAAACTGGGTAATTCGGATGGGAACACATCGGGGAACTCATTTACAATAGGAATGTCCGCTAAAATAATCTCCTTGGATTCGGTAACAATGACAGAAGTAAGAAAAACTTCACATCCTTGCGAGATAAGTTTGCAAGCGTGAAGAGAAGATATGATAGTAGGATGCTTCTTGTACTTGATGCCAAGAAAAGAGAATCTTGGAAGACCGGGCTTTCGAAAGGATATAATCCTATTTCGGCAATTGATATAAGCATCATGATGTACAAGCTAATCTACCCCTAAAATGGCATCATAACCTTTCATGTCAAGGCATACTAAGTTTGCGGGGAGATTGTAACCTTCTACTATCACTTCGCTATCAGGATAATAGTCGGTAAGCTTTGTTCCAGAACCTAAGGGTGTGGAAATAGCGAGATCTGAAGGTAAGGGGACTGATGCAATTGATAATATTTTTGCAAAAGTAGTGGAGATAAAAGAATGAGAGGCACCAATGTCAAATAGCACAAATGCAGGACGAGAACAAATTTGAAGAGTACCTTCCATAAGTCCACCATCCCTGGGCGCTTCCTCTTCTTCTAGAACGGCATTGAGGCGAGCCTGCCTCCTACGTCTTCCACCAGACGATTGGTCTTTCATAAGGGGGCAATATGGTATGCGATGCTCCCTGCTTCCATAACGTAAACAAGCGCCAAGGCGCTTTCAACACTCCTTAGCTGAATGGCCGAATTTTTCACAAAATGTGCAAGCCGTGGCAACTTGCTCCTCCTCCTTGATCTTCTTATTCTTCTGGGAACTTCCACCATTCTTCCTGAATCTTTCCTTACTATCACGGCTCTTGTAGGGCTCCGTGATGTTGAACTTTTCTTTCTTATAACGCCGATCAGAGCGTCGGCTGGACTCCTCTCCTTTCCCTTTTAATTTTTCAACCTTTTCCAAGGTCCTTTCACACAAATACGCTCGTTGAACCATTTCCGCATAAGTACGGATGTTTTGGGTCCCGAGCTGCTGAATGAAACCGGGTCGTAACCCGTCCATGAACCGATTAGCCTTCAATGAATCGGTGCTGACAAGATGCGGTGTGTAAGGTGTAAGTCTTGAGAATTGCAGTTCATATTCGGCAACCGTCATCATTCCTTGCCAAAGAGCGGCAAACTCCATAGCCTTTCGTTACTTTACGTGCTCAGAAAAGTACTTGGCACGGAATAGGGTAAGAAAATCATCCCATGTATGAGGTGCATCGGCCGGAGGTGCCGGAACTGACCTCCACCATGTACGGGCATCTTTGTTGAGTTGGAAGGTTGCGAGACGCACCTTCTCTTGATCGGTGCAGTGGATACCATCAAAGATATGGTTCATTTCGTCTATCTAGTTCTCTGCCTCGTCAGGATTAGAAGAACCATAGAAACGCGGAGGGTTTAAGCTCCGAAAGTTGCGATGCAAATCACCAGCCCTTGCTCCTGCGCCAGCTTGCACCATGGTTTGTAATGCCTGAGTGAGGTCAGGAACCATTTGTTGCATGCCATCCCAATTTACACGATGAGCCATGATAATAATAGGGTACATGAGAGAAAATAACAACTTGTTATTTCCCGTGGAATTGGAAGGAAAAATCAATCTTAAAACTAATTAACTATCTTATCCAAGCTCTACCCAATTCTCACATGGGTTTGAAAATTTCTTCCATAGTTCATAGGTATGGGTCCTTAAACCTTGGACCTATCCTATGACATGACTCTTCTTTCTAAGTCTTGAGACTTAGGCTCTGATACCAACTTAACTGTCACGCCCCGAGCCTTTATGACAGCGGAAGACTCGTTCGAGAAACGCGAACAACCGGCATGGTAAGCCTCTTGCAAGCAAGAATGATCAGAGCGCAAGACAATCACACACATAAATGTAATTGCACAATATTTACTCAAACTCCAACTTTATTTCATAATAATCAAGTATTCAAGTACAACCACTAATTCAACTTATTCCAATCTATCAGACTCAAGAAATAAGAAATTACATAGACTCGATCTAAACAATGTAGACTTCCTAAGTCTTCGCTCATTCCTTAATCACTCTCAGATCCGCTACTTGAACATTCCGAATCCGAACTCGACTCACTTCCATTTCTTGAAAAAGAATGGAAATAGGTAATGAGCACACTTTCCCAGTAGGTATATTCGCATCAACATGAAGGCATCATTAAAGTAATTAACGTTTTTGCTCTAGAGGAATAAGGTAAAATCATGCGAATGCGATCAATCATGCGATTAAACCAAAGTATGTAAGATAGAATGAGAGCAAGTATGAACTAGCAAGAATGTTATAAGAACATGATATGGCCTTTCATGAACAAGAATGTAACGAGAATGTACTAGCAAGTCACATAATCATCACTCCAGTATCTTTTACTTATGAGCAAGTACTTCATGAATTTCTGTGGAATATCAAGAAAGTCAAGTATCAATCATGCTGTATTGTGTTGTGTTGTGGATTTTCACTTATTTATAAAGAAAGTACTCCCAGCGCAATGCGACGCCAGTGGCATCATACCCCATGGTTTATAATAGTATGTTTCCGACAATCAGCCGAGGGGACTAGTATAGAGCCCTTGAACACAATCAGTGCTTGATCGCATCTTCAAGTATAAATCAAGCTTTTTCCACGCATGTAATAATAAGGTATGGCCCAGAATGTACAATTCCAACAAGCTCTTGATAACAATAATTCAATGAATGAATGCTTTAATGAGAATTATGAGAAATCAAGAATGACGCATACTATGTTATGCTTATGGAAATAAATCGGCAGCATAACGGTACATTCTTTATCATCCATTTATTATATTAGGTTTCTTGATCAATATGATAAGTTCTAGATCATCAAGTGTCTATCTAGAAACCTTTAGAAAATCAGAAACCTTTAGAGTCGACACTTACAGTTCCAGAACAGAAAAAGGCCTAATGCAATAAGATCAAGCCCAAACATATGAAGAACCGTCCAACCCCATTTGAAAACTTGATATGCCAATCAAAATGACATGCTATCGAGGGTCTTAAAACACCAATCAAACTTCGTTACAACAAGAATTAAAGGAAGCCAAATGAGCAAAAAGCTACCAAAAGACTATCATGAAAATCATGCATGAAGGACACTTGAAAACCCAATTCATGAATAAAACTTAAAACCCATTCATTAAAATATGAGTGAACTTTAAACTTAGATTCTTACCAAAGTTCCACTGGTTTGAAAGTAAAATGAACCTGCACTTTGTATAAAAACACAAATCAGGCTTTAGTCAATTACAAATGAGCTATACAGTGACTTAGCCAAAGTTTCCATAGTTTCTTCAATTTAGCCGCAACACAAGCCCTCATTTGAAAAGTCAATTCATGCAAGAGAAGCAAATCAACAATTCATTCATACCTAGGCCACCTATCCTAGATATCAAGTTAATTCACACATGAATTACAAATGCAGTCCAAGGCAAACTGAACTCACATAGTCAAATGCAAGCTAACACATGTCGGTGCACATTTGAAGCAGGTCGATGCATATATTGAAGCAGGTCGATGCATATATTGGACAAGCTTACACAGGTCGATGCACATTTGAAGGCTAAGGTCTGTGCATGTGTAGCACAGGTCTGAGCATATGAAACACACAAGACTGCCTCTTCAAAACTGCAAATTAGTGACTTAATTTTTAGCAATATGTACAGAGAATTCATACAATTCAATACATACAACCCAAGTTCAGTCCAATGAAAATTGAACTCTATCTAATCACATAGATATTACAAATGCAATTCAAGCCAATCGAAACTCAAACAATCCATAGACAGTAAAATTTAACTTTGAAGAATTTATACTCAATCCTTGAAAACCATCCATGAGACCAAACATCTTGACTCATATTCATTATGAGATATGCAATGCAAATTCAGACCAATTCAGAACCAACCAGTAAAGGGTCCTTAAACCCCATACAAAAACACTTAAATCAATCTTAAAGCAATCCCAAACAAAAATGCTTGTTGAACTTGCACAATCAGTCTTTGTCATAGCTAGTTCAACATGCATGAATCTACATTGCATTGGAGGCACAGAAATTTGATTCACATACATTCAACCCAATTAATGCACAAGCTTGCAATCTAAAACTTGCTTCATACATGTAAGACCCATTTGATAATCAAATCATACCAAACATTTATTTTGTCCAAAACAAACTGAACCTTCACAACCCTCACATATCAATTAGATTCAAGCAATCCATTAATTCAAAACCTGTAGCTACAGAAGTGTCGACACCCTAGTGTTGACATGGTTTCATTTGATTTCTGAAAGTCCTGAAGCCAAGTTCTTTAGGCATTGTCTAAATTAGAAAGGCCATCTAGCTAAACCATTTGAAAACCTACAGAAAAAGACATTATGAGTCACTAACATGAAATTGACGAACTAGTGAAAATATATTCATGAAAAGCACATATATTTCAACCCTGTAACATATGAGTTCATCAAGCAACAACAGACATTTGACATTTTCTACAACGTTTACACACAATATTTTGTTATCATCAAAACCATTATCAAAGACAAAGAGGGAGCGCAACGAACCCAACAATCTCCCCCTTTTTGATGATGACAAAATATTGTGGCCACCAAAACTCTCTTCCCCTTTGGCATATCAAAAAGTGGGGGACTTGAGGAATAGATGTGAAGCTTCCTCAGAAATAGGATAGAATTTGGAAAGCAATGGCGCAAGAACCCAGCAATGTGAACTGTATGAGCAATATACAGTTTAACCAAAGAACCACATCATTCTTCAAACCTAAGATGAGACATGAGACTTTCAAGAACGCAAAAGGATATGCAAGTGTAACCCTGAAAATGCAAAATTATGCATGTCCTAAGTTCTGCCCAGAGTATGCGTGACCTAGAAGTTGCAAATTTTGTATGTATGCCTTCTAAATGCCATGACTATGCAACACATGATATATGCAGAGAACGATGATATTCACAAGTATGGCTGAAATATGTGCAAGTATGTAAATTCTGAATTGTATGTAAAATGCATGACCAAAGTATGTGCAGAATGTATGACTGAAACACACATTATTCTTCCCCTTTTGTCATGAACAAAAATTGATTGACAACGGGGTTATTTAAGCTTTTATTTACATGTATGATCTAAAGATGCATCAAAGTGAAAAGAAGTATGGTATGAATAAACATGATCAGGTAATCAAGCACTCAAGCAAGGATAATAAGATATAAAAGCAAGCAAGTTCCTTAGGGATAGGTCTAAGAAGAATGTAATTGATTATGGAGCATGATGTGCATGAACAATGCTAAGAGGGTCGTACTTACAAAAAGATGGTACTGCATAAACTATGAAAGATGACTGATTCAAGAAGTACATTCACACAATCAAACCCGAAGTGTATATGTGAAAAATTGAGCAATGAATTCTAAAGCAATATAGATCATCAGATTTTCCAACGAACACTAAAAGGAGCCATTCCTCCATACACTTCCATACACAATGCTCGAGTATTGGTAGCTACGTATAATCCCAAAATTATTATTAATTTTTAAAATTAAACACAATTGGGTGACTAACATTTTGACGTGAGTTATACCCTTTGTCTCAGAGGCATTTCCCGGTTACTCAGTTTCGTCACTTATCTTAATTGCGGATTTTGTCACTTTTCGGCGCGAGTTGTACCCTTTGTCTCAAGGGCACTTCCCGACAACTCGGCGCCAAATCTCACTTATTTTAATTATGGATTTGCTTCACTTTTTGACGCAAGTTTCCTCCTTTGTTTTCGGGAGGATTCTCGGTTACTCAGATCCGCGTGCCACTTATATAAGTTTTTGGTGGGACAAACAGCTTTTCCTCATGAGACATGTAATTTCCATGTAGAGATACAACAGGCCTTTGGAGTGTTGAGTAGAATAACTGTAATCCTTATTAGATTGAATCATTTATCTCAAAAAGTGTAACATTATGTGGGTGGTTGTACTGAATGTAAAAGATGAATTTGTCTCCACAGTTATGTCTCCCCCTAAGTGTATGCACAGTTATGAAATGAACCTCCCCCTTAATATGTGCCATATAACAAGCATGTCTAAATCAAAGTAATTTTATTTAACAAGGGATAAGGTCATAGGAGGAATTAAAAAGAGGGGTGATATGTTATATACACTCAAACATGTATCGAGGTAAAGTTTTCACACAAGTTGATTACCGGTACGTGGTTGAGAACGTAGGTTCGAAGACCACCATTAAGCATGGGGAAGACTTCCAGTTGGACAAAATCCAACCTTCCATAATCGCTATTTGATATACCGGATAATAATGGCATTCAAGCGCATAAATATGTCAAGTATATGCAAGTATATGCATGTAAATGGACAGATGATCAAAGACTTTCTTTATTTACAAGTATGTAAATATATGCATGATATGTGCAATATGTATAATACAATTAAGTGTGTGTTCTATGTATGCAAGACTGAATTGTTATTTGTAAAAAGTGAGTAAGAGTATGAAAGACTTCATGTTCAGTGTAAATCATTTCAAAAATTGGATTTATTCACAAGATGTGCAACGAAAAATATGTAAAGCTGACTTAATCTCCTAATCATTTAACCTGTAAATCTCAACACTTCAGAAATTACCAAAATCAATGAAGCAGGAATGCAATTGCTTAAATGCGAATATTTTTCTCCAAACTCAAATGTTACCTTTTCAGATTTTTCAAAGTAAACCTAAGCAAAATGAATTTTAAAACTAAACTATTTTTCTTTCTCGCCTTGAGAGTCTTTTATTTATTAACTTTCCTTGGCCTCAAGGGGCCCCTGCAAAATAAATTCTCATTTTGAAGATTTGGGTACCCAAGCCATCTTGGGTCCCGAGGGGTTAGTTCTAGCATGAGCAAATGTATTCTTATATCTCCTGGCACACCAATTATCATCAAATCTCATTGTGGCACAGTCATCCATTGAATGACCATCCTGGTCACAGTAAAAGTAGTGAGAAGATCTTCTTTCCATAAACTATTTATCATCATTTTTCATTGATGAACAATTATTCATCACATATCCAAAATTACCACAGTAATAACAAGAAAAGTTTCTTTTGATAGACAACTCATCATCACTTTTCTTTGTAAAATAATTTTCAAAAACATAACCATGTAACCCACAATAGAAACAATGAATGTTGAGATTTTTCTTTGTGAGTTTCTCACGATTTTTGAAACCATCAATTATTTTTACTCTAGATTTTGATGCTTCATCATCATCAAATTTCATCAAAAGGTAATCATACATTTCATGGCTAAATTTGCCACAATAAAAACAAGAGACATTCGCTCTTTTTCTTGATGCATGAACAAAGTCAACAGTTGGAGGTTTTGCATGCACACAAGAGTAATCAATGACATTTTTCTATTTTTAAGTTTCCTTATCACACATGAACAGAAACTCATTCAAACTCTTGATTTCCTTCTCCAATGTCGAAATATGCAATTCACAATTAGCAATCTCTTCTTCACACAGTGCAAGTTTATCGTTTAAAAGAGAATTGATAGTCTTATAGTTTGCAACTTGTTATTCCAAAATATGAAGATTTTCAGGATCGTCATCAGCCACATGTTTTCCTTTTTCAAGGACTTTCAACTCATCACATAATAATTTATTTTGATCTTTGAGTTTTTCAATTTCTTCGACAAGTTTTTCATTCTGAACAAGTTCATTAAGCAAAATCTGATCACTATCCAGAGAACTCAATTTATCTTTTAGTTCCTTTACAATATTTTCTAGTTCTGAAATTTTAGCCATTAAGATTTCATTTTCATTTCTCAAGTATGAAATTGTTTCTTTGTGCACATCGACATCATGCAATAAGTTTTCATTCAAGTTCCTAAGTTCAGAACATTTCTCATATGAGGAGGCAACATGTGTAGTATTTTGATTTGCCTTTTTCAGTTTTCGATTTTTACATTTCATTATTTTATATCTGTCAAATAATTCATCATAAGCATTCACCAATTCATCATAGCTAAGCTCATCTTCTTCATCGGAGTTAGAGTTTACCTTTGAACTCTCCTCGCTTTGACGCTCATGTTTGCCACGAGACACTCACTATTCCAGCTTTCTTCTTGGGCTTCGCTTAGCCCATCTCAGATCTCTTTGGTTGACCTACAAGATGAAATAAAAGGAAATACACCAGTGTTCACTGCAGCCTTAAGAGTATTCAAAACAAAAAGATTGTCAGAATTCCTTTTCTTATCCTCATCGGTCCACCTTGACTTATCTTTTGGTAGAACATGAGGACCGTGAGTAATTAAATTCATGAGCTTCAGATCAATACTAGAAAACCAAATATAGAGTTTTCCAAGCCATGATATATAATCAAAACCATCAAAGACAGGAACCAAATTCACACTAGCCATCATGATAAGATTTTTTCTCCTAGACCGTAAGGTCCGCTGAATAAAAATCAGAGATTGCACTCTGATACCAATTGTTGGCCCAGAGTAGATGGCGGATGTAGCGCTCGTGCCTTAGCAGATTCTTAGCAGTTCGGATCTAGGCTTTGTCCTGGTCGTTTTGGCTATTTTTGTGGATTTTTAGGCGTTCGTTTGGCATTTATCGGAATTTGTTTAAGGTTAATGGCAATTAGGGTTAAGTTTTTAAAATAATAATAATAATAATTTTAATTTTAATTTATATATATAACTCTCTCCCCATCGATTTCTCTCTCCCTCACCCGTTCTCCCTCTTTCTCTCTCTCCCTCTCGCGATCTCTCCGCCCTCACTCTCTCGGTCTTGGTCCGACGGCCGCGGATCGAGGCGCGGGAGGTGTTGTTGGAACTGGCTCGTCGCGAGGAACGCGTAGATGCTGACCTCGTCGCAGTTCGTGGAACGGGGAGGTGAGACGGGGCGAGAGGAGCCGCGGTGACCCGTTGCTTGCATGCAGCCCAAATACGGTTTTCGTCACGATTGAGGTAGGGGGATGGAATCCTTGCCTCGCTAGGATCGTATTAGCATAGCATGCACGTCCATCTGACGTCGTTTTCTTCAATTTCCATGCAAAATTCCATGTTAGTGTAATTTAGGCTAAATCCTTGAAAATCACTCCATGGGCATTGTTTTTATGTTTTGATGCATGGATTAGTTGTAGAATGTTGTGGTTTGGCAGGTTTTACAGTTTTTCCACGTTTCCCCGTCGATCTGGCTCAACTGGGAGGGGGTTTGGTTTTGACCGTTGTGGTTTAAGCTCCCAGCTGGTGTGACGGTTCTTCTAGAGGTCGTCACACTGTAACGGCCCTTGTGGGGTGTGTTACGGCTGTGTGACGGCCCACTGTAGGGGCATCACACTTGGTGTGGCGGTCATCTGCTAGACCGTCACATGACCGTTACTTGACCAGTTTGACCGTTGACTTCGTATGGCAGTTGGCCTAACAGCCTGTCGGGCGGCCGTCAGGGCGTTGTAACGCGCCTCCGGGAGCGCGTTACGTTCTGTTAGAACACTATGGTTTTATTTTTTAGCCTCGGGCAGATGTAACGATCCCGGGGAGGCGCGTTACGTTCGAGTAACGCCCCTGCCCTGGCGCGTTACAGCCTCACCGTGACGGCCCGCCTTGGGCGCGTCACAACCCTCGTGACGCCCCCGTCTTCGACCGTCACAGCCCTTGTGACGCTCCTTTCCTCGACCATCACTCCCTGTGACGCGGCAGCCCTAGACCGTTACATTCCTTTGGGTTTTAATAGCATGCATGGTCAATTTCTAATGCATTCCATGTTGTATATATGCCATGTTTAGGTTGTTTTGTGACCGATGACTTATTAGTAGATCCCGATGGAATTGCTTTCTCTTCCCTTGTGATGGAACCACTAGTCGTAGCCCAGCGACCGAGCGTGTCGTCCCACCCGGGAGAGGTGGAGGGGTGTTCCCGAGGAACGGTTTGTAAGATAGTTACCGTGGGCCCCTGCGGTTACCGTTGCGTCCAACGGGGGGGGGGAACTAGCTAGAGGCCTGGCTCTAGGCAGGAGTCAGTGTGTGCACATGTGGTCGGAGACTTGGACTGGCACTGACGAGTGTCGCTCTGACTAGTACTTGGTTTGGTCCTGTTACGCCTCTCGCTTGTCGTGAGCTAGACTTGCGAGTTGCCGAGACACTGTGTAAGTCATCAGGGGGCGCGTCTGGTCTTGTTCTTCTAGTGGGTTGTTCCGTCTCTCACTTAACCTGGTTAGTGATGGTTTATTCTATTGGTAGATTTATTTTCTATCGTTAGTTATTTATTAAATTGTGCATCTGCCTTATTATTTAAATGCATGCTCTAATTGCTTTTATGTTTGCCTGCTTGTCTGTTTAGTTTGGGGTAGGGATCCGCGTGGCCCCTACTGAGTCTGGCTGTGACTCACCCTTCCTTCTTTCAGGTGAGCCGCCCCTGTCGTCCACCGGTTCTGCTCGAGGTTGTGCCGAGTGTCGTTAGAGTGCCAGTTGTGTTAGTTTATCTTTTGTTCTGTTGTGCCGGGGTATGCCCCGTGTAGATGTACAGTGGACCTCTTTTTATTGAAAAATATGGACTATTGTATCTATTCTACCACTCTGATATTTTATTTGCTTCCGTACTTATTTATTAATTGTTGTCCTAATTAATATTACGCGCCTGCGGTCCCAATTCGTTATGCAACTCCTCAACAAACTCCTTTAACCCTTCAGGGGCCTCATCAGCTTCTTGGGTGGCTTCCCCAGTTCTTGGTATCGGTGTATCGATTTCATCGGTATATCGGTATCCGGAGCTCTGGGTCGTCACAGCGGACAAGAAGGGGGGTTGAATTGTCCCCTAGTCGAGATGGCAGATTTTAAAAAACAATCAAAACTAATTACAACGAAAATCAAATTAACTATGTTAATTAGCCTAAACTAAGCTTAAGTGAGATTAAGGTTCACTCAACCTTTCCGATCTCACTCGAACATCCAACCAACAAGCGATGAACAATAACTGATATAAGATAGTAGTGCTAACGAAGTGTGATGGTATAGTGAGTAAAAATCTATAGAATTGGCCTGTGAACGGAGATAGGAGAAATGGACAATTGCATAGGCACACCACATGCAACACAGAGATTTTTAGGTGGTTCGGGACCACGACGGACCCCCTACGTCCACCTCTCACCGAACCCGGTGAGACTTCACTACCACACTACAAATGTAGCAACCACGGGGATGAGCCCCAACACCACACACGTTGCTTCCGCAGCAATCCGCACACACGGGGCCTTGCCCCAAGACGCTGCCACCGCAGCACGCACCCACACAAACTCGGGGAACTCACCCCGCACAGAAATCCCACACGGAGACGCAGCTCCGTCTGCACACACAGTAATCTTCCGGGTTCGACAAAATATAAGGATATACAATATATGCTCACAGTAGGATGTAGATCAAGAAAACAAATACAAGCAAAAGATTAAAAGATATGGAATGTTTCCCCCTTGTTGATGAATGGCCATTAGTATGTTTTCGTTGAAGCACCGGTCAGAGGGAGTCGAATCCGCAGCTGGATGGAGCAGCCGATCCACCTTCTTGAAGACACGACCTTGATTACAGTTCGAACAGGATAAGCCTTCAGATCCAAGCTCCAAATCCACCTGCAAACATCAGAAACTGATAATCACTCAAAGCCCTCTCCTCTCCACCTTGTGGCTACCCTCTTTCTTCCTTCCCCTACAAGAGAATAGAAAATATTAGCACCTTCGATGTCTTTCCTTGTGAAAATCGCAAAGATATATAGGGCAGCAAATAGATGAACAAAAGACCACAATAGCCCTTGCAAAACCCTCTCAAAACAACCCTTAAACATGTATAAGAACCCTAAGGGTAAGGGTGTAAAAGAGCAAGACAAACGGATCTAGAACGGTGGAGTTTGAAACAAAAACGGCAGACCCGAATCAGACCGCCCAGGACAAGTGTCGACTCTCAGAGTCGACACTTGTTCGTGTGTTTTCTGCCAACAAATAAAAACAAGAACCCAGGTGAAAGTGTCGACTCTCAGAGTCGACACTTTTTGCCAACGTTGTTGTTTGCAACAAAGTCGACCATCAGGCCTGTAAGTGTCGACTCTCAGAGTCGACACTTGCAGCCTACTGCCCCCATGCGGCAGGCTGGGCTACAAGTGTCGACTCTGAGAGTCGACACTTGCAGTTCCAGAACAGAAAAAGGCCTAATGCAATAAGATCAAGCCCAAACATATGAAGAACCATTCAACCCCATTTGAAAACTTGATATGTCAATCAAAATGACATGCTATTGAGGGTCTTAAAACACCAATCAAACTTGGTTACAACAAGAATTAAAGGAAGCTAAATGAGCAAAAGGCTACCAAAAGACTATCATGAGAATCATGCATGAAGGACACTTGAAAACACAATTCATGAATAAAACTTAAAACCCATTCATTGAAATATGAGTGAACTTTAAACTTAGATTCTTACCAAAGTTCCACTAGTTTGAAAGCAAAATGAACCTGCACTTTGTATAAAAACACATATCAGGCTTTAGTCAATTACAAATGAGCTATACAGTGACTTAGCCATAGTTCCCATAGTTTCCTCAATTTTGCCACAACACAAGCCCTCATTTGAAAAGTCAATTCATGCAAGAGAAGCCAATCAACAATTCATTCATACCTAGGCCACCTATCCTAGATATCAAGTCAATTCACACATGAATTACAAATGCAGTCCAATGCAAACTGAACTCACACAGTCCAATGCAAGCTAACACAGGTCGGCCCACATTTGAAGTAGGTCGATGCATATATTGAAGCAGGTCGATGCATATATTGAACAAGCTTACACAAGTCGGTGCACATTTGAAGGCTAAGGTCTGTGCATGTGTAGCACATGTCTGAGCATATGAAACACACAAGACTACCTCTTTAAAACTGTAAATTAATGACTTAATTTTTAGCAATATGTATAGAGAATTCACACAATTTAATGCATACAACCCAAGTTCAGTCCAATGAAAATTGAACTCTATCTAATCACACAGATATTACAAATGCAATCCAAGCCAATCGAAACTCAAACAGTCCATAGATAGTAAATTTTAATTTTGAAGAATTTATACTCAATCCTTGAAAACCATCCATGAGACCAAACATCTGGACTCATATTCATCAAGAGATATGCAATGCAAATTTAGACCAATTTAGAACCAACCAATAAAGGGTCCTTAAACCCCATACAAAAACACTTAAATCAATCTTAAAGCAATGCCAAACAAAAATGCTTGTTGAACCTGCACAATCAGCCTTTGTCACAGCTAGTTCAACATGCATGAACCTACATTGCATTAGAGGCACAGGATTTTGATTCACATATATTCAACCCAATTAATCCACAAGCTTGCAATCTAAAAATTGCTTCATACATGTAAGACCCATTTGCAAATCAAATCATACCAAACATTTATTCAGTACAAAACAAATTGAACCTTCACAACCCTCACATATCAATTAGATTCAAGCAATCCATCAATTCAAAACCTGTAGCAGCAGAAGTGCCGACACCCTAGTGTTGACACAGTTTCATTTGATTTCTGAAAGTCCTGAGCCACGTTCTTTAGACATTGTCTAAATTAGAAAGGCCATCCAGCTAAACCATTTGAAAACCTACAGAAAAAGACATTATGAGTCACTAACATGAAATTGATGAACTAGTGAAAATATATTCATGAAAAGCACATATATTTCAACCCTGCAACATATGAGTTCATGAAGCAACAACAGACATTTGACATTTTCACAACGCTTACACACAATATTTTGTTATCATCAAAGCCATTATCAAAGACAAAGAGGGAGCGTAGCGAACCCAACAATCTCCCCCTTTTTGATGATGATAAAATATTGTGGCCACCAAAGCTCTCTTCCCCTTTGGCATTATCAAAAAGTGGGGGACTTGAGGAATAGATGTGAAGCTTCCTCAGAAATAGGATAGAATTTGGAAAGCAATGGCGCAAGAACCCAGCAACGTGAACTGTATGAGCAATATACAGTTGAACCAAAGAACCACATCATTCTTTAAACCTAAGATGAGGCATGAGACTTTCAAGAACGCAAAAGGATGTGCAAGTGTAGCCCTGATAATGCAAAATTATTCATGTCCTAAGTTCTGCCCAGAGTATGCATGACCTAGAAGTTGCAAAATTTGTATGTATGCCTTCTAAATGCCATGACTATGCAACACATGATATATGCAGAGAACTATGATATTAACAAGTATGGCTGAAATGTGTAAGCATGCAAATTCTGAATTATATGTAAAATGCATAGCCAAAGTATGTGTAGAATGTATGACTGAAACACACATTATTCTTCCCCTTTTATTGTGAACAAAACCTGATTGACCACGGGGTTATCTAAGCTTTTATTTACATGTATGATCTAAAGATGCATTAAAGTGAAAAGAAGTATGGTATGAATAAACAAGATCAGGCAATCAAGCACTCAAGCACGGATAATAAGATATAAAAGTAAGCAAGTCCCATAGAGACAGGTCTAAGAAGAATGTAATTGATTATGGAGCATGATGTGCATGAATAATGCTAAGAGGGTCGTGCTTACAAAAAGATGGTACTGCATAAACCATGAAAGATGACTGATTCAATAAGTACATTCACACAATCAAACCCGAAGTGTATATGTGAAAAATTGAGCAATGAATTCCAAAGCAATATGGATCATCAGATTTTTCAACGAACACTAAAAGGAGTCGTTCCTCCATACACTTCCATACACAATGCTCGAGTATTGGTAGCTACGTATAACCCCAAAATTATTATTATTTTTCTAAATTAAACACAAGAGGGTGACTAATCTTTTGACGCGAGTTATACCCTTTGTCTCAGGGGCATTTCCCGGTTACTCAATTTCATCACTTATCTTAATTGTGGATTTTGTCACTTTTCGGCGTGAGTTGTAACCTTTGTCTCAGGGGCACTTCTTGGCTACTCGGTGCCAAATCCCACTTATTTTAATTGTGGATTTGCTTCACTTTTCGATACGAGTTTCCTCCTTTGTTTCAGGGAGGATTCCCAGGTACTCAGATCCGCGTGCCACTTATACAAGTTTTTGGTGGGGCAAACAACTTTTCCTCACGAGACATGTGATTTCCATATAGAGATACAACAGCCCTTTGGAGTGTTGAGTAGAATAACTGTAATCCATCTTAGATTGATTCATTTATCTCAAAAAATGTAACATTGTCTGGGTGGTTGTACTGAATGTAAAAGATGAAATTGTCTCGCCACAGTTATGTCGCCTCCTAAGTGTATGCACAGTTATGAAATGAACCTCCCCCTTAATATGTGCCATGTAACAAGCATGTCTAAATCAAAGTAATTTTATTTAACAAGAGACAAGGTCATAGGAGGAATCAAAAAGAGGGGTGATATGTTATATACACTCAAACATGCATCGAGGTAAAGTTTTCACACAAGTTGATTATTGGTACGCGGCTGAGAACATAGGTCCGAAGATCACCATCAAGCATGGGGAAGGCTTCCAGTTGGATAAAATCCAACCTTTCACAATCGCCATTTGATATACCAGATAATCATGGCATTCGGGCATACAAATATGTCAAGTATATGCAAGTATATGCATGTAAATGGACAGATGATCAAAGACTTTCTTTATTTACAAGTATGCAAATATATGCATGATATGTGCAATATGTATAATACAATTAAGTGTGTGTTCTATGTATGCAAGACTGAATTGTTATTTGTAAAAAGTGAGTAAGAGTATGAAAGACTTCATGTTCAGTGTAAATCATTTCAAAAACTGGATTTGTTCACAAGATGTGCAACGAAAAATATGTAAAGCCGACTTAATCTCCTAATCATTTAACCTGCAAATCTCAACACTTCAGAAATTGCCAAAATCAATGAAGTAGGAATGCAATTGCTTAAATGCGAATATTTTTCTCCAAACTCAAATGTTACATTTTCAGATTTTTCAAAGTAAACCTAAGCAAAATGAATTTTAAAACTAAACTATTTTTCTTTCTCGCCTTGAGAGTCTTTTATTTATTGACTTTCCTTGGCCTCAAGGTGCCCCTGCAAAATAAATTCTCATTTTGAAGATTTGGGTACCCAAGCCATCTTGGGTCCCGAGGGGTTAGTTCTAGCATGAGCAAATATATTCTTATATCTCCTGGCACACCAATTATCATCAAATCTCATTGTGGCACAGTCATCCATTGAATGACCATCCTGGCCACAGTAAAAGTAGTGAGAAGATCTTCTTTGCATAAACTATTTATCATCATTTTTCATTGATGAACAATTATTCATCACATATCCAAAACTACCACAGTAATAACAAGAAAAGTTTTTTTTGATAGACCACTCATCATCACTTTTCTTTGTAAAATAATTTTCAAAAACATAACCATGTAACCCACAATAGAAACAATGAATGTTGAGATTTTTCTTTGTGAGTTTCTCACGATTTTTGAAACCATCAATTATTTTTACTCTAGATTTTGATGCTTCATCATCATCAAATTTCATCAAAAGGTAATCATACATTTCATGGCTAAATTTGCCACAATAAAAATAAGAGACATTCGCTCTTTTTCTTGATGCATGAACAAAGTCAACAGTTGGAGGTTTTGCATGCACACAAGAGTAATCAATGACATTTTTCTATTTTTGAGTTTCCTTATCACACATGAACAGAAACTCATTTAAACTCTTGATTTCCTTCTCCAATGCCGAAATATGCAATTCACAATTAGCAATCTCTTCTTCACACAGTGCAAGTTTATCGTTTAAAAGAGAATTGATAGTCTTATAGTTTGCAACTTGTTATTCCAAAACATGAACATTTTCAGGATCGTCATCAACCACATGTTTTCCTTTTTCAAGGACTTTCAACTCATCACATAACAATTTGTTTTGATCTTTGAGTTTTTCAATTTCTTCGACAAGTTTTTCATTCTGAACAAGTTTATTAAGCAAAATCTGATCACTATCTAGAGAACTCAATTTATCGTTTAGTTCCTTTACAAGATCTTCCAGTTCTAAAATTTTAGCCATTAAGGTTTCATTTTTATTTCTCAAGCATGAAATTGTTTCTTTGTGCACATCAACATCCTGCAATAAGTTTTCATTCAAGTTCCTAAGTTCAGAACATTTCTCACATGAGGAGGCAACATGTGTAACATTTTGAATTACCTTTTTCAATTTTTGATTTTCAGATTTCATTGTTTTATATCTGTCAAACAATTCATCATAAGCATTCACCAATTCATCATAGCTAAGCTCATCTTTTTCATCGGAGTCAGAGTTTACCTTTGAACTCTCCTCGCTTTGACGCTCAATCTCATTATTTGCCACAAGACACTCACTATTCCAACTTTCTTCTTGGGCTTCGCTTAACCCATCCCAGATCTCTTTGGTTGACCTACAAGATGAAACAAAAGGAAATACATCAGTGTTCACTACAGCCTTGAGAGTATTCAAAACAAAAAGATTGTCAGAATTCTTTTTCTTATCCTCATCGGTCCACCTTGACTTATCTTTGGTAGAACATGAGGACCGTGAGTAATTAAATTCATGAGCTTCAGATCAATACTAGAAATCTAAATACAGAGTTTTCCAAGCCATGATATATAATCAAAACCATCAAAGACAGGAACCAAATTCACACTAGCCATCATGATAAGATCTTTTCTCCTAGACCGTAAGGTCCGCTGAATAAAAATCAGAGACTGCGCTCTGATACCAATTGTTGGCCCAGAGTAGATGACGGACAAGAAGGGGGGTTGAATTGTCCCCCAGTCGAGATGGCGGATTTTAAAAAATAATCAAAACTAATTACAGCAGAAATCCAATTAACCTCGTTAGATAGCCTAAACTGAGCTTAAGTGAGATTAAGGTTCACTCAACCTTTCCTATCTCACTCGAACATCCAACCTGTAGAGTCTATGGTATGCTCTGATACCAATTGTTAGTTTGTGAAGACTTGGTGCAACGGTGCAAACATGGATTCAGAGGGGGGGTGAATGAATCCCCTTAGAAAATTCTGGCCAATTTAAAATTTTAACTACAAACAGTAAGCTATGCGGAATTAAAGACTGATTAGCTTTACTGAATGTGATCTATAATGAAACACATGATCAAGCGGATGATAGCTGACTATAGGCTATGATGAGGCACACTGTCAAACAGATGGTCAGCGTATGCAATGAACTACTCAGCAAATTCTAAGCTATTTGCAGAAGTAGACTAAGCACATATGAGTTCTAGAGGCACTCAGGCATAACTATGAATTGGAGTGGACCTAGGCATTCATCTAACAAAAAAAAGATAAGCAATCAAACCATAGTGGATAGGAAATTTTTAGGTGGTTTGGTCCCCCAGACCTACATCCACCCAACACTCTAATCAGAGTGTGGATTCTGCTGCCAAACAGCTTGAATGGCTGGGCCCCACAGCTTGCCAACAACAGCTGAGCTTCACAGCTTGCTTAACCATTGACTAACAGCTTGACTACTGGGCGATACAGCTTCGCCACCGCTGGGCATTACAGCTTAGCCACCGCTGGGCATTATAGCTTAGCCACCGCTGCCTAACAGCTTGATCCGTTGGGCCTTACAGCTTGGCCTCCGCTGATACACAACTTAGAAGATGTATGAAAAATGAAAATAGGAAAGCAAGAAGTTCAGCATCGAAAAACTGACAGTAAAAACAAATCGAAATGCTCACGCAGGAGCGCTGTGCCTTGGATCTGATCCAAAGGACACAATGGAAACATATCTTCAGATCTCTTGAACCTTCTTTTCGTTTCACACTCACGAACTCTTCAACCCATGCACCTCTGCCTCTATCACTCTTTCTCTTATCTTCTTCCTTGCTTTGGACTTCTCTTCACCTCTGATCACTATCTCTCTCTTTAGCTTTTTCTCTCTCTATTCTTCTCTGTCTGCCTCACTGAATTCTTCTATTCTATAATTCCCCTTTTTCTTGTTCGTTCTGCTCAATCTGCCTTCTATATGTCTCTCTCTTCTATCTTCGCCTCTTTTTATAGGCTCACGAGAGTTGGCGCGTGGGAAACAAGTTTCCCGCCTAAAAGCACCATCCAGATGGTGCGTTGGAAGTCCACGTGGCAGACGCTGATGGTATCTATCCACGTGGTAGAATCTCCAGTTCTGACTTTGCCTTGGATTACGTGCCTTAAGTCACGTGCCTCACTTAAAGTTCTGCTAATCTCAGAGACCTGGTACTTGCATTAATCCTGCTAATTAAAATAAAAGGTAATTAATCAGACAGCTAACAGATCAGACATAGTAGACGTGAAACTAAGTTAGAAGCATATGCTCAGACATATTAGATGAGAAGCCGAATGTGCATCATCCTTGATCCAGCATGTGCACCGACTTGAAAGTATGCACTGACTTGAGTGATGTCAAGTAAAGATGTGCATAGATCTATATGTGCTATATGCAAAGCATGCACTGACCTATGTGTGTTATATGCCTAAACATGCACGTACTATATATGTGCTAAATGCGAAACATGCATGGACCTCATTTTGCACAAGGCAAAGGATGCACTGACTAGTATGCAGACAGATAGAATGTGCACTGACCTTGTTCTACCTAATGAAGGACATGCACCGACCTTGTTTAGCACAATGAAGGATGTACACCGACCTTGTTAAGCACAAGGCAAAAACCTGCACCGACCTATATGAGCAAGCTACAGGAACGTGCACCGACGATGTATGCATCAGGCTAAAGTGTGCACCGATCTTGTATCGCACAAGGGCAATTGTGCACTGACCTTGTATCACACAAGGAAAATGTGCACGGACTTTATAATAGCTAGCATAGAAACATGCACCGACCTCGGTTAGCTTCTAGGTGAAGAACATGCACAGACCATGATTAACACTGGATGGAAATGTGCACCGACCTATATGTTGGCTGAACAGTGAAGTGCATAGACTTAGTATGCTGAACGCAAAGTGTGCACTGACTTGAACAGTGTATGCAATACAGACAACGTGCACCGACCTTATGTATGCACATAACAAATATGCACCCACCTTCTTCATGCATAAGAAAAATGTGCATCGACTTATTATGACTATATATAAACCTGCACCGACCTTACACATGCGCTAGCGAAAGGTGCACTGACTTGTATCTGCCTAGATATGCAACATGCACCGACCTTGTGCAGTTAAATGCATACATGCACTGACCTTTATATGCTATCATGCTGACTTGCACTGACATGCATGTTGACTTATTGAATATAGAAAATGAGTGTGCATTGACTTTGACTGTATGTTAACCTATCATACCAATACATTGACCTGTAGTGCACCATGTGTAACACCCTCAAATATAGCTAAGTTGTACTCTATATCACCGAGACGTCTTTTGAAGTATCGGCTCAGTTCTTGAAAAGAACTCCGAAGTTAAGCGTGCTTAATGGGGAGTAGTACTGGGATGGGTGACCTGCCCGGGAAGTCCCCCATTCTGGAGTCGATCACTGTTAGAAAAGGATAAAATCGTGAGGCCGATAGGCCAAAGCGGACAATACCTCGACGGTATAGAGTACGGGACGTGGCAGAATGGTATCAGAGCCATACCTCAGCTGAAAGTGTGGGAACTAAGTGCCATGCAGGGCAAAGTGCTACGCTATGGGAGCCACCTCTTGAGTCCGTAATGGAGCAAAGTGCTACATAGTGGGAGCCACCCCTTGAGCCTGTAGGGGCCACCTCTAAAGTCCTACCTGCTTGGGGGCTTGATTGCGTGATTGCGTGCTATATGTGCTCAGCGACGAGGACGTCGCCTATATAAGAGGGGTAGATTGTAACACCCTCAAATATAGCTAAGTTGTACTCTATATCACCGAGACGCCTTTTGATGTATCGGCTCAGTTATTGAAAAGAACTCCGAAGTTAAGCATGCTTAATGGGGAGTAGTATTGGGATGGGTGACCTGCCCGGGAAGTCCCCCATTCTGGAGTCAATCACTGTTAGAAAATGATAAAATCGTGAGGCCGATAGGCCAAAGCGGATAATGCCTCGACGGTATAGAGTACGAGGCGTGGCACCATGCATGCTACACCATATACAGGATGCATCGTCCTATCAAAAAGTCATTCATGCAACAGTTCACTTGCAGCATTAATGGTCAAATAAATGGATCAATGGATCAAAGTATCACAGCAACTCAAGGCAGGTTCAAACACATATGAATGCAGCATCAACACGTATGAATGCAGACATCAAATTCATATTGCAATCATCATTCAATTTTCATGTAAAGATATGATGACTCATAGTGTTTGCTATCATCAAAACCACAGGGACACAACAATCTCCCCCTTTTTGATGATGGCAACACTATGAGTCATAAAGATGACTCATATCAAACTGTTCTCCCCCTTTGACTTCAGCAAAAAGGAGCTAAAGTTTGATAAAATCAGTATAGTAAAAGGCAAGGCATGCGTGATATGGTTGAATGATTAATGATTCTCCCCCTGACCAAATGATCTGAAACTGCCTGACAACACAAACCAGTATGAATAATGCAGGAGCATGCATCAATTGACAGAGAAATAATTGATTCTCCTCTTTAAAGACAGACCATTCTCCCCCTTGACTGAACCAGAGAAGACCATAAACGAACCTCCCCCTTTGAAAAGTAATAAATGCAGTGTAGACAAGACCTATCCTCTCCTTTAACCAAATATAAGAAATAAGGCGAGGCGTATGTCAAGAGAGAATTCAGGAGGAATGTCATGACAATGGTGCAAAAATTAGTTATTCAAGTAAAGATTGATAGAAGGTGGCAGCAAAACACAGGTTCTTTCAAAGACTGTTCAAATAGTTGGTCAAGAAGCAGCAAACACAGTGAGCAAGATCTGAGCAAGTGTAATCACAGATAAATGTTCACAGAATTTCCAAAAGAGATAATTGAGAAGAAGAAATATTTAGTGAGATACCAATTCCATAAATCCAAGTTTAAGTTTCAGATACTTCTATTATAAGGGCTTATGAAATGACTTTAATTGACAAGCATGGTTTAAGAATGATGTATACAAAGTTTGTCAATAAGATTCAATACTCATATCTGAAACAATTTTTAATAAAAATGAATTAATTGCTCATATAACCTTCTAGTTCAACCTCCTTTCATCTTACTCAATTAATTTCAATGAATCCTTCGGCCCCGCCGAAAACAGAAGATGGCGGCGAGGCCACCATCAATGAGTTGATCAAAGTAAACCTCGGCACAGAAGATAAGCCCAGGCCAACCTTCCTCAGCGCCTTTCTTCCCCCTGAAGAAAGAAATCGATATCTACAGCTCCTCCAAGAGTTCCGAGACTGTTTTACTTGGAATTACAAAGAAATGTCAGGCCTCAGCCTTGAAATTGCTCAACATATATTGGCCATTAACCCCGAGACTGAACCCGTAAAGCAGTCACCCCGGCGGATGAGGCCAGAACTGATAAGCCAGGTTTGCAAGGAGGTCGACAAACTCGTGGACGTCGACTTTGTAGCAGAAAACCAATACACCACTTGACTGGCTAATATTGTGCCCATCAAGAAGAAGAACGGCCAAATCTAGATATGCGTCGACTTTCGGGACCTGAACAAAGCATGCCCGAAGGATGATTTCCCAGTGCCCATCATTGAAGTCATGATTGATGCTACTACTGGCCACGAAGCTCTATCCTTCATGGATGGGTTGTCTGGATATAACCAGATATGGATAGCCGAACATGATAGAATTCATACGGCTTTTCGATCACCTAAAGGGATATTCCACTATAAAGGGATGTCTTTCGGCCTCAAGAATGCCGATGCCACTTACCAATGTGCGATGACAATGATATTCGATGAACTACTCTATGATAAAGTAAAATGATACATCGACGATCTGGTCGTCAAAACCAGGGAGAAAGAAGACCACTTGAATGACCTCAGGGTGATATTCCAAAGGCTCCGGCAATACGAGTTGAAGATGAACCCGTTGAAGTGCGCCTTCGACATTTCCAGTGAGAAATTTTTGGCCTTCATTGTCCGATATCGGGGCATTGAAATAGACCCCTCCAAGATAAAGGCCACTCAGGAGTTGCCACCTCCGAAGAACCTGACGGAACTGCGGTCATTGTAGGGCCGATTAGCTTATATCCACAGGTTCATCTCCAACCTGTCAGGGGGATGTCAGCCATTCCATAGGCTGATGATGAAAGATATGCCGTTCGGTTGAGATCAAGAATGCCAAAAGGCTTTTGACCAGCTGAAGGAATACTTGAAGACCCCACCAGTGTTGGGGGCACCTGTCAAAGGGCGGCCATTGATTCTCTACATAGCCGCCACTAAACATTCGCTGGGGGCAATGCTGGCCCAGAACAATGACTAGGGGAAGGAGCAAGCGCTTTATTACCTCAGTCGAAGATTGGTCGGAGTGGAAAGAAAATATACCCTGATCGAGAAAGTTTGCCTTGCCTTGGTCTTTGCAGTCAAGAAGATGAGGCATTACGTGCTCTCGCATGAAATATAGCTGATATCAAGGGCCGATCTGATCAAATATCTCTTGTCCCAACCGGCACTAAAGGGGCGACTGGGAAAATAGGCCGTCATTTTGATGGAATTTGATATCACATATGTGCTGCAAAAAACTATTAAAGGCCAGGCAATAGCAGATTTCTTTACAGCGCATCCCATGCCCAAGAATTCCCCTCTAATCACGGAGCTTCCGGAAGATGAAACACTAGAAGTGGACCAAGTCTGTCAAGCCATATGATAGTTATACTTTGACGGAGCATCCACAGCTGAAACATCCCAATCAGGGCATACGAGGACAAGAGCCGGAGCAGGCATCATCCTCAAATCTCCAGAAGGAGAAGTGTTGCATACATCATGCTCGATCAACAAGCCGTGCATGAACAATGAAGCAGAATATGAAGCCTTGATCATCGGTCTTCAGATTGCCCTCCATATGGAGATTCGACTGCTGCAAGTGTTCGGCGACTCAATGCTGATCGTCAAATAGACACAGGGAGAATTCGATGTCCGAAAGCCTGGATTGATCCCTTATTGCGTCAAGGTGAAGAAGCTCATGGGGCAATTTTATTACATCGAGTTAGGCCATGTCGGTTAAAGTGAAAATGCTCAGGGAGATGCGCTGGCGAAACTAGCCAGCTCGCTGGCAGTCCTGCTAGATGAATCCCTCAATATAACAGTGATAAATAGGCGTCAGGTTCCTAGCATGATAAAGGAGCCCGGTGAAGAAGAAGAATGTGAAGCTGTAACAGCAGAAGCAATCACCACCCCTGACTGTAGGGAACCTCTGATGCAATGGTTTAAACACCAAGAATTGCCCAAGCAAAGGGAAGAGAAGATCAGATTGATCAGAATGAAAGACTCTTATGAAGTCAAAAATGGAACCTTGTTCCAAACTATGCTATATGCCAGAAGAAAGGTGCTCCTTCGATGTACATCTATGGAGAAAGCATGGATGGTCATGAAGGAAGTTCATGCCAGATCAGCCGGCGCCCACCAAGCTGGGCCAAAAATAAAGATCGAAATCAAGAAGCTGGGATATTACTGGCCAACCATGTTCGATGACTGTTGCAAGTATGTCAAGTCATGTCATAAATGCCAGTAGCATGCTGCGATCCCAAGAAGACCCCCGATACATTTGCATCCGATGGCCCCCAGTTGGCCTTTCGCTCAATAGGGCACCGATGTTGTGGGCCCACTGCCCGCGTCTTCATCGGGATGCAAATACATTCTAGCGGCAACATATTACTTCTCCCATTGGGCGGAGGCTATGGCTCTAAGAGAAGTGACAGGAGAAATCATAGTCAGATTTGTCCATCGAAACATTATATTCTGATTCGGCGTGCCCGATCGAATTGTTTCCGACAACGGAAGCCATTTCTGGAATCAAAAGGTCTACAGATTGGTCGATAAATTCAAAATTGATTGGAGGACGTCCACTCCCTACAACTCACAAGCAAACGGGTTAATAGAACCCTTCAACAAAACACTATGCACACTCCTTGCCAAGACGGTCAGCTCTAGCAAGAAGGATTGGGAAGACAGAATGTATGAAGCACTATGGGCGTACCACAGCATGTACAAAACCCCTACAGGTTGCTCACCCTTCTCACTAGTGTACGGCTAAGAAGCGGTTGTCCCGATAGAGCAGGAGATACCCTCGTTACGGGTTGCTGTTGACACCCGTTTTATACCTAATAAGTCGGGTCGTCTCCTTATTCATTCTATATGATGCTCCGAGTTGTTCACCCTTCATTGAGTCTCTTGGTCAGTTGAAGCCTATTTCTTGGGTTTTAATTCTTGGATTAAGATGTGGCTCCCGGTGGCATTTCGTTGGACGAATCTTAGCAAAACCCTTCACTCTATTTTTGAACCTCAATGCTAATAACGGTCCCAGTCAGGCGCGTTTCTTCCTTCTGACGGATGGGTCCTAGGCCGTTACTTTTTGAAGAGTCTTAAGGCTTAAGGCCTCGTATTCAGAGCTTATCCTTTTGATTCCATGTTGATAATAATGGTTTGTCGTCCAGCCGTTGCTTCACTCTGACGCCCTATGCCTTAGCCGTCGCTTCCTTGAAGAGTCCAGCTTGTTGGGTCTTCTTCCCGTTGATCTTATCTCTTTGGGATAGGGTTGACAATGGCGGTCGTTCCTTGATGCGTTACTTCCAAGTGGCGGTCTATCGTGCAGCCGTTACTTCCTTCCGAGAGTCCTAGCAGTTCAGGCCTTTTCTCTGCTACTCCGTGGTCGAGATAAGGATTTGGATTGACGTTATCTCTTTCAAATCTGATCCTCAGGACCCCCCGTTTGTTTCTATGGACTCTTGGTGATATTATCTTCAAGGATTTGCTAAGAGTTATCTCTTTATCTTGCTGAATTATCCTATGCTCGACCTAAGAGTTTGAGGGTCTATAAATAGAACCCTTGACTTCATGGCCAAGAGGGAGGAAGATTTGAATTCACGACGAAGTGCTGCCGAACTCAGGAGCCATCTTCATCCAGGAGGAGCTGCTTCCCACGTCCATCCATCTTCTAATCAAGGGAGTACTTTGGTTTTGTCTTTCAAGTTCATCATTGCATGCTTGAGTTCTTCCTTGGTTTTTCTCAAAACAAAGCATTGTCCCTCCTCTTCCTCCACATTTTTCACTGTTCTTTAAGCATACAAACATCCTCCCAAACTTTTAAAAACACCCAGAGGGGTTAAAAAACCAAAACTCCCCGGTAATTCCCTCTCCTTTTGATGTTCTTAAGCTCTTTAAGAATTGATGCTATGCTTGTGAAAAGGGCTAATTGAGGTTGTCTTGTCTTGTCTTTCTACTTCTTTGGCAGGTTTACAGGTTCATTAGCACGAGGCCCAAGTCTTCTAACCGGCTGGAAGAGTTGGAGTTAAAAGAATGCAAGCTTTACTACTGCAGGTTACCTGACGGTCTGGTGCAGGCGCGTCACTATCTTCTGGCGGTCTATCGTAAGGCCGTCACTTCCAAGCGACGCACAGGGTTCTGGCCGTTACTTCCAAGTTGATCTGCAGGCTTTCCTTGGTTTTCTCTCCCGTGGGCGAGTGCTTCATCCACCTATTTCCAAGGTATATTCAGGTCTTTGACTTGTGTTTACTTTGGTGGCGATCACATCTTTCCTTGGTATTGGGCATTAGCTGTCTTCTTCATCATATCTTCTTTATTTTCCTTGCTTGTTCCACCCCTAGCGGTGTGTTTTATTTGTTCCTTGCTCCACGTCCTGGCGTGTGTTTTCCTTTTCCTTAGCGTAATTTGATTGAGGTAGTATGCCCATGCTAGAGCTGGCTACGATTGCCTAGGTTCATGTTCACATGTTCACAGGTTTGAGTAGATCTTTGATTGCTTGTTTGTTATCTTGCCACATTACTTTGCAAACCTCAAAAGTAAGATAAAAGATAGGCAAATAAATATCAACAGATAATTTTTTGGCGATCACGGTGTGATGACTTGTGCCAATCGTGCTCTTGATTCTTGTTTAAAACCTGCCATCATCTGCTTGTTGAGTTGCCCTTTGTTTCCCCTTTGATTACTGCATATTCTGGTTTTCCGAGTTCTCTGACGGCCAGGTGTCCCAGCATCACAGTTCTCTGACGCAGGGGCATTAGACCGTCACATTGGTTCTGCTGTGAGAGCTCACACGGGTTTCCCGGTTATTTCTGTTTGGTTTTGTTCTCTGGCTCATCTGACGGTCTCATCCCCCTACGTTATATATTATCTGGTGGTCAGGCCTTCGGCCGTTATTGTTCTCTGACGCAGGGTCCTTCGACCGTTATTCTCCTGGCAGGTACGCATCCGAGGTGCATTGATTTACGCAGTTTTTGCTGTGATTTATTGCTTGGGTGATACTTGACCTCCTTCTTGCTTTGCTCATATCTGCATATCATGGTGTGCACTATTGATTGTTAGATTGTTAGGCTAGACTTTGCATGCACTCTGGTGCACATAGGGTCATTCATCTTTTCATACATTAGATTGCATTTTCCCACCTTGTTGTGAGGACCTCTCGTCCCCATATTCCTTGGGGCCGACTAGGAAATCACAGCAGGGACCTCCATAAGTCCCCGCGAGCCGTGGATTCCCACACGGACGTCGGGCTGGTTGTACCTTTCCCACCCCGTGTCTAGGGTTGCATAAGTGATTGAGTGGTTACACTTAGAGTCAAACCAAGTCCCATATCCATCTCCTATTAGGAACCCATTGTTGAGAATACATATCGATCAATTCACTAAAGTTCCAAAGGAGAAATCATAAGAATCGTGTCGCATCATTCTAAACAACTTGCTTGATTTTTGAGTGTCTTCATTTTTATCACTTACATCTTGTTAAAATCACCTAAGTTCGGTTGCTTATTGTGTGCTTTGTGTTGGTTGTTTTTGCTTTTTATCAAGGTTGTCCGTTGCATGTGGAGTTGTTTTCGTCCGTCTGAATCGTCTCCTCGAGTCGCTTCCTCCTTCACGTTCTATTCCAATCCCCTCTTCGAATCTACCATGGCATCCTTCAATCCTCCGCGCTCCCACGAGGACTCTCTTCCTCAAGGGCTCCCTGAGAACCCCCCTAGGGTTGCCACCTTTCCCTCCAGAGAAGGAACTGCCCCTCTCCCGTCCTCCACATCTGTGGGAGGTAGTCAAGGTACCCCTCCTCTTTCTACTCCTTCCGCGGGCTCTGTCCTTCACATGATGGCCCAATTGGACCCGACCCAACTTCAAGTCCTATATCAAGCTATGCAAGGGTCCAACGCTTCTCCCTCCGCCGCTATTCAAGGTCAATCTAATCCTTCCATTATTGGGCCGTCCGTTCAGCCCACTCCGATTGACCTCACCCCGGTCCAACCTCGGACCATCACTTTCGCCGGCATGGAGATGGGCCAATCTTCCAATTCAGCCCATCAGTCTTTTGATAAAGGGAAATCGCCTATCCCTTCTTTCGTCCAGGTGGATCATCACAATTCTGGTTCGGTGGCTTCACAGCTTCTCATGAACCCTTCTGATTTCTTACACCCTCAGCAAGGGGTGGCCCAAACTCACTCCCATCCGGGTATATCTCAGGCTCAATATCCTTCTTACGGGCCCCCTATTTCCACTGTCTATCCTTCTACTCATGCCTATGGGCCTCCCCTTTCTGCTACAGTCATTCCGTCCGCTCCTCAAATACAATCGACGTCCTTCACTACCCCTGCTCCCTCCCAAGAGCAGGACTTGCTTAACAAGTGGGCCGCCATGCAGCAACAACTCGACTTCCTCCAGAAAAGGGTGGGCCCACAATCCTTGGCCGATATTCCTATTCTGAGCTTCCAGAACATTCGGTTTCCTCCGCAATCAGAGCTCCCCAACTATCGCAAGTACGATGGGAACAGCAATCCCTTTATCCATGTGAGGGATTTTCTATATGAATCGGCGCAGTTCCAGTATGATGATCGCCTCATGGCGTACTTGTTCCGCCGATCCTTAGATGGAGTTGCTCTGGAATGGTTCTATTCTCTGCCACTGGAAGAGGCCGAAAGTTTCAAGGTAGTTAAGGACAAATTCATTCAGCGGTTTCAAGATAGGGTCGGGCCAGAATATTCATTTACAGACCTAGTAGCCAAAAAGATGAAACCCGAAGAAGACTTCGCCACCTATGCAGACAGGTGGAGGCAGATGGCCGCCAGAGTGCCTGGCCATATTCCGGAGGAAGAGAAGGTCAAATTGCTGATCTCCAATGCCACGCCGACTTTCCGCAACAACCTGGCAATGAATGACATAGCTAACATGCATCAACTCTACAGCCGGGCGCGCTTCATACAGACTCAATTCAAGGACTCCCCTATCCATTCTCTCTTCGAAAACCAAAAGCCCAAGTACCACAAGAAACCACAAGGGCCGGTTACCGAGGGAGTCCAAACAAACGAGCAAGTACAAGCCGTTGCTTTTCCATTTCAGGCCGCACCCTTCCGCTACAACCAAAACCCCCGCAATCCACAAAACCCCGCTCCACAAAGCTTCCAGGCCACTCCACAAAACCCTCCCCCCGCCTTCACCATTCCTCAAAACACCTTCACCATTCCACAACAACCACCGCCACCATCACAATACCATAACGTCCCTCCACCCAACGGCTACAACAACAACAACCCTAATAGCAAGCGCCCGGCTCCCAGGAGAGCCCAGTATCCTCCATTGTCAGAGACACTTACAGATATTTTCTCGGCACTCATGTCAATAAATGCAATCCAACTTCCTCCGGAATGACCTGTTTGGAACCCGGCGGTTGATCAGACTAAATATTGCATGTTCCATAGGCAGCCGGGCCATACCATAGAAGGATGCTTTCAGTTCCGAGATCTGGTATATGACCTTCATGAGGGGCAGAGAATCGACTGGGCCGAAATGCATAGGGCCATTATTGAGATTAAAGAGAAGAGAAGGCAGCCACAGGGGCAGCAAGTGCAGCAACATCAACCACCGCAGCCGCAGCAACCGCCACAACAGCAGCAACCGCAGCAAGTACAAGACCTGGGCATCCATCAGAACCCGATGCCGAATCATCCACCCGCTCCTCAGCAGCAGCCACCGGCACCAGCACAAGTAAACGTGGTTCAACCACCGACCCCCAACACCGGGTGGTCTTTCGATGATGATGGCGCCGCACCGCAAGTAATGGCCTTTCACCACAACCTCCGCAACCATTCCTTCATCCTCCCTACACAACCGACACCCTCTCCGCTCGTCTTACCTTCCACACCCGCTCCAGCGAACCCTCTACCGCTCTCCATCCCATCATACCCTCCAATACTTACTCCCCTCACTATCATCACACCACCACCTAATCCTTCGCCCACTCTCAAACATCCACTAGCCTTCCCTCCACCCACATCGACGTCCATCACCGCCGTGCCTTCCACCAAACCCTCACCTATCATCCGCTCACCCCCCATTAACCTCACCAACCCTACGCTCCACCAAATCACCTCCCCCGCACCACCTGTCCCACTCATCCACCCTACAGGGCCCATCATACTCTCTTCGGAGGCTGCGACAAACTGTGCCTTAAGGAGCGGGAAGATGTTCCATCGGAATTACGTTACTACTTGAAATCCCCAGTCCACCCAGCCAACGTCCAAGTAAGAGGAAGCTGAACCTCTGCCAGGTACCCAATATGACTTGCTACATCATCTGGATCGGGTACCCGCTAAGATATCCGTGCTGGAGCTGATCAAAAGGTCTACCCTTCATCAGGATGCACTGAGGGATTTCCTACAGAAGGTGATGGTTAGTGAAGACATGGCAGTCGACAGCTTACCAACGGCACTAGTAACTATCTCCAAAGGGCCGGCGATTACGTTCTCAGAAGCCGAGCTTGCACCTCCGGGGGCTCGGCAAATGTCGCTCTACATAACAATTACCCTGAACAAAGTCGACATTGAGGCAGCACTGGTTGACACGGGGGCCTCAATTAATGTTTGTCCACTTAGCACCCCCCGAGCATGCAACATATCTGAAGAGTTACTACGGCCTACTCCCACCACCATAGCAGCATATGACAACTCAAGGCGAGCATGTCACAGGATAATCACCATTCAGGCAGAGCTCGGGCCCCTTGCTATGGCCGTGGAATTCTATGTTCTCGATATCGACCCTATGTTCAAGGCTATCTTGGGTCGCCCCTGGATTGACACGCTTGGCGCCGTACCCTCCACCGCACATCAGTGCATTAAATTCCCCTTCCAAGGGAGGGTCGTCAAAGTCAAGAGCTTGTCCACGGTGCAGACAGTCAAGGCCATCTCAGATCAAGTTCTTCCCACACTCTGGCCGAGCAGCCGGCCCGTTCTGTCAGTGCTCGATCTGAACTTTCCTTGGGCTTACACATCTCCTAAGCCCATCACTACTCCGGTCAATGTCAAAGTGAAGCCGTAGATTCGGGATTCAAAGGGGTGGAACATTATATTGAAACTGGGCTATCAACCGGGAAGAGGCCTCAGTGCGCAACTGCAAGGGATGACTAAGCCTATACCTAAGGGAAGAAAAATGGGTAGGCGAGGTCTCGGTTACAAGGAAACAGCATTATCTATGATGGGTGATTCTGGGCCGCTTACCTGGAATTATCGTCAGCACTTTATCAGAGGGCCTCTCCAGCCCGGCACATTAGCTCCAAAGCCGGTTCAGCCAAAAAGGGATGTAGTTTGTCCAATTGCCAGTCCGCCTTCCCTGCCAGGAGGGTCAGATGTTGACATGCTCGACTACAGTCAGGCCTTGCAGAGGCTCTTTTATGAGGAGGAGCGCCAGAAGCAACAAGAGGTTCGGCTCGTGCAGTGGAGGCCGAAGAAGCAGCCCGCGGTTAAATTGTAGAAGAAGGAGAGCTCTCCAGTTATCTTCCCTTGGTCTCCCTTACGCTTCCAATCCATCTTTCAGCAAAAGGGGTTCATACCCCGCCTTCCTCCTGTCATGGTAAATCCATCCGTCTTTGATCCACCGGAGATTCTATTCATTCCTTGTGCTTGCGGGAAGTGCCCGCGCATTGATCTATCCGCTCTATTTACTCCTCCTCCTCCCAATGCTCAACTCCACGAGATGTGGTTCTCTTCTTCTGACCCCTTCTTCGATTGCATCTTCCCCGAGCTGTTCCCTATGCAGCTCCCACCTCCTCCGTCTTGCTATGTAGTCTCTACTGATCTCCAGGAAAAAAAAAACGTCAAATTTAAAACGGAGATTTCAGTGGAAGATTACGCTATCTTGTCTCCATCCTCCTTCTCCCAGGGGCACGACTCCCCTGCTCCTCCCCTTCCACTAAGTCTTCTCTCTCCTAGGTTAGGGTTAGGGTCTAGTGAGTCTAAGGAAGTAGAGTCAGTTAGGTCTAGAGAAGTAGGGTCTTGTTCTGGGTCGTCCAACCCTTCCCATTCTGAGCCGCGCCCGCTCGCGCGTCCTTCCCGATCTATTCCTGATAGGTTCTTGCAAGATCTAGCTCAGCGGTGTCATGCTCTTTTGAAGTGCCCGGAATTCGTTGCTACAGCAATTGTGATTAAAGACGACGAGGAAATAGAAGGGGAATGGAGCGACGACGGATTAGGCGTCTATGAGGTTTTGGATGAGAAGGATCCAATAGATGAAGACAGCAACGTAGATGACACTGCCGATTTATATGCACAAGGACTAAAAAGATTCGACCAGCCGTCGACGGCAGTGGATGAACCTACAAAGGAAATCAACTTGGGAACAGAAGAAGACCCAAGGCCCGTCATTATTTCTGCTAATCTCCCTTCACAGGTAGAAGAAGATCTAATTAAGATATTAAGGGAGTATAGTGATTCTTTCGTCTGGTCTTATGAGGACATGCCAGGTCTTGACCCCTCCTTAGTGGAACATCGACTCGTGCTTAAACCAGGGGCAACACCTGTTAAACAAAGGTCAAGAAGATTTTACCCCCACATGGCCTTGAGGATCAAAGAAGAGGTCGACAAGCTATACAAGGCCAAGTTCGTCAGAATAGTCTTATATCCCCAGTGGGTGGCGAACATAGTCCCTGTTCTCAAGAAGGATGGAAAAGTGCGCATATGCATTGATTTCAGGGACCTAAACAAAGCATGTCCCAAAGATGATTTCCCGCTACCTCATATAGATGTTCTAGTGGATAACACTGCCGGGTACGAAGCTCTGTCGTTTATGGATGGGTACTCGGGCTACAATCAAATCCGTCTCGCTCCGGAAGATCAAGAGAAAACTTCCTTCACCACGCCCTGGGGCATGTATTGTTATGTGGTTATGCCATTTGGGTTGAAGAACGCGGGTGCCACCTATCAAAGGGCAATGATGGCCATTTTCCACGACATGATGCACATATACATGGAGGCTTACGTGGACGACATCTTGGTGAAATCAAGAACAAAAGAAGAACACCCCTCTGTTCTGGCTAAAGTGCTGCAGAGAGCCAGGGAGTATAAGCTTAAGATGAATCCGAAGAAGTGCGTATTCGGAGTCTCCTCACGGAAGTTGCTAGGATTTATAGTGAGCAAACGGTGGATCCAGATAGATCCTAATAAAGCACAGGCCGTCATGGACATGCCTCCGCCAAAGAACATTACGGAACTTCGAGGATTGATTGGTCGGCTGCAATTCATTAGAAGATTTATATCTCAGCATTCTCAAAGGTGCCGCCCATTTTATGAGTTGCTTAAGGCGGGGGCCAAGTTCGAATGGAATCAAGATTGTCAAAAGGCCTATGAGGACCTCAAAGAGTACCTAACCAATCCCCCGGTTTTGCAACCTCCTGTCCCTGGGAAACCCCTGATCCTATACATCTCGGTCATCGAGGACTCCCTAGGGGCGGTTTTAGCACAAGTGGATGATGAAGGAAAAGAGCGGGCTGCGTACTACCTCTCTCGACTGTTTAATCCAGCTGAATTCAAGTACACCGCTATGGAGAAGACTTGTGCTGCTTTAGTGTGGGTAGCTCAGAAGCTTAAACATTACTTTCTCGCCCACCCAGTTAGGTTGATCTCCAGAATGGACCCGGTCCGTTATCTCCTAGAAAAGCCCGTCCTTTCTAGTAGGTTAGCTCGTTGGCAGAGCTTCCTCTCTCAGTTTGACATCACCTTTGTCGTTCAGAAGGCAGTCAAGGGATATGCCATTGCTGAGCATCTCGCACATCTTCCTGTTCCTCATACCGATTCCATTCAGGACGATTTCCCTGATGAGCATCTCTCTGTCCTTTCTCATCATCCCTTCTGGTCTCTGCACTTCGACGGTGCACTCAACTCTCAAGGCCAAGGGATCGGGGCTGTCTTGCTTACTCCAGAGGGAGTAACCATCCCCTTCGCTTATCAACTTCGATTTCCTGCTACCAACAACATCGCTGAGTATGAGGCTCTCCTGGCCGGCTTGAAGCACGCCTATCTCCTAGCCGCGCGCTATTTGAACATCATAGGAGACTCTCAGCTCGTTCTACGGCAAGTTCTGTCCACTTACCGTACTCGTGACCCCAAGCTCAAACCTTATCAAGATTTGGTCACGCTCATTGCTAAGCGATTCCGTAAGTTGATCTATATCCATACTCCCCGTTCTTTGAACATTCTAGCTGATGCTTTGGCATCTCTTGCTTCCTCCTTATCTTTCCCTCTCAGCCGTAGTACTGAGACCATCGTCGTCCAGAGATTGGACGCACCCTCTATTCAAGATCCCTGGTTCGTCAACCTCAGGAAATCTGTAGAGGCAAGAGTTGAGAAGGAAGATCTCAAGGAAGTTTCATTAACAGAACTAGAGGAGATTCTGGATGAAGAGGAATCGCCTTGGTATCATGAAATCGAATTGTTTTGCAAAGAAGGGTCATTCCCAGAAGGGGCAACGGCCGAGCAGCGTAAAGCAATAAGAAGAGCCGCCGCAAGGTACACTGTCATTGCAGAAGAGCTGTATAGGCGTGCCACTAATGGAATGCTCATGAGATGTCTAGATGATGTAGAAGCTTGGAAAGTGGCTGAAGCAGCCCATTCTAGTGAGTGTGGAGGTCATGTCAATGGCCAGGCTCTAGCGAAAAAGATCCTTAGGCAGGGCTACTATTGGCCCACTCTAGAGGAAGATTGCTCCCTCTATGTCCAGAGGTGTCTTAAATGCCAACTCCATGCTGATAAAATTCACTCTCCTGCTTCGTCCCTCCATCCTATGACTGCTCTTTGGCCCTTCTCCATGTGGGCTTTCGACGTCGTCGGCCCACTCGGTGATCCTAATTCTCAGATCAAGCAAAAATCCTTCATCCTCACCGCTACTGAGTACTTCACCAAATGGGCCGAAGCCAAGGCGTACGCGGAGATAAAAGCTACAACGGTGTGCCGCTTTATCATGAAGAATATCATCTCGCGGTTCGGAGTGCCAAGCAGCATCATCACCGACAACGGACCCCAGTTCGTCTCCCAAGAGCTTAAGGACCTATGTAAGAAGTTCAATATTTCGCTGCATCATTCGTCTCCATATTACTCTCAAGGCAACGGTCAAGCCGAGGCCACTAATAAAACCCTTCTTAAAATCATTAAGAAAACATGCGAAGCACATAAATTTTTTGATTGGCCTGAGAGATTGGTGGAAGCTCTATGGGCTTACCGCACCTCCGTCCGTACCCCTACGGGACAAACTCCCTACTCTTTAACTTATGGGATGGAGGCGGTGCTCCCATACGAGATCATAATCCCTTCCCTTAGAGTGCAGCTCGAAAAGGAACTTAATCTCGATGAACGTCGGGAGGCGTTGCTGGTCCAATTGGAACTCTTGGATGAGAAGAGGATGAATGCGGCTGATCACGTGTCCGTTTATCAAAAGAGGGTTTTGCGTTATTTTCAAAAGAAGGTAATTGAACGAAAATTTTGTAAGGGTGAAATTATTTTGAAACGCAAATTCATTCGGTCTGTAGGTCCTAGGTCCAAGTTGCAACCTAACTGGGAAGGGCCGTTTGTAGTAAAGGAGGCTTATCCTGGGAATGCTTATCGTTTAGTAAACGCGGAAGGTGAGGAGCTCTCTCACCCGTGGAATGGGTTGTATCTTAAGCGTTTCTTTCCTTAAAAATCTAAACCATGTGCTTTTCCGGCAATAAGAACTCCCGCCCTATCTTCAAAAAGAGGGTCTCGAGTAAGGCAATCACACACTACACGACGTCCCTGGTCGGACTCCTTATTTAAAAGACACCGTTTCTCTTTGGCCATGCTTTAGGGGAAAGTTGAAGTCCCTGTCCGCTTCATTCTGCGGCTGAATCTAGAGGCAAGGAGTGAATAAGGAGGAGACAACCAATCCAAACTCCCTAACAAGAAGAGGTCTCAAATAGGGGCAAGTCCGTTATGACCTGACGCCACAAGGAAGAAAGGAAAAGAAAAGAAAAGGAGTGCTCTTTTACCAAAAAGATCAAAAGCATCATCTCAAAGTCTGTGAATGGAATTTCAAAAGCTCCAAAGGAAAAAGAAAAAACTGGGCATGACAAGAGTGGCAGTACAGTTCCCCGCGGGACGTTATGAGCCCGGTCGCATGCATGCCTAAGTGGACAAAGGTTCGATGACGGACATAAAAGCCCCGGCGCAACAGACCAAATCTCTAATAGGGTTGTACGGTGAGGGAATCAAGTTCTAAAAACTCCCATATCTGGCCTAAGCTTACCCCCATGTTCCTTTTTTCTTTTAGGACTGAGATGAGTACCCTAGGTATGGCTTTGGTAAAAACACCGTCACAATGATTAGGCCTCGGCCAGTGGTTGTCACAATATTGCACGCCGGCCTCGAGACTCAACCTAAAACGAGGGAGGTCTCGTGTTGCTAGAGAGGCACTGGTTTTTCAAAATCAAAAAAAAATAATAAATATTTTCAAAAATCCAAAAACATCAAATATCTTTCAAAATAAAAAAAAACAACAAATATTTTCAAAAATCCAAAAACATCAAATATCTTTAAAAAAAACATCAAATATTTTTAAAAATCCAAAAACATTAAATATTTTCCAAAACTCCCAAAAACAAATGGCATCATATGCATAGCATGCATCACATTATCATTATGTTTTCGCCTATTTAATAAGGCTCCACCCCTTGACCAAATATCAAGAAACGGTCATTATCTAACTTGCTTCAAGGCAAGGGGTTGAGTCTAAGAACAGATCTAACTTGTTTCATGTTTGAGTGTGTGCAGAATACAGGGGCAAGCCCAAAAGCAAAAGCTCACAACTATGCAGGTTCAAGGTGTGTAACGCGCCAGCATCAGACCGTTACATTCATGTAACGAGCCCATATTTGACCGTCATTTCCCTTCAGGCATGGGCCTTCTTCCTTTCCATTGAACCGTCATTATAACGGTCTGAGACTCTCCGTTACTTGAATATAACGGCTCAAAATCCATCCGTCATTTCCTTCAGAGATCGGGCTCTTGTTACTCTCATTCTGACGGCCTGTCGCAGACCGTTATTTCTTTGTGGCGGCCCAGTGCACATCCGTCATATCCTCCAGAAGCCCTGTCTGTTCACGTCATCCTAGCCTTTCAAAATGATGGAACTCAAGATCATTCAACTATGGTAATCTCATCTCATTCAAGCAAAGATTAATGAAATATAATTCTTGATAAATTCAACTTCGATTGTCAGTTACATGATATCTCTCATGAATAAAAAAGGAAAATCAAGATACATTCAATTTCTTATCCGCAAGAGGGCGGATTCTTCTCAACTCTTTCATGTAATCTCGGCGTGTTTCGTCGTTCTCTTCAACCTCTGCTTGCCACGGGCGCACCTTGCTGATCTCCCACATGGTCAGCGCGGTCCGGATCGCTCGTTCATCTTCCTCGGTCCCCATCTTCCTAGGTAGAAGGGGAGGGTAGTGTGATAGTGCAGAAACACTGATTCGAGGTAATCCGATCTGAAGATGGCATCGGTGCGGGTTGTAGATCGCCATGGTAGTGTTCCCTACTAGCTGGAGGTCCAGGCCTTGACTGTAATGCCCTGGATCTCGTAGGATCTTTAATGGATCTTTCGGATCTGTTTCGGATTGGTTTCGTTGAGTTTCGGTTCGCTTTTGTGGCTTCCGAATTGAGTTTGACGAGCCGTGTGGGTTTTTCTCACGTACTAGTTACGGAACCCTACGGTGAGTTTATTTGTCAATTCTCGAACTCGTGAATGCTACAGCGTCAATGTACTCCTCGAGCCGGTCGTTTCGGCTATTTTTGCGTATTTTTCTGAATTTGTGCATTTTCAGCGCATTTTCGGAATTTTCGGAAATTAGGAAAATTTCCTAATTTCTTTTCCTTTTTCTTTTTCTTTCCTCTCTCCCCTCCTCATTTCTCACCGCCGCCGTCCCTCTCCCGTTCTCTCTCGTTTCTCCCCCTCTTTGGCTCCGGCTGCAAACGGAGGCGTAGGTGGGCGAGGTGGCGAGGCCGTGGAGCTGTCGAGATGCGCGATGAGGCGAGGATCGGATCGATTCTGGCGCGATCCCGAACGGTGGATTCAAAGCCGGTGAAATTGGTTCGCGAGTGGTTTTCGGCGTGGTTTAGTCCCTTCGGGGCACGGTTTCTTCGGTGGAGGTAGGGTGACGGATCCTTGCTTCTTCACCTTCGTTTTCCCTGCCATTGCACGGCGTTCGGCTAGGAAACGAGTGTGTTTGGGCTTGTTTTGCCTAAACCGTGATTTTCGTGGTTTTTAGGGTCGGCCGGTAAACGGTGACCGATTGCGGTTCAGTTAGTTTCTAAATGACCGCAGGGATGTCAGAATCCCATCCACGTAGTTTTCGTGCGATTTGGTGCTCATTCGAGGCCGGTAGAAGCCCGGGAACCTCGGTGACCCATTTTGGGTGGATTTATCTAAATCGCCCGGATCTTGTGTTTTTGGTGTTGCATGCGGGGTTTGAAGTCCCCTGGAGCTGTCTTTTGTCGATTGGGTTTGTTTCCCCTACGTTTCGGCGTGAATGGGGCGTGGAACGGGCCGATCCGGCCATTCCTATGTTTTCCCGCCGTGACCGAAGTAGCGGTCATGCCAGCGACCGTTACTCGCTCTAGCGGCCCTACGACTGACCGTCGTTTGGTCTGCATCGTTTTAGTTCTTTGGCTTCTGGATGAGTGACGGCCCAAGGGTGGAGCGTCATTCCCGTGTAACGCGCCAGTGCTCGGCCGTTACTTGCGTTTTATCGTGTTCCTTTGGGGTTAAGTCGGTTGGTCTAACGCGCTTGTCCCAGTGCGTTAGATGGAAGTGGCGCGCCTTGCCCAGGCCGTTACTTTCCGTTGACTGACGTTTGACTCGTTGAGGCGGTGCCTCTAGCGGTCGTGCCCCTATGCGTTGTTTGAGTGTGACGTGCCCGCCCCTGGCCGTTACATTCTCTTTTGGTCGAGGTTGGGTTGACTGCACCGTTGGGTGTGACGGTGGGGACCCCGTGCGTCGTTTGTGAGTAACGCGCATGCCTTCGACCGTTGTTTGCTGTGGTGTTGGGTTGAGGATGGCCATGCCGTCTGTGAGTAACGGATGGGTCCCCCGTGCGTCGTTTGGTTCTGACGGCCCTCCCCTGCCGCGCTGTTTCGTGAGTGACGCGCCTGGCCTAGCGCGTTACTTCGCTTTGGTTTGGGTTGCTGCACTGTTGAATGTGACGGTGGAGACCCCGTGCGTCGTTTGCTTGTAACGCCCCTAGTCGCGTGCGTTACTTGGCTTTTGCGTGGTTTGTAGGTTATCAGGGTGGTGTGAGTGACGGCCTGGTGTCCGTCCGTCGTTTGGGAAATAACGGCCCTAACCTAGACCGTCGCTTGCTTGTAGCGGTCTAGAGCTGGTGCGTTACTTTCCTTGTGCCTTGGTTTTCCGCCCGATGATTCTGTGTGTCTTGGCTTGGCCTTGTGGTCTGCCCGTTGTCCCGTGGATGTCTCTTGACGTCCTATGAGGGTTAAGACTACGTTGTAAGGTAGCCAGGAGTCTTCTTGCTTGTGGTAGGGTTCCTTATCCTACCTTTGCATGTGCTTGTTTGGGTTTCGGTCAACCTGGTCTGACCCAGTGGTTGACATGTGACCTTGTTTGCGCGTGTCTTAGCGGTTCTGTCCTGCCTAAGACACTGCTTCTGGATGCTTCGAGGTATTGTTCTACCTCGGTTTGCGTGTCCAGCTGTGCTGAGGGTTCTTGATGTTTCCCTCAGATCTCCGTGTGTTGTTTTCTGCGGAGCGTGGTTTCTCTGGCTTAGGATTAGACCGATTGGCGGCTTGTTCCGCTGTTGTGACGATCTTACCTTTGAGTCGTTTGGCTCAGGATCGTTACATAGGAGGTCTAGTGCTTGTCCTGAGTTGTCGGCAGTGGTGGTGCTGCCATTTGGTGCTTCGAAGTGCGTGTGGATGGGCATGGTTGCCTGTCTGTACTTCGGCACTTGTGTTTTGAGCTTCTGTGTCGTGTGAAGCCTCCACTTATTGTTGCCTAAGGCCGCGGGCCGACCCGCTAGCGGATGGCGGAGGGTTTTTCCCAGTGAGCGGTTTTTAGTTAGTTCCGCGGGCTCCTAGCCAACGGTAGCGTCCTGCCGAGGGAGAATACTAGCTAGAGGACCTGGCTTAGGCTATAGCCAGTGTGTGCACACGTGGTCAGGGGTTAGGACTTACGTCGACGGGCGTGACCCTGACTAGTTACTTGTTCTGTTGTTCCTGTGTGGTTCAGCTTGTGTCTACATCTCTGCTGTTGTTACAGCAGTACTGTAGGTGAGACACTTGAGGTGCAGCATGAGACGTCAGTGGACGCAGCTGGCTTTTTAAGGGGGTGCTTCCGTCACGTGATGCGTAGCTCTTCGCGGTTCTCGTGACGCGTAGCTCTTCGCGTTTCCTTGCGCGTTGTGACCTTTGCGAGTTGCCCGTTCGTGGCCGTGCTCGGGGTCAGTGTTTTGTTGTCCGCACGGTGTTCTGATCGTGCGTGGGGCTTTGTGCACGACGTTCCCGGTCGTGTTTTGTCTGTTTCCCCGGTGTCGGCGTTCGCCTTCGCCTTTGTTTTGGGCTGGTTGACAGACTGGTGTACCCTTCTGCGTGAGTTTAGGGTCATCCATCTGTTGCCTTTTTGTCTGGAGTAGTTTGGGATACCGAGGTTAGTTCGGTAGCCGCTTGTTTGGTGCGGTTTCCTACCCCTCTCCTGCTTGTTCCCTACTCCTACTCCCCGTCTGTTCCTTCACAGCTTTGTAGTGTAGCTTTTCCTGCTTTGCTACACCTGCTGTTCCTGCTGCTTTGTTGTTGCTTCCGTTGTCTTCGCTTTGCGCGTTTTCCAGTGGGGATCCGCGTGACCCCTACTGAGTTTCTGTTGAGACTCACCCCTGCTGCTTTTCAGGTGGGTTTCGCCGTCTGCCTCTGCTGTCCTTGGTGGAGTGCGCGTTTGCTGTTGTAGCTGCCAGCCGTACCTGCGTCGGGTTCCTCCGACTTCTGTGTACGTTTCTTTCTGTTCGACTGTACTGTGCTAGACTTGTTGTCTTTCCTTGGGCTGGACTCTGGTGTATAATTGAAAACTTGAATATTAATGAAAAGGTAATTTTATTTCTGCTACTTTAGCAATCCATTGTAATGAAATTTAATTGCTTACTGTTATATCTGCTGGCTTCAATGTATTCCACACACTCCTTTTTCCCTTCGGCGCTTTCCCGCGCTTGGGAGGCCTCGCGGGTCCCATGTGGTATCACGTGTATTCGGTATTTATACCGGGTGCACCGGGTATCCGGAATCCGGGTCGCTACAGGTGGTATCAGAGCAGTGTTCTGAGATGTTCAGAGTTCTTTTCTGAGCTATCAGATCATTGTCGTGTGAAATACATGGAAATCCAGATATACAGTTACCAGAGTCCTTAGGCCCAGTACAGTCTCTTGCTGGCGTAGGTGTTGCGATGGTTTATCGCGGTGCTTTTTGCGTGTGGTCTTGTACGTGCTTGGTTGGCACTGTACGAGATGGTTTTGCTCTCGTCTGGATGTGACGATGTGCTTCGTTCGGTTTTGAAGTTGGTCTCGATCGTGTTGCGCTTGGCAGTGTTTGTCGGTTGGCATGGACCTGCAGTGCATTGTTCGAGCTATTTTCTGTATTTTGCTCAGGTGGCTTATGACTTTTAGCGTTGGTGTGATGGCCACGCACGTTCTTACGTTGCTTGGGTTGTCCCAGCTTGAGTTTGTGTAGCTCCTGATGCTTCGTTGTTTTGGTTGCTTCGATTGTCGTGTTGCCTCGATTGAGAAGTTGCTCGAGCGAGCCTTGGATTTTCCCTTCCTGGTGAGCTGTTGTTGTCGAGCTTGTTGCTTCTTGTCCTTCGTGGTGAAGCTTTTTCGATGTTTGCCTTGGAATTGCTGTCTTAGTGCTGCCTTTGTCCTGTGTCTGCTTAAGTGTAGACAGCCTTGTTTTGAGCCTGATCTGCTCCTTGTTGTACGGTTGCTTAGCTTTGGACTCCATGATGGTGTTAAGAGCTGTTGTGTACCGTAGTTGTCGTGCTGTGTCTAACGGCCGATGTGTTGTGAAGGCTCATTTATCGTGTCAGGACGTGATGGTGAGCTGAGATTGATGCTTTCCTTGTGCTTTGCGCTGAAGCTGGTGCTCTTCTCTTGCTGCACTCAGGCTCTTTGTGATCGGTTGTTCGCGTGATCGGTGCTCGTGGCGTGTGAATTGCGATCTTGTTGATTGCGATGGCGCTGATGTGTGCTGAGATGCGATTTCTGATGTTGTTCTGTTGCCTGTGCACGTTGTTGAGAGTACAGCTGTAGTGTGTGGGTTGGCTACCCATTTGTCGAGAGGTCTTGTTCCTTTCTCGATGTGGCTTTGTCTTGGCTTCTTGTGCCTTGACTTTGGTTGTTGCCGTGCCGTTGTTTGTGGTTTTTCTTGTGTTGGCATTGGCAATTGTGTGAGTGTTGGGGAATTGGTTGGCATTCCTTGCTGATTAAGTACCCTTTGCTCTGCTTTTTCCTTCTTGGGTGTTGTGCTCTTGAGGCGTGTTGCTAGTCCTTGAGTTGCGTCCCCCGAGATTGTTGTCGTTTCTTGTTGTTGTGGGTCTTCTCTTGGTGAGCAGTCTGATGCGTAACCCGTTCTTGTGTGGTTGTGTGCTCAGCTATTCTTGTGCCTTGTTGTGACCCTGCTTGCAGACGTGTTTCTTGGCACTGCGTGTTGTGCGGAGCCAAAATTCTGCAAGTGCTGCCGTTGTGTTGTTTTGGCGCTGTTTCTTTATGATTTTGCGTTCTCGTCTTGGACCATTGTCTTGTCAGTTAGCTTTGCTGTGCTCCCTTTTCCTTAGTGGAGTTAGCTTGCGACTTGATCAGATGTGATATCTGAGTGAGTACTGACTTGATTGTGTTTCTGGTCCAGCAGTGTTGTTGTTGTCGTTGGCGTTCGGTGTGCCAGGTGTTCCCTGTTACCTTTGGCACTGGAGCCGATGATGTTGCGAGCTGTCAGCTGTGAGGACTGTGTCCCCTTGTGTAAGCTGCCGCTTGCGGTGTTGTCGTTGTGTTTCTCGGTTGTCTGTGGTTGTGGCAGTCGTGTCTCTAATTCTGGTGAGACGTAAACGACGTTGCCCTTGCTTCGGAGGTGTCAGATGTATTCACTTTGGTGCCATACTCGTGCTGTGGACTTGCTGTCTTGGAAGCTGAGTGTGTACCTGTAATTGTAATCTGACGGTGTTCCTCTGAGCTGTGTTTTCCGAGTTTTGTGCTGTTGGGTTGTTCTTCCCTGCTTCTCCTTTGCTAGTCCTGAATTTCGGGGGCGAAATTCTTTGAAGGAGGGGAGGATGTAATGCCCTGGATCTCGTAGGATCTTTAATGGATCTTTCGGATCTGTTTCGGATTGGTTTCGTTGAGTTTCGGTTCGCTTTTGTGGCTTCCGAATTGAGTTTGACGAGCCGTGTGGGTTTTTCTCACGTACTAGTTACGGAACCCTACGGTGAGTTTATTTGTCAATTCTCGAACTCGTGAATGCTACAGCGTCGATGTACTCCTCGAGCCGGTCGTTTCGGCTATTTTTGCGTATTTTTCTGAATTTGTGCATTTTCAGCGCATTTTCGGAATTTTCGGAAATTAGGAAAATTTCCTAATTTCTTTTCCTTTTTCTTTTTCTTTCCTCTCTCCCCTCCTCATTTCTCACCGCCGCCGTCCCTCTCCCGTTCTCTCTCGTTTCTCCCCCTCTTTGGCTCCGGCTGCAGACGGAGGCGTAGGTGGGCGAGGTGGCGAGGCCGTGGAGCTGTCGAGATGCGCGATGAGGCGAGGATCGGATCGATTCTGGCGCGATCCCGAACGGTGGATTCAAAGCCGGTGAAATTGGTTCGCGAGTGGTTTTCGGCGTGGTTTAGTCCCTTCGGGGCACGGTTTCTTCGGTGGAGGTAGGGTGACGGATCCTTGCTTCTTCACCTTCGTTTTCCCTGCCATTGCACGGCGTTCGGCTAGGAAATGAGTGTGTTTGGGCTTGTTTTGCCTAAACCGTGATTTTCGTGGTTTTTAGGGTCGGCCGGTAAACGGTGACCGATTGCGGTTCAGTTAGTTTCTAAATGACCGCAGGGATGTCAGAATCCCATCCACGTAGTTTTCGTGCGATTTGGTGCTCATTCGAGGCCGGTAGAAGCCCGGGAACCTCGGTGACCCATTTTGGGTGGATTTATCTAAATCGCCCGGATCTTGTGTTTTTGGTGTTGCATGCGGGGTTTGAAGTCCCCTGGAGCTGTCTTTTGTCGATTGGGTTTGTTTCCCCTACGTTTCGGCGTGAATGGGGCGTGGAACGGGCCGATCCGGCCATTCCTATGTTTTCCCGCCGTGACCGAAGTAGCGGTCATGCCAGCGACCGTTACTCGCTCTAGCGGCCCTACGACTGACCGTCGTTTGGTCTGCATCGTTTTAGTTCTTTGGCTTCTGGATGAGTGACGGCCCAAGGGTGGAGCGTCATTCCCGTGTAACGCGCCAGTGCTCGGCCGTTACTTGCGTTTTATCGTGTTCCTTTGGGGTTAAGTCGGTTGGTCTAACGTGCTTGTCCCAGTGCGTTAGATGGAAGTGGCGCGCCTTGCCCAGGCCGTTACTTTCCGTTGACTGACATTTGACTCGTTGAGGCGGTGCCTCTAGCGGTCGTGCCCCTATGCGTTGTTTGAGTGTGACGTGCCCGCCCCTGGCCGTTACATTCTCTTTTGGTCGAGGTTGGGTTGACTGCACCGTTGGGTGTGACGGTGGGGACCCCGTGCGTCGTTTGTGAGTAACGCGCATGCCTTCGACCGTTGTTTGCTGTGGTGTTGGGTTGAGGATGGCCATGCCGTCTGTGAGTAACGGATGGGTCCCCCGTGCGTCGTTTGGTTCTGACGGCCCTCCCCTGCCGCGCTGTTTCGTGAGTGACGCGCCTGGCCTAGCGCGTTACTTCGCTTTGGTTTGGGTTGCTGCACTGTTGAATGTGACGGTGGAGACCCCGTGCGTCGTTTGCTTGTAACGCCCCTAGTCGCGTGCGTTACTTGGCTTTTGCGTGGTTTGTAGGTTATCAGGGTGGTGTGAGTGACGGCCTGGTGTCCGTCCGTCGTTTGGGAAATAACGGCCCTAACCTAGACCGTCGCTTGCTTGTAGCGGTCTAGAGCTGGTGCGTTACTTTCCTTGTGCCTTGGTTTTCCGCCCGATGATTCTGTGTGTCTTGGCTTGGCCTTGTGGTCTGCCCGTTGTCCCGTGGATGTCTCTTGACGTCCTATGAGGGTTAAGACTACGTTGTAAGGTAGCCAGGAGTCTTCTTGCTTGTGGTAGGGTTCCTTATCCTACCTTTGCATGTGCTTGTTTGGGTTTCGGTCAACCTGGTCTGACCCAGTGGTTGACATGTGACCTTGTTTGCGCGTGTCTTAGCGGTTCTGTCCTGCCTAAGACACTGCTTCTGGATGCTTCGAGGTATTGTTCTACCTCGGTTTGCGTGTCCAGCTGTGCTGAGGGTTCTTGATGTTTCCCTCAGATCTCCGTGTGTTGTTTTCTGCGGAGCGTGGTTTCTCTGGCTTAGGATTAGACCGATTGGCGGCTTGTTCCGCTGTTGTGACGATCTTACCTTTGAGTCGTTTGGCTCAGGATCGTTACATAGGAGGTCTAGTGCTTGTCCTGAGTTGTCGGCAGTGGTGGTGCTGCCATTTGGTGCTTCGAAGTGCGTGTGGATAGGCATGGTTGCCTGTCTGTACTTCGGCACTTGTGTTTTGAGCTTCTGTGTCGTGTGAAGCCTCCACTTATTGTTGCCTAAGGCCGCGGGCCGACCCGCTAGCGGATGGCGGAGGGTTTTTCCCAGTGAGCGGTTTTTAGTTAGTTCCGCGGGCTCCTAGCCAACGGTAGCGTCCTGCCGAGGGAGAATACTAGCTAGAGGACCTGGCTTAGGCTATAGCCAGTGTGTGCACACGTGGTCAGGGGTTAGGACTTACGTCGACGGGCGTGACCCTGACTAGTTACTTGTTCTGTTGTTCCTGTGTGGTTCAGCTTGTGTCTACATCTCTGCTGTTGTTACAGCAGTACTGTAGGTGAGACACTTGAGGTGCAGCATGAGACGTCAGTGGACGCAGCTGGCTTTTTAAGGGGGTGCTTCCGTCACGTGATGCGTAGCTCTTCGCGGTTCTCGTGACGCGTAGCTCTTCGCGTTTCCTTGCGCGTTGTGACCTTTGCGAGTTGCCCGTTCGTGGCCGTGCTCGGGGTCAGTGTTTTGTTGTCCGCACGGTGTTCTGATCGTGCGTGGGGCTTTGTGCACGACGTTCCCGGTCGTGTTTTGTCTGTTTCCCCGGTGTCGGCGTTCGCCTTCGCCTTTGTTTTGGGCTGGTTGACAGACTGGTGTACCCTTCTGCGTGAGTTTAGGGTCATCCATCTGTTGCCTTTTTGTCTGGAGTAGTTTGGGATACCGAGGTTAGTTCGGTAGCCGCTTGTTTGGTGCGGTTTCCTACCCCTCTCCTGCTTGTTCCCTACTCCTACTCCCCGTCTGTTCCTTCACAGCTTTGTAGTGTAGCTTTTCCTGCTTTGCTACACCTGCTGTTCCTGCTGCTTTGTTGTTGCTTCCGTTGTCTTCGCTTTGCGCATTTTCCAGTGGGGATCCGCGTGACCCCTACTGAGTTTCTGTTGAGACTCACCCCTGCTGCTTTTCAGGTGGGTTTCGCCGTCTGCCTCTGCTGTCCTTGGTGGAGTGCGCGTTTGCTGTTGTAGCTGCCAGCCGTACCTGCGTCGGGTTCCTCCGACTTCTGTGTACGTTTCTTTCTGTTCGACTGTACTGTGCTAGACTTGTTGTCTTTCCTTGGGCTGGACTCTGGTGTATAATTGAAAACTTGAATATTAATGAAAAGGTAATTTTATTTCTGCTACTTTAGCAATCCATTGTAATGAAATTTAATTGCTTACTGTTATATCTGCTGGCTTCAATGTATTCCACACACTCCTTTTTCCCTTCGGCGCTTTCCCGCGCTTGGGAGGCCTCGCGGGTCCCATGTGGTATCACGTGTATTCGGTATTTATACCGGGTGCACCGGGTATCCGGAATCCGGGTCGCTACATTGACGCCGCGGTATTTTGAGAAGAGTGCTTCGGAGGACTCTTGGTCGCATGATGAATTTATCTATTGGCAAAGTGTTAAAGAAGAGGCGCCATTCATCCCGAGTTTTCTTATCCACTGTCTTACATTCAACCTGAGAAGAGTATCCAAATGCCCCTCCAATAAAGAAGAGAGGGTGGCTCCCAAAGATCCGGCTTGCTGAGATTATATCTTCCTTAGGAAGGAATTTGATTCTTATTCCCATCCAGCACTCAAGGAGTATCATGGAGCCGAACAAAAGTCCTCCTGTACAAGCCGAGCTTAGTCCTTCATAAAGGTGTGAGAGGACCGCTTGAGAGATAGACATTCCCTGCCACAGCCCGCTAATAATACCAAGATTTTGAATGTCTAAGAGGTGGTCGGTAGTGGTAAAAAGAAAGACTCCACACAAGCAAGCCGCCACCGCCTTGGCTATCGCTTCATGTCTCTCCCACTTATTTTTACAATGAGACACTATCCACTGTGCTAAGGGTATCAAGTGGATGTGGTGTGGGCTGATCATGGTTCTCACGTCCTTTGGATTGTGAATGAAATCACTCAAGATCAAGGACGGGTCGATAGGCTCGATTGTGTAGCAAACCCGGTCTTCATCCCCCACCTTAGTCTTAGGAAGGGTTAGGTAGGTTTCTACCTCCTCCAATAGGACGGTTGCTTCAAAGGAAGGGAAGATGAAGGTATGAGTTTGTGGATGCCATAATTCCACAAGTGCTGAAAGGCTTGGCCAATCGAAAGATAATTTCTGGAAATTCTTGCCTAAAACCAAGAGGGGTTGGAGGTGCCATGCTTTAAGGATTGATGTGACCTCTATGGGGAGTGCCTTTACCATGGGAGCCACCCACTTCAGATTGGAATAGCACCTTGGACCAGGAAGGGGCTTGAGAAAAGAAGGAAGGAAGTCATGAAAAGAATAAGTGCAGCAAAATTCTGAACTTTGGATGAATTGTAAGAACTTACCACTCTTAGGACGTTGGAGCTTAGGTGTTTGGGAATTGAGGTTAGCCGTTGAAGCTCTCCATGTTCCCTCCTTGCAGCTTTGGGGCCGGGGTAAGCTTTCTCCTCCATAGCCATCACCTCGAAGCTCCTCTTCATCATGTTTTCTGCTCTTTTGGAAGAGCTCTTCAAACCCTAGAGCAGAGGTTTCAGCAAAGTTGCGATTTTGATTAAGGTTTCAAGTTGCTAAGGCTTATATTTAACTTTGAAAGGATAAGACTCAGGCTAGAAGGCTTTATCTTCAATTAGGATAAGTTCTAGTGATGGATCAAGTGGCTAAACCTCGGGTTTTAGTTATCTCGGCTCAATCCGTTTCGGATTACAACCCAGATTCTGACGGTCCATCGTGCGGCCGTTACTTCATTCCGACGCGCCAGCCCTTGGCCGTCGCATTTTCTGTGGGTTTCAATTCCCCGAATCATGTTCTGTGGAGAATAACGGTCTAAGGGTCTACCGTCGCTTCCTGTAACGCGCAAGCCCTAAGCCGTCGCATTCTCAGCTACTCAGTTCCTTCTCTTCTGGGCTAAAACACTTCCTGACGGTCTTGCTTAGGACCGTCTCTTTCTGACGCGTCCTCTTCAGACCGTCGCATTTCCTGCTAGTTGCCCTGGACAACTATCGTTCTGCCATGATCAACGGTCTGACCCGTGGCCGTTACTTGTCTTTGACGCACCCTCGATTGGCCGTCGTTTATCCTGATGCCCCACTGCCAGAGTGGGCTTCTGATGATTAACGGTCTTTCACCAGAGCGTCGTTTGATTATGACGGTCAGACCTTAGACCGTCACTTTCTCTGCTGCTGAGTTCAGGCTATTTCTTCTGCCCTTGCCTAGACCTGGCGGTCTTTCACATTGTACACCTCATTTTCTTCCCATTTTCATACATGTATTCCTGCATGCATCTCATTCATTCATCCACATTTCGTCCATCCTGCTATTTTCACATTCATTCATTCACGCTCGCATCAAAAATTGAAACAAAACAAAAACTAAAAGAAGGGATCTCATTCCATTTTGCCAAAGGTTCTATACAAAAGATAAATAAAACATAAGAAAGGCATCATTCGGTCGGCTTATCCGCCGGATCGCCCTCATCCTCTCTATCCTCGGGTCTCCTCACGGGTGGCGGTGCTATGGAAGCACTCTCCTCCTGCTGTCCTCTCTCTGCCCTCTCATTCCTCCGCTGGGCGGAGGAGCTGACAAGGAAATTCCCTACTGAGCCGCTAGGGGCAGCACTCCTATGTACCCCACTCTGGGAGGCACTCCGCTCCGGTCCCCGGCCCATCATCCGGACCGTCCGCTCCAATGTCCGCAGCTCGATCTTCAGTGTAAAGATCTGACGCCGCGTCTCCCGTGCCTCGGTCCGGTAGCGATCCAAGTCGGCCGTCCCGATCCGAAGCTCCTCCACCTCAGCTCGCGCCCGCGCTAACTCCTTCGGAGTTGTTCCATCTCTGCATCATCTGGGCGTCGCAGGGTCTCCGCTCTCAGCCGGGCCATCTCTGCCCGTACCAGCTCTGTCTCTGCTCGGGCTCGATCAGTCTCAGCCCGGCTTCTCTCTACCTCAGCTCTCGCCTGGCTGGTCTCGGCCATTACTGCTGCTAGATCCCTCGCCTGTAGATTGCATTTCATGTCATTAGTCATTAAGCATTTAATTAGGCACAATCATAAGTTTTTTAGTCTCTTACCCGCTCCGCGAGGGTGGCCTCCGCCTCCTCGGCCCGGGCTACCGCCCGAGCAAAGTCAGCCTCCTGCTCAGCCCTGCCTCCCGCAGGCTGCGAGGAAGACGATGGGGCATCCGGTCCAGCGCGTTGGGCTCCCTCGGCCCGCTGCATTTAGAAGTCATGGCATTTGCATCATGAACATCATCACATAAATCATGAGCATTTAAGTTTTTAGCCTCACCAGGAGCTCTAGAGCAGTCCGGTACCCGTCCCGCTATTGGATGGTGGAGTGGAGTAGCCCTTCCAGCTCGGCTATCCGTCCCTCAGGGTCTAGCTGCATTTTAGAAAGCATGAGTCAGCATATATCACATTGCACATTGCATAATAGAAGAGTTTAGAGTTTTAGTTTGCATACCGGTCGGCGGGTACCTCGGTACACCCGGTCGCCGTAGAGTCGAGCGAAGGCCTTCAGATATGCCTCGTCGCTCTCGTCTCGCTCCTTCACCGCTCGGCCCCGCCTGTTCCAATCGTGGACGTACTTCGCCTTCCGGGCGCACCAATCCACATTGCCGCTGATGCCCCTTGCTGACTTGCCGGGGTGGTCGTCGCTGTGGCGTGGAAAGGTCACCTCGGGCTGGTGTAGTCCCCGGGTCCGCAGGATCAGCCTGTAGTGCAGAGGCTCGATGATATGGAGGCAATGCAACCATATGTCTCGCCCCCGGTACGATAAGGCCGCCTCCACCCATGGCTGTCCCGTATAGCCCTCGTCGCGGTATGGGGTCCATCTCACCTGAGAGCATTTAGTTCATTCATTAGCATATGAAAGCATTAAAAGATATTTGGAAAGCATTTTAGAAAGCATTTAGAAACATTTAAAAGCATATAGAAATCATTTTGAGTTCTGGGCTTACCGATGTGTGCGGGAAGGAGTCCAAGTCGTCCTGGATCGTCCGGGTCAGTCTGCTGATCGACCCCGTGTCCCTCGCCACCGACCAACGCCTCGCGATCGGTATGCGGCCAGGATGGAGTAAAGCGCCTCTCCCGATGCCCGGGAGGTACATATAGCTCCAGATCTGCATTTAGAAATCGAGTCAGTCGCATCATTGCATAAATCATTTTTCATAAATCATAGCATCAATATTCATGGCATAATAGAAAGCATTTAGAAGTACATTTACCTGTAGGAAAGGCGAGAAGCCGCCCAGCATCGTCTGCCGGTCTGTAGTGCTGAGGGACTCAAACAGGAATGCAAGCACTGCCGCTCCCCAGGCGTATCGCCTGACTCTGCCCAAATCCTCTATCATTGGCAGCAGTCTGCAGCTGATGACATCTGCCCGAGTCGCGAAGAGGAGCTTCCCGAATAGCACCATCAGGAAGCGCCTGAGCACTCTATCTCCCTCTGGTCCCGCCTCCGTCGCCACGCGAGGGCGCACCTGGTCTATCGCACTGCTCAGGTGCTCCTCGGGGAGCTCTCCCACGGCGATCGCCGCTCCTCTCAGTCCCAAGCTCTCCTGCAGCACTGATCTCGAAAGCTGGGAGGAGGACTGTCCCGGCCTGATCAAATCTAGCCCGAGCAGCTGCTGCGCCATCTCTCGGTAGTCGCCGTATGTCCACCCTGTCACCGCGGCTCCGTGGACTCTCAATCCGGTAATCCTCGCTATGTCTTCTAGCGTGGGGATCATGTGGCCCCACGGGAAGATGAAAGCTCGGCTGATCGGGTCCCATCTCTCGTGCAAGGCGTACAGTACCGGAGTGTCCATACGGATCACCTCGATGCTGAGCACCTCGGCGAATCCCATCTCGGCAAGTCTCTCTCTCTGGTAATCGGGCAATGCCTGGTACACTGCCCGGATCTGAAGCCAGGAGATCCGCGATCGTCTCTTCCCCTGCATTGCATATTAGATCATTAATTAGTCCAATTTGCATCATATAATCATTGCATAATCATTCTTAATTGAAAACAAAATAAAAATTTAAAAAACTGAAAACCCTAAAAATAGTTTAAGTCCCTGGCAAGAGTGACGGCCCTGGGGTAGGGCGTCACTTGCCTCTGACGGCCTCAGTGTGGCGCGTCAGGAGTGTGACGGTCGCTGGCATGACCGTCACATTTTCTGCGTTTGGGAATTTTTTCCCTTGCATTCTCATGGTCTCCCATGTTGGCCAAATGGCCTACAATTGTTCCTAGTGGGTTCGTAGACCCATTTCTACCCCTTTCCCTCACATGCATCCATAAATAAACACAAAAAAAATAAAAATTAGAAAATTAGGGCGGAGGGCCTACCTCGTGGTCCATGTTTCTCCTCTTCTTCTTCTCTGGTTCCTTGGGCTCCTCTGCACCCAAGGGAACTTCCCCTTCGTCCCCCGTGGCCGTGGGAGCTTCCTCTTCCTCCCTTGGACTTCGCCTCGCCGGTTGTTCTTCTTCCACCGGCGGGATCGTCTCCCGTTCAATCCGGCGGTGGAGCCGCCGTATGGCCATCTTCTTCCCTCTCCCTCTCTTCTGTGGTGGAGGCTGGGGTGCCTCGTCGCCGGCCATGGTGGTCGTTGGGACGGTGGTCGCCGGAGCTCTCGGTTTTGGGGTGTTTTGGGCGGTGAGTGTTTGAATGAACGGACCGTGACCGTTCGGTTGTTTTTTTGAAATCTCAGGAAATGTAACGGTCTATCGACCGGCCGTCACATCATTCTGACGCGTCTTTCATAGGCCGTCACATGTAATGGACTGTTTTATTGAAGAATGTGAACCGCCTGATTTATGACGGATCAAGGGTGATCCGTTACTTGATGTGACGCCCTGTCCTCAGACCGTTATATGCTTGCAAGTTTCTTGATGAATTAAATGGTCTAATTAATGTCAAAATGGTTCCATTTTCTATCATGATGTTCCTTATGGATGCCTCTTGCACGTACAATGGTTATGCCTTGGATTCTTGATCATATTTATTTTTTTGGCTAACCTGTCTTTCATGAAAGGAATTACGAGTAAAGTCACGCTTTGCCGTCCGTCCGGCAGGTAAGTCAGGTATTGTATCTCGTTCCCTCCTTCCCTTAATGCATTACTATATGTTATCTATGATATATTACCTCGAGAACCGGCTGGTCATTCATGTGTCTTGGGATCTGATGTTCCCCTAAAACAAAAATGATGATGATCTAAGTTCACATGTTTAATCGTTGGATAGGCCGTTAGATTGGAAAATTTGGGGACGATGGTTCTATCTTGCACGCCGTGGTTGCAGATGGTGTCCTGACTCTGATTTCTCCGATCTAGCAATATTATTCTCGAGTATCTTGTTATTTTATCTTTCTTTGCATTTGATTTGAAGATTTTGTTTTCCTTTAGCCCGGCATGCATCACACGCATTCTTTGAGCATTCGTGAAGCTTCATTTGTTCAAGGTCTCGATGATGGTGAACAGCTGTGTTCTTAAATCCCGAAATAAGGAGAATCATTCCATTCTGAATTAGAAGGTTTCCTTCGATCTACTCGCTTGATCTGGTTCGCTGAAGATTCCTGTCTGGAGTTTAGTCTCTTTCTTTTCCGTTGCCTACGGCGGCTAGTCGTGTTTCCTTTCCTTAGATAATTAGTTCCTCCAGACTTGCGTCCTTTGGTTGGCTATTTCCTTGTGATCAATTCGAGGTTTTCCAGAAAATTCCTATCGCTTGTTGGTACAGAACGGGTGTCGTTTACCTTAACGCCCTCTTTTTGATACACTCCACTTCATTTCCGCTTCATCTCCATGTTCCATTTCGCTTTCGCTTCATCTCCGCTCGTTCCCCTGCAAAGAGGACGTTAAGGAGGGGCATCTGTTGACACCCGTTTTATACCCAATAAGTCGGGTCGTCTCCTTATTCATTCTATATGATGCTCCGAGTTGTTCACCCTTCATTGAGTCTCTTGGTCAGTTGAAGCCTATTTCTTGGGTTTTAATTCTTGGATTAAGATGTGGCTCCCGGTGGCATTTCGTTGGACGAATCTTAGCAAAACCCTTCACTCTATTTTTGAACCTCAATGCTAATAACGGTCCCAGTCAGGCGCGTTTCTTCCTTCTGACGGATGGGTCCTGGGCCGTTACTTTTTGAAGAGTCTTAAGGCTTAAGGCCTCGTATTCAGAGCTTATCCTTTTGATTCCATGTTGATAATAACGGTTTGTCGTCCAGCCGTTGCTTCACTCTGACGCCCTATGCCTTGGCCGTCGCTTCCTTGAAGAGTCCAGCTTGTTGGGTCTTCTTCCCGTTGATCTTATCTCTTTGGGATAGGGTTGAAAATGGCGGTCGTTCCTTGATGCGTTACTTCCAAGTGGCGGTCTGTCGTGCAGCCGTTACTTCCTTCCGAGAGTCCTGGCAGTTCAGGCCTTTTCTCTGCTACTCCGTGGTCGAGATAAGGATTTGGATTGACGTTATCTCTTTCAAATCTGATCCTCAGGACCCCCCGTTTGTTTCTATGGACTCTTGGTGATATTATCTTCAAGGATTTGCTAAGAGTTATCTCTTTATCTTGCTGAATTATCCTCTGCTCGACCTAAGAGTTTGAGGGTCTATAAATAGAACCCTTGACTTCATGGCCAAGAGGGAGGAAGATTTGAATTCACGACGAAGTGCTGCCGAACTCAGGAGCCATCTTCATCCAGGAGGAGCTGCTTCCCACGTCCATCCATCTTCTAATCAAGGGAGTACTTTGGTTTTGTCTTTCAAGTTCATCATTGCATGCTTGAGTTCTTCCTTGGTTTTCCTCAAAACAAAGCATTGTCCCTCCTCTTCCTCCACGTTTTTCACTGTTCTTTAAGCATACAAACATCCTCCCAAACTTTTAAAACACCCAGAGGGGTTAAAAAACCAAAACTCCCCGGTAATTCCCTCTCCTTTTGATGTTCTTAAGCTCTTTAAGAATTGATGCTATGCTTGTGAAAAGGGCTAATTGAGGTTGTCTTGTCTTGTCTTTCTACTTCTTTGGCAGGTTTACAGGTTCATTAGCACGAGGCCCAAGTCTTCTAGCCGGCTGGAAGAGTTGGAGTTAAAAGAATTCAAGCTTTACTACTGCAGGTTACCTGACGGTCTGGTGCAGGCGCGTCACTATCTTCTGGCGGTCTATCGTGCGGCCGTCACTTCCAAGCGACGCACAGGGTTCTGGCCGTTACTTCCAAGTTGATCTGCAGGCTTTCCTTGGTTTTCTCTCCCGTGGGCGGGTGCTTCATCCACCTATTTCCAAGGTATATTCAGGTCTTTGACTTGTGTTTACTTTGGTGGCGATCACATCTTTCCTTGGTATTGGGCATTAGCTGTCTTCTTCATCATATCTTCTTTATTTTCCTTGCTTGTTCCACCCCTAGCGGTGTGTTTTTATTTGTTCCTTGCTCCACGCCCCGGCGTGTGTTTTCCTTTTCCTTAGCGTAATTTGATTGAGGTAGCATGCCCATGCTAGAGCTGGCTATGATTGCCTAGGTTCATGTTCACATGTTCACAGGTTTGAGTAGATCTTTGATTGCTTGTTTGTCATCTTGCCATATTACTTTGCAAACCTCAAAAGTAAGATAAAAGATAGGCAAATAAATATCAACAGTTGCGATCTAGCACGAATTGGTCAAGGATGGCCAGACCAATACAGAAAGAAGACTAGAGGAACTCTCCGATCTAGAAGTACAGCAGCTCAAAGCCCAGCAGAATATACAGATGTATCAGGCCCGTATGGCCCGCGCCTTTGACAAACTCGTCAAAGAACGCGAATTCAAGAAAGGAGACCTAGTCATAGTCAAGCAAAGAGAAGTCATGGCGGCCAATCACAAAGACAAATTGAATGAAAATTGGATAGGACCTTATGTGGTCCAGAAAGTTTATGAAGGCGATGCTTATGTCGTCGTCAACCACCGGGGGAGGTTCAATTTCCACCCCTCAATGGGAAACACCTGAAGTTGTACCATGCACCGCTCCCTCAGCTCGGCGATCAACTAAAACCAATACCCCACAATGAACAAGATTGTATCTTGGAACTCTTTACATGAACCACTTAACTCGGCGCCTACGGCCTCCCAGGGTCTCAGCCGAGGGGGTACGACATGGATCTTTCGTCTAAGTCGGAGAAGCCTGAAATCCTTGCGTTAGTGCAGTCCCTGCATCGATGGACCACTTAACTCGGCACCTAAGGCCTCCCAAGGTCTCAGCCTAGGGATTCGACCTAGACCCTTCGTCTAAGTCAGATAAATCTAAACTCCTTGCGTTGGTGCAATCTCAACATCGATAAATCGCTTAACTCGGCACCCATGGCCTTCCGAGGTCATGGCCGAGAGGCACGGCTTAGACCTTCTGTCTGAGCCGGATAAACCCCAAATTCCATTGCGTTGACGTAAGCCCGTTGTCAACGATACTACTATATATTTATAACCGGTCCCACCGTGATGTTCAAGAGAGAGAGAGAGAGAGAGAGAGAAGGAAAGAAGAAAATAAAAAAAGAAAGAAACGATCCCTTAATGTTTTTAACTCGGCGCCCAAGGCCTTCTGGGGTCTTAGCCAAGGGATTCGGCTTAGACCTTTCGTCTAAGTTGGAGAAACCTGAAACTTTTGCGTCGGTGCGATCCCAACATCGATGAACCACCTTAACTCAGCGCCTAAGGCCTCCCAAGGTCTCTGTCGAGGGATTCAACGTAGACCTTTCGTCTAAGTCGGAGAAACCCGAAACCCTTGCGTCGGCGCGATCCCGACACCTAAGGCCTCCAAGGGTCTCAACGGAGGGATTCGATCTAGACCTTTTGTCTAAGTCGGAGAAACCTGAAACTCTTGGGTCGGTGCAATCTCAGCATCGATGAACTACCTTAACTCGGCGCCTAAGGCCCTCTAGGATCTCAGCCGAGGGGTTAGGATCTAGACCTTTCGTCTAAGTCGGAGAAGCCTGAATCCTTGCGTCAGTGCGGTCCCAGCATCGATGAACCACTTAACTCAGCGCCTAAGGCCTCCCAGGGTCTCAGCCGAGGGATTCGACCTAGACCCTTCGTCTAAGTCAGAGAAACCCGAACTCCTTGCGTCAGTGCAATCTCAGCATCGATGTACCACTTAACTCGACGGCCATGCCCTTCCGAGGTCTCCGCAGAGAGGCATGGCTTAGACCTTATGTCTAAACCAGATAAACTGAATATCCTTGCGTCATTATAGACCCAATATCGACGAATATCATCTAGATTGGCGCCTGACCCCTGGTCAGGACCAATCGATACAATTTGCGGCTAAGAGCACTCGCGTGAAGCTGAAGATGTTCCGCTCCAATGTCAATCGCCTGCCGGGCAAGAAGATGACACCCGCAGGCCCCGCTTCCTCATCCCTCGCTCGCGCACCCGCAGGTGGGGGGCATTTGTTGGCAGTCAAAAAAAAAAAGGAAATCAGTGACCCTTCACGCAGCCGCCAATTTCATAACTGGCGACTCGTGAAGTGATGCCAATTTTGTAGGTCGACTCAGCCTCCTTTCAGTTGACTCACAGAATGAACGCCCCTTCAAGCGGACGCCAATTCTTAAATGGGCACCCTCTCACAGTGGCGCCAATTCTTGGCATTTCTAATTTTTCTAAAATTTTAGATTTTTGTAATATGAAGAAATAACACCTTTTAGGAGAGACGCGAATTCATCAATCAGTGCCCTTTTGCGTGGACGCCAATTCTTGGCGATATTCCAGATTATCAAATTATATAAACTGAAGAATTAGCGTCCGCCTACTCGGACGCTAATTCAAGAATCAGCGGCCTACCATGTCGACGCTATTTTCGCGTGTTCGGGTACTGTAGCATCTATGGTTCCCCTATTTTCCGCGACGCCCGACGGCGCTCCCATGCCAGTGAGCGGCCAACCCCATGCGTGGTTGGCGGTGGGGGTGCCACCGGAGGGGCCCCTATACCTCAGCCCTCTCCCCTACCTGGTGTAGCTGTGGCGACAGCGGGTGACAACGGGCGACAACGGGATGAAGTGACACGGTAGCGGCGATAGCGGAAGAAAGAAGAAAAAAAAGGGGAGAAGAAAGTGCAGGGGGCTCTCCCCCCGAACAAGGGGTCTTGAGCCCTACAAAAAGACCCTAGTGATGAAGCAATTTTCTCTCTTGGAAGCTAGATACAAGGAGCCTTTTTTGAGAGAGCCCCGTCTTGGCCCGTTTAAGCCTGAAGCTCCCGAAGCCAGCGTTCTTGTGAGGGAGGAGAGAAGGAGGGAGAGAGGGCCCGAAGTTGGGAAAGAAGCATAGTGATGGGAAGAGAGGGTAGGTGTAATGCCCCGAGTTTTTCGGACACTCTTCGGATCTGGATCCGTGGGTTTCGGATCTATTTTGGAGGTCCCGGAACGTGTTTCGCAGTTTACACGTGTTTTTCCCTGACGAACCTACGGAACCCTGTGTAGGGCAAACCGTTACGTTCTCCCACTCCGGGATAGTACTAGTGTGTCCGGCGTGTTCCGAGGATCAAAAATATATATTTTTCTATTTTTTCATATTTTTTGAAAAATCGAGATTTTCTATAAATACATTATTTCTTTTCTTTTTGTTTCTTCTTCTTCCTCCCTTCTCTCCCGTGCGCACGCGACCGTGACCGCCCCGCCCCGCCCCCCCTTCCGATGACGACTCCGGCGTGCTCCCCTCCAGCTGCAGACGGCGGTGAGACGACTGTACGGCGGCGACGGTGGTGGCGTGGCAATCGTGGCGGCGTGCGGTGCCTGGTGAGATCGTGGGAGCTCGCGAGGTTTCAAGCAGTGTTCTGAAGATCGACGGTGATCCGTCGCGTTTCAGGCAACCCCGAGGTAGGGTGACTCGTTCTTTACCTTCCTCGTGATTTCTAGGCCGAAGGGAGGTCGAGAGAGGGTTATTTCGAGCCGGGAAGGGAAAACCATGAATTGGGGTTTGAGCGCCGGATCTAGAGATTTACCGCGTTATCTTGTGGTTTGTGGGCATCAAAGGGTGCCATGGGGCATGGGGAAGGGTTCCCCTTTTGTTTCCCCTTCACCCGGGGGTGAATGGGGTGTGGAATGACATTTTAGGGCCACTCCCGCCGTTCTCGATTTTCCAGAACGTATGCGGTCTTAACAGGAACCGTTTTTGGCCTGCAGCGGCCTTAGCTAGACCATTTTTGGGCTTAGAGTGTCGGTAGGGTATGCGGTCACGTGATAGACCACCTAGCCCTGAGGCGGCTGAGGGGCCGACCATTTTTCCTCGTTGGCCAACGTGGTCTTCGAGGCATTTTTGACCGTTGGAGTTTTCTGGGGTAAGCGGTCATGGGATGACCGTTTTAACCCTGCCTGGCGGTCCAAGTGAGACCATTTATTGTCCAAGCGGTCATAGGTGACCGTTTCACTCCATGGCAACCCCATGGCCTTGCGGTCCCACGGGAGACCATTTATGTCGTGAGGCGGCCCAGGATTGGACCGTTTTATCTTGAACAGTCTGCAGATGACTGTTTCTTCTCCGAATGGGTCATGCGGTCCAGGGAGAACCGTTTTCACCTGTAAGCGGCCTAGGAGGAGACCATTTTTCCCCTGATGAGTCTGGCGGTCTAGAGAGAAACGTTTCTATGTCTGGCGGTCCAACACTAGACCGTTTTTGCCCAGGGGCGGTCCAGAGGGGACCGCCACCTATCTTCTGTCTGACCGAAGTTCTTTTCTCGCCGATCCCAATCCCGGGGGAGTGAACCTCAATCCCTGTGCTGATCGATGGCCCGACTGATGCTGGGCATCATGTGGGGGTCGTACATAGGTGCCATGGGAACCCCAGGGAGTGGCGTGGATTCGGCTGATGTCACCGTGAGTCGGTGTCGGTACGAGGAGCAGTCCTTGTACTTCATCTAGTTTAGACATTATTTTCTGTTGGCTAGGGAGTCTACGCTTTCAGTGACCCTCCACTAGTCGTAGCCTTCCGACACGCGAGTGGTCCCACCAGGGAGTGGTGGCGAGGCTACCCCGAGAGATGGTTTTTAGACTAGTTACCGTAGGGCCCCACGTCTTGCAGCCAGAGTCCGACTGAGGGAAAAACTAGTCAGAGGGCCAGACCTAGGACGCATGGTCTGTGTGTGCACATGTGGTTGGGGGCAGTTGGACCCGTGTTAACGAGCACGACCCCAGCTAGTTCTTATTTTGTGGTTACTTGTACGGGTCCCCGTTCCGCAGGGTGCGATGAGGGGGACACCTGAGGCGCGGTCTAAGACGCCAGTGGCCGCATCCGGCCTTGCTTCTAGTGGGTGGTACTCATATCTTTTGTCAGGTAGTGACTCTTAGTGTTCTGTCGGGTTGTCTCGATTTTCGTGCAATGTGGTCGGTACTTGGCGTGACTGAGCTTTCCCATTTACTTATTTTGTTGACCTTCGCTCTATGTTTGGTTGGTGTTAGCCTTGACTGCTTTTCGTGCAGTTTCTCATTTTGCGAGGTAGGGGTCCGGGTGATGCCTACTGAGCCTTTTGTTATAATGCTCATTCCCTGCGTCTTTCCGTGGTTTTAGGTGAGGCGAGGCTTCAGGGGAGCGCTTCCGAGGCTCCACGTGGTTCTAGTGCTCAGGGTTAGTTGCCAGTTGCCAGTTGCCAAAGCCGGGGTATGTCCCGTGTAGTTGTACCTTTTCTTTCTGGACTGTACTAGTTGTGGACTACTGTTATATTTTAGACTACTGTTATATTGTGGACTATGTAAATTGTTTAATGTTATTTATTATTTCCTGCTTAATCTTATTAACTATATAGTTTTGTAATTATTTTAGATTCTTGTGTATTTCCATACCATCCCTTTAACCATTCCGAGTCTTCGGGCTCGTGGGTGGCGGTTTGAGATTCGGGTTATCGGGCCTTACCGGTGTTCGGATCTCGAGTCGTTACAGTTGGTATCAGAGCAGTGGTTGTGGACGTACATGGGAATTCGAGATATTACAGTGTTCAGAGTCCATAAGGTCCAGTACAGTCAGCAGCTGGCTTAGGATTTTGTGTTTGTTTTCCGTTGGATTTCTTGCTTGAGAGCTTAAGTGCGCTGCGCGGCGCTGTTAAGGTGGTTGCTGTTCGCGGCTTTCGTTCCGGTGTGGGGCCCAAGAGATGTGATTGAGAGATTTCTTTTCGATGGGTTGTGGCCCCGGTTGCGCTGTATTGGGCAGAGGTTGTGGGCAGGTGCGCTACTGCGATGCTGTGCAGAGGTTCTTAGTTGCCAGCTTGTCGGGCCGAGTGTTCACTCGGTATTGGGTACGTTTTTCTACCTTAGACTGTACTTTCTATTAGACTGGACTCTGCTGTTGTAGTTATTTATTTATTTCTATTAATTATTGAATTATCCTACTTTATGTCCTATTTCTTTGTACCTCCACACTCCTTTTTAGCCCTTCCGAGTCCCGGCTCATAGGCGGCGGGCCAGGATTCGAATAGTATCGGGTTCCTTTCCCGATATCCTAATCTTAGGTCGTTACAGTTGGTGAGGGTAATCTGTAAAGGGTGGGTCGCTGTCTTTATCTTCTTCCTTTTCTGCATTCCGCTAGGCTACGTTGAGTCCCGATGTAACTCCTTCTGTTCAGCCGAAATGAAGTGTAGGGTCTTTAACCCTAATCTTTTTCATCTCTTTCATGAACTCATATATATGTTCCCCTACATATATAGATATGTGATGTAGTCGCTATAAGGTTTCGCACAGCACCTACGGGCAACGCAGCGGATAACAAAAATTTCATTTTCCCGATCCCAGTGCTATGGAATCGTAGATCTATGTTCTAATCGGTGTTTTAATCACCCGAACCCCTTAATTACGGGTTGCGTATTTATACCTTGCGCGGAACGACGTTGTCCGCAATGCCCGATGCAGAATACCGAGCCGCACAGATGTACGGCCTCTAGAGCATATCCACACGGATCCTTGCGCAGCGACGGGACCCCCCGGCACGACCTTCCCCGACCCTTTCACCTTCTGGAGAGAGAGAGCAAGAGAGAGGGAGGGGGGAGGAGCTAATCCTCCTTCTTTAGCCTAATGCTTGATTAGCCAAAGAAGAGTTGGAAGAGGCTCGAATGAGCTCACATAGGATTCATATATATAGAGATTTGGTCATTTCTGAAAAGGCTCCAAAAGACCAAAATTATATATATATATCCTATCTATTATTATACATATGTATTAAGCTCCATTTACACTTCTTTCCAAAAGGAATTAAATGAAAATAATACATACATTTGTATAATAATAATCCGTCACCCAAGAATCCATTGTGTGTGATCCTCTAGGCCCATAGTCACTCTAGTTTAAGGCCCATTAACTTCTAATTCCTAATTAGAAGTAAATTAAACGTATTCTTCGCTTCTACTAGAGCCGAATAATAGTTTAATTTATTCCGAACCTTCGATCACGTTGGGTCAAGCAAATCCGCGTGATCCTAGAGGACGCCGGGTTTAAAACCAGCCTTTCTAGAACCTGTAAGTCCATAGTTACCGCATCGATATAATCCCTCGCTCCTTCTATGAGTCTGGTACGATCAAGGATATGGTTTCTATCAAACCCCATGATCGTGCCATTTGACTATGACCTCCTTAAAGTGTATGACGTCCGTTCTAAACGAACTCACACTACCCTGGCCAGGGATTTAACGGAGCGTCAATGTCATGACCCATTAACTGTCTGATATATACCCGACAGTGAGCGATCCCCTCTTGACCATTGATGATCTTCACACGTATCCTGGAGTGGTTAATGACTCGACAACTCATGACTTATGGTTAAAGTCACTTAGCCAAGTAATTAAAACATTCCAGTCCTCGTGTAAGATCCGATCAATGTCTCAGGTCAAAGGACCAACGATGCTACTGAGACAGTTGGATCTTCAGTTGACATTAGGTATACTCAACCATCTGAAGATCCAATAGCGGATCAGTTCAGTGTACATCCTCCAAGGACATACACCTACACATATGTGTTGGTGCCCCGCACCAATGACCATGAGACTGGTCACTGACACATCATGTGTACTGGTTTAATAGGTAATCAAAGTCCCCGAGTGATTACCCTCCAACCAGGAACAATTTAAGGTATGTGTTCATGTAAAGTCAGTCTCATAATCGAGATCCCATCTCGACTTGACTTTACAACAACCACATATCTTAGGGACATCGTAAAATAATACACAATCACATATTTACGTTCAAATACCACTTTATTAATAACGAACAATATCGTACAACTATTGGGCCTACCCGACCCGAAATTGGCCTGTAGCACACCAACACTAACAATCTCCCACTTGAACTACAGCCAATTGCCCATAACTTTGAGGCCCATCTTATCCCGATGACGCTCAAATACAGTCTGTGTCAAAGGCTTAGTCAGTGGATCTCCTATGTTATCTTCTGACGGTACACGCTCTACCGCCACATCTCCACGATCAACAATCTCCCGAATAAGGTGAAAGCGCCTAAGAATATGCTTTGACCTTTGGTGAGATCTCGGTTCCTTCGCCTGGGCGATGGCCCCATTATTATCATAAAATAATGGGATGGGAGCTGATATATCGGGAACTACGCCAAGTTCCAAGATGAATTTCTTCATCCAGACGGCTTCTTTAGCAGCTTCAGCTGCAGCAATATATTCCGCCTCCATCGTCGAATCTGCAGTCGTATCTTGCTTGGAGCTTCTCCAACTGACTGCCCCTCCATTTAACATGAATACAAATCCAGACATGGATTTACAGTCATCTGGATCTGACTGGAAACTAGAATCTGTGTAAGCTCTAAGCTGTAGGTCCTCTCCTCCATAAAGTAGAAAAAGATCCTTAGCCCTTCGCAGGTACTTAAGGATGCCCTTTACTACTTTCCAGTGCTCTTCGCTTGGATTTACCTGATATCTACTGACAATGCTCAAAGCATTGGCAACATCAGGCCGTGTACAAAGCATTACATACATGATTGACCCTATCGCCGAAGCATAGGGTACCTTATTCATGTGTGCCATCTCCTCAGAAGTTTTAGGACTCATCCCTTTGGATAGGCAAATTTCATGTCTCATGGGAATAAGACATCTCTTGAAATTTTTCATCCTAAACCTTTTGAGGATAGTGTCTATGTACATGGATTTGGATAATCCTAGCATCCTTTAAGATCTATCTCGATAGATCCTTATGCCCAACATATAGGATGCTTCTCCCAAATCCTTCATGGAGAAAGTCTTGGACAACCAAGACTTAGTTGATGTCAACATCTCTACATCATTCCCAATGAGTAAGATGTCATCAACATAAAGGACAAGAAGGTCACAAAACTCCCACTGACCTTCTTGTAAACACAGGGCTCATCTTCATTCCGACTGAAGTTGAAAAATTTGGCAGCCTCGTCAAATCTTAAGTTCCAGCTTTTAGATGCCTGCTTTAATCCATAAATGGACCTTTGAAGTTTGCATACCTTATTAGGATGTAGTTTGGAGGTGAATCCTTCAGGCTGTACCATGTACACCTCTTCTGACAGATTTCTATTAAGAAAAGTTATCTTCACATCCATTTGCCAGATCTCATAATCCAGGTATGCAACAATGGCAAGAAGGATTCTGATTGACTTAACCATGGCTATCGGCGAAAAAGTCTCGTCATAGTCAATGCCTTGCCTTTGACAATATCCTTTTGCTACTAGTCTAGCCTTGTATGTGTCAACATGTCCATCTGCACCGATTTTTCTTTTGAAAATCCATTTACAGCCGATAGGGACCTTCCCTTCGGGTACATCAACTAAGTTCCAAACTTTATTGGTGTACATGGACTGGATCTCTGAATCAATTGCCTCTTGCCATTTCTCGGAGTCTACACTACGGATCGCCTCTTGGTATGACTGAGGATCATCATCCTCATCGATACATGCCTTAGAGGACCCCTCTGAGACATGTCCAACATATCTCTCAGGTTCTCTCGGTAGTCTACCAGATCTCCGTAGTGTCAGTGTTTCACTCTGAATAGGATCAACCGATACAGTCTCATCTAATGAGTTTGTGTCTATGGGTTGTGGTTCTTGGACCTCGTCCAATTCTATCTGGCTCCCACTATTTTTCTGGAGTAGATATTCTCTTTCCAGAAATACAGCTCTCTTAGCCACTAAGGCCCTTTGCTCAGAAGGGTGATAGAAATAATATCCAAACGTCTCCTTTGGATATCCCACAAACCTACACTTATCGGTTCTCGACTCAAGCTTATCACTATCGTTCTTCTTTACATGGGCAGGACACCCCCAAATTTTAATGTGATTAAAATTTGATTTCCTGCCATTCCATATCTCATATGGTATAGAAGGAACTGATTTACTTGATATCCTATTCAATAAATAGGCCACAGTCTCTAACGCATAGCCCTAGAGAGACAAGGGTAGTCTTGACATAGACATCATGGATCGGACCATGTCTAACAAGGTCCTGTTTCTCCTTTCGGATACACCATTGTACTGTGGTGTATACGGTGGAGTCTACTGAGAAACTATTCCATTGTCTTTAAGATAAGAAGTGAATTCATGGCTTAGGTATTCACCTCCTCGATCCGATCGAAGAGCCTTAATACTTTTGCATGTCTGTTTCTCTACTTCATTCTTGTATTCCTTAAACTTCTCAAAGGCTTGTGACTTATGCCTCATTAAATACACATAGCCATATCTAGAGAAGTCATCAATAAAAGAAATGAAATAGAGATAACCTCCTTTTGCTTTTATGGACATGGGTCCACACACATCCGAGTGTATGAGCTCGAGAAGGTCAACAGCCCTCTCACCATGTCCACTAAAGGGAGTCTTGGTCATTCTTCCCATGAGACACGACTCACAGGTTTCAAATGACTTGTATTCGAACGAATTCAAATACCCATTTGAGTGTAAGTGAGAGACTCTTTTCTCACCTACATGACCAAGTCTGCAATGCCATACATATGCAAAATTCACTTCATCAGCATTGGAAACTTACATAACATCAGAACGTGTATCTAATACATATAGCCCATTGACTAATGAACCAATGGCTATAATCAAACCATTATTCATTATAGAGCACCCAGTGCTATTAAAAGCCAATGTATATCCAATGTTATACAGACTAGAGATTGAAATAATGTTCTTAATAATATTAGGAACATAATAACAATCATTCAGCTCCAGAATGACTCCTGAAGGTAAACTGAGGCGTGCAGTCCCGACATCTTTGGCAGCAGCTAAAGCTCCATTACCCATCCTCAGTTCAATCTCCTTTTTACCCAATCACCTTTTATTTGCCAACACCTGCACAGAATTACAGATATGAGATGCACATCTAGTATCCAATACCCATGATGTGGATTCCATATATGACAAATTAAGGTCTATAACAAAAATACCTTCATTTAGAATTGTCTTGCAATTCCTTTTCCAATGCCCAGTTTCCCCGCATCGAAAATATTTATCTTCCTTTTCATTCTTCTTACCCTTCCCTTTGTCAACTTTGGCGATTTGCTTACCCGTGGCCTTTTTCTTTCCCTTCCCTTTGTTACTCGTGGTGGATATTTGAGAGGCCTTCCTTTTCTTGTTAGCCCGGCCAACAATCATTACAGACGAAGATGGTTTATCTTTCTGCATGGTTCCTTCAGCACTCTTTAACATATTGAGTAGTTCCGGGAGAGTTGCATCAATTCTATTCATGTTAAAGTTTATGATGAAAGAAGAAAATGAATCGGACAATGACTGGAGTATAGGATCAATGCATAGTTCAAGATCCAACTTGAACCCCAATGCATTGAGTCTTTCAATCCACTCCATCATTTTCAGTACATGGGCCTGTACTGAAGAACCCTCAGACATCCGTGTCCTGAAAAGCCTTTTTGAGATATCATATCTCTCAATCCTACCTGCTCCCCGAAGAGCTGGCGTAGATTGAGAAGTATGCTTCTACAATCAGTCTTTTCAAATTACCTCTGTAGTTTGGAAGCCATAGAGGCCAACATGTAACATTGGGCAAGGGAGGAGTCCTCAGACCACTTGGCATAAGCCAGTAACTCGCCCTCGTCGGCATCAGGAGCTGGCTCAGAATGAACCGTGTCCAACACGTACGTAATCTTTTCGGCGGTAAGGACTATGCGTAGATTACGCAGCCAATCCGAGTAGTTCGGTCCAGTTAATCTATTTGCATCCAAGATGCCGCGGAGGGGGTTGGACGACGACATTGTAATCTGGATAAGAAATAAAAGACAACTTAGCATGTGTTCAAATTCTAACTTAGATGTGATTTTCTATCTTAGTTAGTCCCACTATTTTTCGATCGGACTATATAACCCTCAGTATATAGAATGGGAGATCAACGAGATCAACCTAGTGGGTCGGAATCCCAACGAGACTGATGTATGACCTTGTGGAAAGCACAACAAGCCATACACCATCTCAAGGGCAGTCAACAGGCACTTGCATCTAATGCAATATCTGATATTCGGCCCTTGAGAAATCATCCCCTTGTGGAAAGCACAATAAAGGATATTCTCGGTTAGATCTAACCATCATTACTACATAGCAATGAGTTCATGACCCGACCCTTGTGGAAAGTACAACAAGGTCGAGTTCAATTCCTCACCCTATTGAGGCCGAGCCTTGGAGTTTAATCCCGCCCCCAAACTCATGGACCTTGTGGAAAGCACAACAAATCCATGAAATGAAGACGTTCATTCACTCCATAATGATAGAGGGCCACGACGACTCCTAGTGCCACGCTTACCAGATCTAAAATTTAATCGCGAGGGAATTTAATTTTATCTTGATCTCACCCTAGGTGGTAATATAAATATATCTAATATATTACCGTACCTGTAGTTCGCACAAAATAAATGCATCAATGCAAAAATAAAACGCAAGTGATCATGGACTTAATCCCTAATGTAACTAAGGCATCCGGCCCGCTTCCGAAGCAACTGGATCGTTCTCGTCGGGTGTGCTCCGCGCTTTCAACTCCGACGCCGCAGTAATTACAACTTTTACACAGCACGCAGGCCGCAAAAATGTAAATTACATATCAATAAAATTCCAGAAGCCTTAGGGCGAGTACAACAATTGAAGAAGATAGAAGTACATTAGAATTTCAACAGAGAGAGAAAGGAGGTTCGCAGACCCCAATTAATTACATTAATCCAAGTCCATGATCACTTGTCAACCCATTCAAATAAAATCAATCAAGGGTTATTTTCTGAAAATAATCCTTACTTTTGAATTTATAAATGGGATGTTCAAACAAAAATGGGCTAGCTTTATTTAATTTTAAAAATCAAAGCATGATTAACTAAAATTAAACACACAAGCAGGCCAATACAAGGTAAACAAAGTAGAGCACGTAAAGAACCATCATTATCTACAGGGGGATGTAATTGAGATAATTAATTAAATTTAAATTTAAATTTAAATTTAAATTTATTTATCCAATAATCAAATTTAAATTCAAAATTTAAACATGCCAATAATTTAATTTTAAGTTCAACTAATTATCCAATAATTTTGTTTGAAAATAAATTTAAAATAATGCTATTATCCTTAATTAGTAATTTTCTAAAATTCAAAATTTGAATTTAACAATTATCTAATAATTACAATTCAAATATTTGAATTTTCTACATTTATCTTCAATAAAATTTAAAATTTAAAATTTCTAATTATCTAATAATTAAAAATTCAAAAACTTAAATTTTACTGAAGTAACTTCAATTATTACCATTTTATCTCAAGGTAAATAGTAATTATCTCACCTCGGTAAATTCAACACGATTAAATAAAATTTAACATTTGACATTTACCATCGAGATACCACAATTAACCTACTAGATAAAATCTGATTTAATTTACTGTGCATTTTCATATATATATATATTGTTATTTCTGCACTAATAAATTAAAAAGATTAAAATGCAAACAAAAATTTAACAAAATTAAAAAAAAATTGCTGGGCCAGCCCCTCGCGCGTGGGCGGCGCCCGCGCGCATGGGCGCTTACCCGCCCGCGTTGCGGGCGCCCGCCCCCCCCGGGCCTCTACCCGCGATGCCGCGTGCGCCGCCCACGCGGGCGCACAGCGCCCAGGGCGCAGTTGCGCCCAACTGGGGCCAAATTTTTTTTAAAAAAAAAATTTGCTCCTACATAGCTAGCATCCTGGAAGAACGGGGATGCCCAGCATCCCTTGTGACAATAACAATTGAAGATTGAATCCCCTTTCAAATAGGTTCTATACGACTAAAAAACACCGATTAGAGCGTAAACCTGGCTCTGAATCACTGTAAAGATTTCGCACAGCACCTAACGAGCAACGCAGCGGATAACAAAAATTTCA